>JAVXUP010000064.1:600000-938205 GCA_033070095.1 Escallonia herrerae
AGTGGCATGATATGCCACCAACCAATCCATCCCCAATATTACATCAAACTCCAATATATCCAAAAAAATTAGGTTTGCTACTAGTTCTCTACCCTTAATTTTTACTGGGCAATTCTTAACCACTTGGTCTGCAACAACTGAGTCTCTCATTGGGGTAGCAATGCATAGTGGCACATCTAATAGTTCAAGACACTTGCCTAAACGTCTAATAAAAGTCGCGATGCAAAGGGATAAGTAACACTGAAATCAAACAATACTTTTGCAAATGTGGAAGAAATAGGGAGCGTACCAGTAACCACAAAGTCCGAAGCCTGTGCATCCTGCAGACTCATATAAAAAACTCTCATCATTCCCCTGAGCTTCACTGCGTCATTCTTCACTAGGTTCTGAGATCCCCCAAGGGCAATTTCGGGCTAGATGCCCCTCCTGACCACATGTAAAGCACTTCCTCATTACCCATTAGCATATCAGCAAGGATGAAAGTGGTTGTACCTACGGCTGGTTTGTGAGCCATTCAGTTGCCCCGTCCTATTTGTAGAACCCTCATGATAGCTTGTTGTAATTCATTCCTCTGCTGACGTGTCTTTCTACTTCTGGACCCCTGTCTCTGTTCATTCCACCATTGAGGTTGCACTCCTCTATTTACTTCCTGAGGTTTCGAGCGCTTGGAGGTATTACTGGACACATTGTTCTCGTAAAGCTTGTTATTTTTGGCTCTCTTCCTTTGGGTCTCTCATCCTGTACGGATCTTTAATGTCCCTTCCTGGGATTAGGTGTAATGCCCCCGACTTTGGGAGCCGTTACCAAAAATTTCCGAGTCCTAAAATCTTATGTATTATAATAAATACTCAATTACACCAAGGTATAAACAGAGCGCCTAATCCATTATCAACAAAATATCTTCAAAAGATAGAGACTTGATTAAACTCAGCCTCTTACAATCCATCTTAATCATAAAAGAATAATCCATCCCCAAATTCTATTACAAAAGTCTAATGCCAAATCAAATTACCCACATTTGGGTAAAGTTCTCAAAAAGGAATAAATTGTTTTGGCGTGCTAACAAAATAGAAGCTCTAATTCCCCAAGCGTGCCATGCTTCTAATCATGTCTACCACCTGTGGTAAGGGAGGGGATGAGCTGGAATAGCCAATAAGGAAAAATCAAATGGTAAGCAATTACATTAATTCGTATTCTGAAACAAAGCCAGAACTTGACGAACAAGCTATAGCCATTGACAATAATGCAAATGAGGCAAAACAAATATGCGAAATGATCATTAGTGGCCATAGACCCAAATTGAATACAAAACTCGAAGGTACAAAATGCATACCGGTAGCGTAATAGCCGACATTGTGAGTACTATCCGAAAGTCACCTAAAGTGACTACAAAAGCCATTAAGGTGGCTGCAAAAGTCACTATATGACTACAAAAATCTTAAAACCTCTCTCTTTAACAAAAGGTTATTCATTCTATTGATCATATGCAATTTACAAATTACGAACTCAAATAGCAACGGAGGTGATTACAAAGCAATTTGAACAAAAACTCCAAAGTCGTAACAACAACTAGCAAAGCGATACTACGTTTCATCCCTTACCATAGCAAAAAGTACGAAATCCCTTACCTTAAGCAAGCCTTTGGTACGAAATCCTTATAGTGCCACCTTGGAATCTAAAGAGCCTCCCAAGCCTTCTCCCCCTCCCCCCCCCCCCCCCAACTTTTAAGGAAGAGAACCAGGAGAACCTAAAGAAAGAGGCTTGAAAGAAAAAGGAAGTTATTTAAAGGAAGGTCTTAAGTTGGAAAATTGCACTGACTCTCCTCCAACTTTGGATACTTATTCAAAATATACCCAAAACTTTCTAATATTTATGAAAAGGGAATCTAACACTTTTATTCAAAGGGAAGAGTATTCATTCGACTGAATCCTTCAGTCGCTTAATAAGGTCCATAAATATGGCCGGAGCATTTGTTAAACCAAAAGGCATTACTAGAAATTCATAATGGCCATACGGCGTCCTAAAAATGGTCTTTGGTACATCCTCCTTCTTCACCTTAAGTTGATGGTACCCCCATCGAAGATCTATTTTTGAGAAGTACCTTGCACCCTAAAGTTGATCAAATAGATCATCGATTCTAGGCAAAGGATATTAATTTCGGACTGTCAGGCGATTAAGATCCCTATAGTTGATACATAAACGCATGCTCCCGTCCTTCTTCTTAACAAATAGTACCAACGCACCCCATGGAGATACGCTAGGATGAATCATACCCTTGTCTAAGAGTTCTTGTAATTGCTCCTTTAGTTCCTTAAGTTCAATAGGAGCCAACCTGTAAGGTGTTTTGGAGATAGGTGTTGCACTAGGAATCAAATCAATGGTAAACTCGATATCCCTATCTGGCAGAAGACCTGGCAAGTCTTCTAGAAACACTTCCAAAATTCACGAATAATAGAGACGTCTTCAAGCCTGACTTTGATTACGCGAGTGTCATGGATGTGAACGAAATAACAACTACAACCCTTCCTCAGAAGACCTTTGGCATGCAGAGACGAAATCTAATTAGGTAGGGTACTGACTTCGATTATGCGAAATCTAATTAGGTAGGGTACTGACTTCAACATAGACGTCTTCAAGCCTGACTTTGATTACGCGAGTGTCATGGATGTGAACCAAATAACATCTACAACCTTTCCTCAAAAGACCTTTGGCATGCAGGGACGAAACCTAATTAGGTAGGGTATTGACTCTAACCCCCTGAATCTTAAATTCGGGTTGACTCGAAATCAAAAATATAACTTTTTTGCTGAAGCAGTCTATCCTGGCATGAGTGTAAGACAACCAATCCATACCCCTCACATCAAAGTCCTTCATATCTAGTGGGAGTTTAGTTTCCAAACTTCTAGGTCTGACAGTCAAGTGCTTACAAAAAGATACCGAAACAAACGAGTGTGTGGCACTGGGATCTAGTAGTGTAAATGTCTTCCTATCACAGACTTTAAAGGTACCTATTACAACATCATTTGTTGCTCCCGCCTCGGGGGTCGTCATGGCAAAGACTCTGGCACGTCCATCCTATGCTCTTGGCTTATCATCTTCTTTCTTATTCCACTTCTGATCACGAGGAGGCTTGGTGCAATTTCTAGTTATTTGTCCCACTGCTCCATAATTATAACACACTCCCGTCTCTTTATAGCAGCCCGAGTTCCTACGATATTTTCCATAAGTAGTGCAATTTCTAGTACCACCTTGAGTTTGCTGCCTTTGCCCCGATCCACCTAACGATCTTCTCTTGGCATCTGATGCTGGTTTCCTTCCACTTCCAGAGTTTTCTTCATTACGGTCCCTTTTCTTCCTCTTGTCTTCCTAGATGCACAGTTGTTCATCATGAATGTGTTCCAGACGTTGCGCCCCATCCACCCTTGTGCATAGGTAGGGTTATCCAAAATAGACATCTGTCGCCTAATCTCAAAGCACAGTCCCTCTCGAAACTTACGCGTGTCTGATGACTCTCATCTTGAACAACATGTGAGGCAAATCTTGGAAGTCATGCAAATCGCTCTTCATACTCCGTGATTGTCTCATTTGGATGCTAAGCGATCCTCGCGAAATCACTTTCCATAGCCTTCTTCATATTTAGAGGAAAGTACTTCGTGAAGAAGTGGTCTTGAAATGCTTGCCATGTGAGATCTCATTTCTCTTCCACCATCATCATCCTTGAGGTCATTTTCCACCATTGGTCTGCCTCGCCTGTCGACTGAAAGATTGCTAACTTCACCTTTTGTTTGTCTGAGCACCCTGCCTTTGGCACGAAATCCTACAGTGCCGCCTTGGAATCTAAAGAGCCTCCCAAGCCTTCCCCCTCCTCCCCCCCCCCTCCTCAACTTTTAAGAAAGAGAAGCAAGAGAACCTAAAGAAAAAGCCTTGAAAGAAAAAGGAAGAAAGGTCTTAAATTGGCAAATTACACTAACTCTCCTCCAACTTTGGATACTTATTCAAAATGTACCCAAAACTTTCTAATATTTACGAAATGGGGATCTAAAACTCTTATTTGATGGGAAGAGTATTCCATTGACAGAATCCATCAGTTGCAAAATACTCTTTCACGCTCAATCTTTTTTATTGGAATGAAAACTTTGCATTCGATCGAAAAGGTCTTCCTGTCATGACCCAAACCCACGGGTGAGCGGGTGAGTCAGGTCCATGCCCGGCCGCAGGCCCATTGGACTCCCACCAAGGGCTCTGGTAGGCCTTACCACAACATGTACTCATAAATCAATTCAACTACTAAATTCTACAAAATAAAATTTGGCTGCTAATAGCCTCACTTAGAAACCTCTAAATGATGAAATAAACCTTTAATTGCATGCCTCTGACAATTACGAATAATTTGAAGAGGCCTAAGATCCTTACATAAATCCATTCACGACAAACTACCACAAGACTAAAATTCTAAGTCATTATATTTCATTAATTTAATAATTCTCTTCGGGCATTCCTCCTTTGATGGCTCATAGGATTCGGCCTCTCTTAGACCATCAGCTGGAAAATAAAAGAATGAGCGAGAGCCCAGCAAATATGCAAACCATGTCCCTAAAATAGGTTTTGGGGTTTAATAAACATGCCATGGATTCTTCGTTTCAAAACTGGTAAAGATTCCAAGGGAGTTACTTTACATATATATATACTTTAATAAGCAAATCATGCTTGCCGGAAAATATTCCAAAAAGATTGTATAACGATTCTACAATGGTATTTAACATCAATGAAATCCCAACTCACTTTTTCACGGTATGTTGCGGTCAGTGTTTGGTCTCACTGACAAGGACCCAAAATCCCTCCTCCACCCGGGATAAATAATCTTGTGTATGCAGGGGTGAACCACAATGCAACAGTACTGTGTGCCAACGTATCCCATTGACCAGGATCTGGAATCCACTTTCCCCTATAGATATGGGGCACAGCAAACAATATTAACCACTCAATACCGTACCACGCTTCACACAACATTCTCAAAACAACACAACATAGACCATGGACATTTTAATTCCATTTCTCATCAACCAATTTCACAAGGCAAAAGTATAACAAATACTTTAAAACTTTCATTTGGTAAAGTCAAGTATACACATAAATATATATTGAATAATAAGTTGAATGGAAAAACATGGCAGAATACTTACCTGACTCGACAACGGTTTTGCTACTCGCCCAAGCGGTATTAAATCTCGATGCTCAATCATGCCTGACTGTTAAATTTTTTTCAAGTGAGTGAAATTACCAAAGTACCCCGAACTTGTGTAAAATTTCGAAACTACCCTAAATTACAGAAACAGTCCTCCCGAAGTAAAGTCACTAACTTCACCTAACTGTATGTGAATTCACTCAAAAACACCTTTCTTAGGTCAAATTACCATAATACCCTCTTGGGGTGGCAAAATACCCCCTCTCACACTTAAATCACAAAAATAGCCCTCCACAAGTAAAATTACTCAAACAATCTTATTGTATGTGAATTCACCTCAAAATACCTTTTACAGGTAAAATTACCAAAATAAAAATTACCGAAATACCACCCGGGGTCACCGGCTCCGAAAAAATCCCAAAAACATCTTGTAACATTATTTTAAGTATCCTGAAGTCATTTTTGGGCTAAAAAGTATTTTTTTAAAATTTCATCCGAAAATCCCGAACAGGTGTCCGGATTAAGGCTCTACAGGCCAGCTTCATGAAAAATATCTATTGGCCTTAGAATAGCCTGAAATTTTTGAATATCGAACATATTAGTTAAATAAGATTTGCCTAAAATTTTCAGATTAAAATAACTTTGTTTATTGTGCTAAATAAATCCAGAATTTCTACTAATCAATACCCTAATTTAACATCCTTCACAGACACCAAAAATTCTCAAACAATTTCAGAGCATACATCTTGTAAAAATATTAGGGGTTACTGTTTTGGACTTTGTTTAGTTTTGATCTTAGCTAGTTATAAAAATCTGTGAAAATTGCCTAATTAATTTCTATCTTTAGTGACAAATACAAGTTACTATACAGATCATTACACCATGTATTTGACCTCAGCTTCACACACTCCATCTTCTTCCTTCAGCCCATCACATACCAGGCACACCACCCACACCCACGCATGAACCTCCCAATTTTACACACTTTAATCACCTAATTATATTGCAATCTATGCATTAACACCCTAAACCCACTTAATTTACATAATTACACTATATAATTTCATATCCATATCCACCCAAAGAACACACACCAAAACATACCGTAAACACACACACACTGAACACAACTCAAATGCAAAACCCCAATTATTTCCTCCTCTTTCTCTATTTTTAGGTTCTCATACACCCAATTTCCAACAAGAATCCATTTGAATTCCCCATCCCTGAGTATACATACAAAACCAAAACATATATATACATACGTATGTCACACGTTCTTCAACCAAAATATCATTCAATTCTTCCATAATTTCGCAATTTAGGGTTCAAAGTCATACCCAGATGAATTCAAGATTCTTTCTTTCTCCCTTTCCTCTCTTATTTCTTCCCTTCTTCTCTTTTTTTCCTCCCCCCCTTTTTTTTCCTCTTCCTGTTGTTCTGCTCGTGTTTTTCAGCCGTGTTCTTGAGTTTCTCTTATTTATATTTTCTACCCCAAAGTTTTCCTTTTTATATTTAACCCCATTAAATCTTATCCCAGATATATTCTATAATTTCCAACCCTGAGTCAGCTTAATGCAACCAGAAGGTGGCCACCGTACATGGTCTAATTGCCCCAAATTGTGACACAATTTGTAAACTTTCAAAATTTGTACTTTAACCCCTACAATCTCCAAAATTGCATTTTTGGCCCTGAAAGTTTCAAAATTTGTATTTTTGTCCCAAAACTTTCTAATCTCAATTAATTTAATTCGATGTCACTAAAACATACACTATAACTCATTTCATTTTTTTCATCGCTAAAATATTAATTAGAAATATGCCCCCAAAGTTTTCCAAAATTACAAAAATGCCCCCAGAATTTTAAAAATTACATCTTGTTCAATAATTCTTTTAAGGTTCGATACTCTACTAATACTGAGCATTGCTCAAAATTAATGCCCTTCTATTTTCCAGAGCACCAATGGTCATTCTAAACAGCTCCCAAAGTTCAGGATATTACACTTCCATTCGATCAAAAACTTTCCATTCGACCGAAAAGGTCTTCCATTTGAATGAAAACTTTTCATTCGACCAAAAACTTTCCATTCAACTGAATCCTTTAGTCCCTTTTTTTGGCGTTAAAATACTTTTTCTTCGAAGCAAACACTATTAGTCGACTGAAACTTTCAGTAATTCTAAGCTAACTCGAAACTATACGAAGTTTCATTCGAATGAATCAAGATTCATTCAACTGAGTCCATCAGAGATGGTTTAATGACCAATTTTCTCTAATGATTTATTCCTTAATTTATTTTGCAGCAAATATGATCTTCATTAGCATTAAAAAAAGGGGGGGGCTCTTACATTAGGACTCTATCTACCACCTCAGCATAAGTCCTTAACCTCAATGTAGAGATATGAGACCAGATATCGAGCCTCAATCCATTCTCAAATTTTCTTGCTCGCTTGGCATCGGTGTCCACCAAGTGAGTAGCATATCGAGACAGCTGAGTGAATACGTCCTCGTATTCTTTGACCGAATGGTTTACCTGGGTCAGCTGTATGAATTATATCTCCAATTGCTCTTTTACGGATGTGGGGAAAGTATATCTCAAAAAATAATTCCTTAAAGCCTTCCCATTTCATAATCGCCACTTCATCAGCCTTCACCCATTCGGTAACCTTCTACCATTGATTTGCCTCGTCTCTAAACATGAACCCCGCAAAAATTACCTTCTGTCTCTCGACACAACCCAGAACCTCAAAGATGTCCTCCAAGTCTGATAACCAAGACTCGGCCTTGAAGGGGTCAGTGGTACCAAAGAAGGATGGCGGATCCATCCTTTTAAACTTCTCAATTAACGAGCCCCCAGTTGTAGTTACATGGCACTCCATGACCTTAGCGAGGTTCTCCACCACCCTAAACACGTCTTCACCTTGAGCTTTGTTTTTTCGTGCGATTGCTTTTCAACCCATAAGGAAACTCTCGTAAGAACTCTTGATTTCCAATCGCAATCAATTTATCATATAATCAATTTATATTAGAGTTCGAGGCATCATATGGCATTCCAGTCTCACTATCTCCTCCATGTAATGCCCTATATATTATGTAATAATAAAAACTATTATCATGATAAATTGATTATGATTGGAATACTTGTTGTTGTATAAGGCATTACATGGAGGATATAGTGAGACTGGAATGCTATGTAATTCTCCGAAACAATTGAGACTAGAGTGCCATGCAAGTGTACTGTCTCATCCACTTAGGTGGTAGCCAACTTGTCCATCGAATAGGGGAACCACTGACCCATTCAAGGATGAGTTCTGGTTATCTCCTCTATGTAATACTCTATACATTATGTAATAAAAAATTATTATCATGATAAATTGATTATGATTGGAAATCAAGAGTACTTACGAGAGTTTCCTTATAGATTAAAAAGCAATGGCACGAAGAAACAGAGCTCAAGGTGAAGACGTGTTTAGGGTGGTGGAGAACCTCGCCAGGTTCATGGAGCGCCATGTAAATGCAATTGGGGGATCGTCGATTGAGAAGTCTAAAAGGATGGATCCGCCATCCTTCTCTGGTACCACTGACCCCTTCAAGGCCGAGTCTTGTTATCAGACTTGGAGGACGTCTTTGAGGTTCTGGGTTGTACAAAGAGACAGAAGGTAACCTTCATAGTGTTCATGCTCAGAGACGAGGCCAATCAATGATGGAAGGCTACCAAATGGGTGAAGGCTGATGAAGTGGTGATTATGGAATGGGAAGGCTTTAAGGAATTATTTCTCAAAAAATACTTTCCCCAGACTATAAAAGGAGCAATTGGAGATAGAATTGATACAGCTAACCCAGGGAAATCATCCGGTCAAAGAATACAAGATTGTATTCACTTAGCGGTCTCGATATGCTACTCACTTGGTGGACATCGAAGCCAAGCGAACAAGAAAATTCAAGAATGGACTGAGGCTCAGTATTTGGTCTCGCGTCTCTACATTGAGGTTAGGGACTTACGCTGAGGTGGTAGATAGGGCCCTAATCCTAGAAAGGGACAGTGAAGATCTGTACATGATGAGTGACCAACAAAGGAGGAGAGCCAGAAGTAGTAACGAGCTTCAAAAGAACAACATGTCTGACTGAGGATACCTCCAAGTTCTCGAAAGCCCAGGAAGTAAATATAGGAGTGCAGCCTCAATGATGGAATGAACAGAGACAAAGGTCTGGAAGTAGGGTGCCACCTCAGCAGAGAAATGAATTACCAACAAGCTATCATGAGCGTTCTACAAATAAGATGGGGGAATTGAATGGCCTACAGACCTGCCGTAGATGCAATCACTTTCATCCGGGCCGATTAGGTCGTGATCCTTGCCATGCAAGAAGAATTGAACCAATTTGAAAGAAGCAATGTTTGGACTTTAATCCCACCTCTGGTTCAGCAAAAAGTCATCAGCACCAAGTGGATTTTTCTAAACAAACTTGATGAGGACGACCACATTATTCGAAACATGGCTAAACTAGTAGCCCAAGGATACAATCAAGTTTAGGGGATTGGTTTTGATCAAACCTTTGCTCCTATTGCTCGACTTGAAGCTATCCTAGTGCTTTTGGCATTTTCATGTCACATGAATTTCAAACTTTATCAAATGGACGTGAAAAGTGCCTTTCATGAATCGGGTCATTCAGGAGGAAGTTTTTGTTAAATAACCCCTAATTTTGAAAACAAAAAATACCCAATCATATTTTTAAATTGAAAAAGGCTTTGTATGGTCTTAAACAAGCTCCTCGAGCTTGGTACGATCGTCTAAGCAACTTTCTCATTGATCATGGATTCTCACGTGGCAAAGTTGACACCACTATCTTTACTAAATCTAGAAATTTGGATATCCTTATTGTTCAAATTTATATTGATGATATTATTTTTAGAGCTACTAACAACGATCTATGCCAAGAGTTTGCTGAGAAAATGCAGGAGGAATTTGAGATGAGTATGACGGGAGAACTCACTTTCTTCCTCGGCCTTCAAATTAAGAAGTTAAAGGAAGGAATCTTCATTAATAATCAATTCAAGTATACATGTGATCTGTTAAAAAGGTTTGGTAAGGATAATGCTAAACCTAGAGGTACTCCAATCTCTCCCAGCGTCAATCTTATTAAAGATGAGAGTGGTAAAAATATTGATCACAAAATTTATCATGGCATGATTGGTAGTCTATTATATCTTACTGCTTCTAGGCCTAATATCATGTTTAGCGTATGTATATGTACATGTTTTCAAGCATGCTCCAAAGAATCCCATCTTATAGCAGTTATACGCATTTTTAAATACTTGTCTTTTACTGTAAATTTGGAACTTTAGTATCCACACAATTCTTCTTTTAACTTAGTTTGGTTTTCTGATTTTGATTGTGTTGGATGTCTGGTTGACCGTAAAAGCACCACTAGCACTTGCCAATTTCTTGGTGAATCGCTTATGTCTAGGCATAGTACGGTAACAGACGTCTGTAACGCTTATGTTGCCATTGGTAGTTGTTGTGCCCAAGTTCTTTGGATGCGTCGAACATTGCGTGATTTTGGTGTCTCCTTCGATAATATCCCTATCATGTAGACAGTAGTAGTGCAATTGATATTAGTAAAATTCCTATTCAACATGCTCGCACAAAGCATATCAATGTATGTCACCACTTTCTTAGAGAGAACATTCAGAAAGGATTGACAGAGCTCAAGAAGTTTATTTGGAAGATTAGGTCGCAGACATTTTTACAAAACCCTTAACTGAAGCCAATTTCTGTAATCTGCGTCGCCATCTTAGAATGTGTGATTTGAGTTAGTCTCCCTCTTGTTGGGAATGTCCTTTTTCGTTTACCGTCTTATCTTATTTTTGTGTCTTGCGGTCCATCCTTAAGATTTCTTTTGACCAAAAACTGTAGGATTAGGTCAAATTTTTTTTCTATTCCATTCGAATGAAAATTGCTTGTTCAAACACTCTTAATGTCCTTCCGTATCTTTCAGTAGAGTGTAACATGGATTCATTTGAATGCAAACCTTTATCTATGCAATTCGGAACCTTTTGATCGAATAAATCTAAGCTTTATCTGAATGAAAATCTTCTGGGCTCTTATTATTAATTTCTATCTCTGATGCTTTCGATCGAACGAATCTAAGTTTCATCCAAATGAAAATTTTTGAGTCATTATAAATTTCCTCTTCTGATGCTTTCAATCTAATGACTCCACCTATTCATTTGAAAGAAATGTCCCTTTCTATAAATAGTGCTCCTTTTTCACTTTTTACCATATTTCACCTTGTTTTATTGTTATTTTCTTCGTTCACTCTCACATATTGTTGACCTGCTCACTATCTCATTGTTCCTCTTCATCAGTTTTGGACGCACCCTCCACTCGCCGACCACACACTAGACGTCGTCTCAAGCTTCAAAAAGATGGTGATGGTGAACCTAAAGTCATCCCTGCCTCCATTCGTCGTAGCTCCCATTCCTCCAAGAAACCATCTTCAGGGGTCGTCCCGTCTGCAACAACAGCTCCTGCTCAGATAGTTAGCAATCCCTCTCCTTCAATTGGTGCCCAAAGCATTCCAGGTACCAATGTCTTATCCACTTCTTCTGTTCATTCTTCTTCTTCTTTTCCTACCTACCTGTCCACCACCCTCTTGTCCGTACACCTCATCCAATTATATCCATCATTTGTCAATTTTTTTCCACTCGTAGCCGACCAAGTAAATTACTACACTTTTTGCTACTTGCGACATTACCATAAGTCGATCATGTGATCCAGATCTAATGGCCTAACTTGGCATTACTCCCTTTTTTGCCAACATGGGATGTACATCACTGCTTACCACTTCCATTATGTACTATCCTTATTTAGTACGTATTTTTTATGCAAACATGACTTACAACTCCACTGTCTCCATTACTTTCAATACTTTTGTCAATGGCATGCCTATTTCCCTTAACCCCCCCCCCCCTCTCCTAGCCAGAATTTGCAAGTGGCACGAAGAATATCTTCATGAACAATCATGCTCTTCAAGCTCATCATGGATTTCAATCGGAACATCCTATCCATATGGATCAATTCGATCATGTTGAAGGAGTCAACGAATGCACAAATTTGGAGCTCGAAGATCATAGCGTCTTCGAATGCCATTGAGAGTTTTGAAGAGAGAAGGGACAAATTTTGTTCTAAAAGGACGAGTCACAAATATATAGTCAAGTAACCCTAATTTGTATAGAGTTAGGAGTCAAAAAGTTAAATAGTCATAAAATTTTATTTGATAAACTGTCTGATTTTTTTTATTAACTGGCCCATTTTTCTTTTTAATTTGCACATTTGATGATCCATGTTTCTGGCCAACGTCCGGTTCTCTAGAGAAAATTAATTTTCTTCTGACTAACCGATCAGTTTTTGCTTGAAATTCGAACTTTCTTCTAACTATCCGTCTGTTTTGGCCATGATTTTGAATTTAGGCATTGTTCAACTGGCTGGTTTTCCTCGAGAATATTTTTGGTCACTGACTAACCAGCCGATTAGTTAGTCTTTGTCAAAATGTTGAAAGGTTTGCCTACCTTTAGGCCAAACCTTGTACCTATCAAGCCGCAATTATCAAAATTCTCAAACTCCAGTTCTCATTCCCTCCAGCCCTATTCTCCTTCTTTATGTGCGTGTGCGTGAGCATAAGTTTAACATAGGAAACTAAAGTAATCATTAAGCAAAAACACAAAAGTTAAATGTGCACTACATCACTATTTGAAAATCTAAGTCCCTAAAGGACTCTAACGAGGACAGAGTTGTAGGAGATGCTTGTTACGGGCTTAAGCCCTCTAAGAATAATTGTTGACCATTAGATGACATTGTAATGCTCTTTTCTTCATGTCTTGAGAATTGTTCGGAGTTTTGATCTCCATAAGATTTTTAATATTCTATGTTAGTTTTATTTATGAAGGAAGTCATTAGTTACATGTTTGATAGATTTATAAGTATGATTTCTAGCAATCTTATTAAGGTGTTAGTTTAAATGCATGGTTATTTTAAATGCAAGGTTATAGATTTGTGTGTACAAGTTGTCGCAAGGCCTGGCAGAGCTCTGGCTAATTATTTCGAATGCTCTGGATAATTGTTTGAATGGTTTGCGGCCAGTCACGAATCTAGCTCAGGAGCTCACTTGTGGGTTTAGGTCGTGACACGATGGAAGCAATGGAAGGCAGTTAGCTAAATACCTTGGTGCAATTTTAGAAGTACTTTACAAGCTTTACAAGCCTACTGTTCTATTTTCTGGCACTTACTATCCGGCATCCTCTTTCACTATACTAGAACTACTTCAAATTATTAAAGCTGTCGACCAATAGAAAAATATAAAAATGATTGGTGAGATAGTGTAACAAATAAACATTTATTTACAAAATATTTGTCAAAATTACCTGTAGTTTTTGCTGTTGCAACCGCTTTGGATCCTGGGTTTAAGTTACATGCTATAAATTACGCAATTTCAGAAAAAAAAAAATTAGCTATGGTCAACTGCACAGACTTGTTTATAACTTCTATATGTTCGTCATTTGAACAACTTTATAACTATTATCGAAATTTCACTGACATGTGCTACATTATCGAGCTGTCAAATATAATATGAATCATATCTTAAGGGTATACAAGATGTGTTGGCAAACAACCAAGAATGGAAGAACATTCTACATATTTTTTTTTATCATTTTCCTTTCTTAATGAAATTAGTTTTTATGCAAAAATAGTAATCATTATGCTTCATTGTCATCAGATAAATAAAATAATTATGATTTTTTAACTTCATATGGAAGCAAAATGAAAATTATTGGTGCAGCCTTCATAGTGCTTCGAAGTTGTGTTTTACAACGAGCAGAAGTTTTTCAACGAGCAGAAGGGTGTCGATGGTAGGAGGAGTCGTCTTAGCCCGAGTCATGAGGGTTGTATATTTTGTGGAAGGATTATCTTGATACGAATACCGAGAGAAAGATAAATCAATTGATGATAAACAAAATAACAATTCGAACAACGAAGAACTGCCAAATAATTAAGTGATTTCTATTTCTTATCCTTTTCCTTTTCTTAGCTTTTTAGAATATATTTTTCTCACAATATAGCTTTGAAGGCATTGGCAACGTAGATATTCAGTCAATCAATTATTTCGCACAAAAAAATACCCAATTAAAGCTACTACCAACTTCAGCACCATATTTCACCACCTCCATCACTCATCACCACCGGATCATAACCACCATTAAGCTCTGCCACCACTAAACCCCTTAAAATGGAGACTGATTGACCACCATACAAACAAACAGATTGAATGTGTAGTAGGTGAGAGAGAGAGAGAGAGAGAGAGAGAGAGAGAGAGAGAGAGAGAGAGAGAGAGAGAGATGGATGCGAGGTTATACAGATTGGAGATGGTGGGTTGCCGCTGTCAAAATTTTCTATCATCGTCACCGGATCTGCCACATCGTCATCGCGCTAGCCAGTTGATGGAGATGGTGGGTTAGGTGGTGATGGCAACAATGGGGATGGGTAATGGAGCTGAGTGAGGCGATCAGTTGTATGTCATGATAATGGTAGGGGCAGCGGTGAAAAGGGTTCTGAGGGGGGCGGGGGAGAAGTAAAATGGGTTCTGACCTATGGGTGGAATGGGAACCAAGCAAGAGAGAAAAAGAGCAAAACGAGGACGGGCAATTTAATAATATGAACAGACAAACAACAGTGCATTTTTTGAAGTGGACTAGCTTTTTGTTTTTGAAAAAAGTGATCTAGACCGTCCACATAGCGGGAATGAACAGTTTAAAATGGGTTGGAACATAGGAGCCCAAGGTAACTTGCGTAAGGCTAATAACCAAAACCACAGTTTTATTCAGATTCTTAAAAACAACACTTATTTCCCCTTAAAGACTCACGCTCTTTCTAGTTCCCACTTCTCTCTTGCGTCTCTCATCTAATGGCCATGAATGAGGATGCCACAACGTCCTTACACTTTTATGGCACATCACCATTAGTACATGTGCGATATGCACAGGTCCTTTATTCTTTCAAGCTCCTCAAAGAAAAAATTATATGCTAGACGCAAAAGATCAAACATGCATTCTGTTGTTCAATGCAAGAAGCCTCGTATTCCATCTTCCTCTACTTGATTCACAGGAATTTATTTCCAAAGGTCAAACATAGAGGTGGAATAGCTACTCATTGAACATACTTCCGATACTGAATCACCAGATTTACCACACCTATGACCGAAATCATAATCTCCGATATCAAGTTAACAGCACCACTTCTTCCTTAAGGGTGAGGGCAATGACTCAGTGATGAAGGACTGGCAGTGGATCGCAGATTCGACGAGGGAGGGAGGGAGGGAGAAGTGGGGGAAGCAGATTTTAACAAAAACTTCACCCTCAAATGACGTTTTTTAAGTTACCAGCCTTGGGTAAGTACTAAGGCTAGCAACATATTTGTTCTCCGCATATATATAAATATATATGAGTGTAAATACACACACACACAGGGAGCTGATCCCTTGATACCGCTGGCAACTTACATGAGTGACACACGCGTGCAGAGGAAACTGATCCTTCTAAAGCGTTAGCAACTTACATGTGTGTATATATATACAAATATAAAGGGAGCTAATCCCTTGATAGTGATGGCAACTTAGCTGATATGCCAGCACTAATCTGGCCGTCAACTTAAGCATCGTGGACAGTGTAGAACACTTTTTTTAAAAGTCATTTTTACTACATCTGCCCCATTATAGGGCTGACAGAACATATATCTTTTTTTCCCTTCCCTTTAATCCCCCTTATTTATTCTCTGTTTATCATTTGAACCACCAAGCCTCTCCCCTCTGTCGTTCTCTATTCTGTCCACCAAAGCAATCATTTACCATCACCCACCACTACCACTAATAAGAACACCGCTACCACTGTTGTCCAACACCTCCGCCTCCAATTGTCCCACGCCCTAAAAAAGTCAAATCTGCAAAAAAGAATCCAAATGGTTGAAAAAAAAAACATCCACCATCTTCAATCCCAAAAACTAAGAAAAGAAAATCCTTCACTACCCAATTGAACTCCTTACAATCCACTATCACAGAATCAAACGGCCCGATCCACTGTCGCTAGGAATAAAACTCCTATGATCCACTGCCACACGTTACCGCCGCCCACCCTGCTGTTGTCATCATCCAAATGATGCCCAAACCGATGGGTGATGGGCAACTGTGGTATGATGGTGGATGGCTGATTGGTGGGGACTGGTGGGTTTGAATGGCTTAGTGATAGCGGTAATTGTCATGGGTTAAATCGAGTCAATGGTGGGCTGATTTGTAGTGGTGGCTTTTGCTGGGGTGTGCGGAAAAGAATGGACTCTTGGGTTGTGGATGGCTGAGTAATAGCGGCAGTGGGTCGTGGATTGTCGAGTGCTAAATGGTGGTGGGTTATTTGAAGTAGTGGTGGGTGTGGCAGTAGTGGGCGGATTTGTGGTGGCGGCGTTTGTTATGGTGTGGAGAAAAGAATGGAGAAGAGGCATGTTAGTTGGAGAAAAGAATCGCGACGGAAACAAGAGAAGAAAAGACATGTTAACTGGACAAGACAAAGATGTCAAATGATCAATGCTAGATAATCTAGCGGGTGACTCAAAGTCAATAAAAAAAAAAGGAGATTTGGACCATTAAAACTGCTCAAATGGACGGTTTAAGATGCATATGTGTGTGTATGCATTTTTTTTTTTCCCTTCTCTATTTTTTTTTTTTTTTTTTGGTGGGTGTGGCAGTAGTGGGCTGATTTGTGGTGGCGGCGTTTGTTATGGCGTGGAGAAAAGAATGGAGAAGAGACATGTTAATTGCAGAAAAGAATCACGACGCAAACAAGAAAAGAAAAGACATGTTAACTGGACAAGGACAAAGATGTCAAATGATCAATGCTAGATAATCTAGCGGGTGACTCAAAGTTAATAAAAAAAAAGGAGATTTGGACCATTAAAACTGCTCAAATGGATGGTTTAAGATGCATATGTGTGTATGCGTGTGTGTTTTTCCTTCTCTTTTTTTTTTTTTTGGGGGGGGGGGGGGGGGGGGGGGGGGTTTGGGGCTAGGATGGGCTCCTCTATCCCAGCTCATTTGGAGCTGTCCAGCACGAGTGTCAAAAAGCAGTGCGCCAGACTATCTAGCACACTGTTCAATTTTACCGCAATGCCCCTCCATTTTATTTTTTATTTTTTTTCAATATCTGAAATTAGTATATCTTTTTTTTTGTTGGATAGAGGGGGGGGGTGCTTATATATATATATATATATATATATATATATATATATATATATATATATATATATATATATATATATATATATATATATATATATATATACATGTGTGTATCTATGTGTGTATCTACATACCTTTATAGTACATATATACATGTATGTGGTGTGGGTGTGGGTGTGCGTGTGCGTGTGCGTGAGCGTGAGTGTGAGTGTGTGTGGGTGTGCCTGTGTACGTATCTTAGTTGCAAGAAACTCCTAATATGGTGACGTTTCTCTCTCGAAAACTCGCTTTTGCGATACCAAGTTAGGAGCTCCATGGGATCTCGTCCCAAGCTAATATGGGAATTCGATCCCGTTAGCTGGATAGAAATGCATGGAACAAGTGAGAGAGTACCTAAAAATCAAGCCATTTTCAACTCAATTCCTTGTTTCTCTCTTTCTTCAAGTCCTTAAAGCCTCCTTGTCTGTGATTGCTGGCTATGTAAACTATACTAAACAAATGATAATACTCTTTACACTATACTAAACAAATGATAATACTCTTTACGCTATACTAAACAAATGATAATACTCTTTACGCATTTATTCATTCAAGCCGCTCCCAACGTCAAATTCTTCTTGGTGCTTACGATCCCCCGCACCCATTCCCGCTCCCGCCCACACCCACGCCCACGCCCCCGCTTTGTGCAACTAAAGTTTGTATGTATGGGAGCCCAGCGCTAGGATGGACTCCTCTATCCCAACCCATTTGGAGCCGTCCACCGCGGCCAAGTGGACGGCTTCAAATGCTTTTCTAGAAAAGTTGAAAGGCAATTCACCAGACCCATTGCAACCAAGAGTCGCACCACCAACCACCACTTACTGTGTCGCCTGTCTTCCCAACCACCACCACCATCAACCCAAGCCCCACCCACCATTTCTCACCCCCTACCACTGCCAAATCCACGCCCCACGCACAAATGGTTAACCCAGCCACCACTAAGAAGGCCATGTCCCATCGACCATCCTTGGGGCTATGACCGATTGCCATAAACACACGTTTTGAAATTGATCTTATGAGTCTTCAACAAAAGTCAATCTTTTTTAAACCCAAAAGCTAAGTTTTTCTTACAAAAAAGTAGCAAGTCTGATTGAGGTTACATATCGTAATTACTCCAATTTCCTTTTGATATGTTGTTCTTTATGGATCTCAATGTGAAGTATGTGTCAATAATTAGACGCATGTGTTGATTATGGAAGAATGAAGGTCGGTATGAAGGTGGTTGGTAGCGATGGTGGGTGGTATGGTGACTCTTGAGACTATAAATATGAATTTGTTTGTTTGTGTGGGTACAGTGGTGGTACTCAGGTGTGGAAGACTATGGTGGTTGTCAGGCATGGCCATGGCGGATGAGGGAGAAGAACGAAAGGAGAGAGAGTCAAAGTTAGTGGGTATCTGTAGACAAAGGAAGAATTAGAAAGGAATATGGTGCACCACATTATGTAGCATGTTCTTTGTGTTCGTGTGTCCCTATGGTTCTGACACATAAAACATTAAAAAAGGGGTAGGGACATTTTGGTCATTTTGAACGATGCGCAGACTATGTGGAGTACTACTTTTTAGTGTTTTTATAAGGCAATCTGGAACTGCCCACGTGGCCGTCATGGACACCCCTAGACGGGCTAGGATAAAGGAGTGTTGGGTGGGGATGGACTCCTCATATACATATATTCACATACACATATACACACACACACACACACACGTATATAGAGTGAGAGAGAGCCAGAGAAAGGTAAACATACTATTATACGCTCTCACCTTACAAAAGCCCTTTTTTATTATGATTGTTAAAGCAAGTGATGAAAGATTGTAATCAAGGCAACGATTATTATCAGCACATGCCATTAGAGTCATTCAATTAAGTCTTAAGACGGCCAGCAAATTTTTGTGACGAAATATGCAATGAACTGTATTTTGTTGCTAATTTTCCATTTTTGGAAAGGTATATTTACGAAATCTCCATGAAAAGGATCAAACCCTAATCCATGGCGATGTCTCGATAGTTGACTTTCGTCAAGCAAGCCACGTGGATTGGCTAGTGACTTAGGCAAAAAGAAACGAAGTGGCTTAGACTAGGAAGCATAGACTCCTCGTATGGATCGAGGTATGGTGTCGACACCTCACCGACACTGCCAGACACGTGTCAGAAACCTCTCAATGGTGTCGGATTCTGTTTCTTTTAATTATCAATCATCGTGTCGAAAGTGGAAGTGTCCACACGTATGGGGCCAAAACAATATTTCAAAATTATTTCAGGGTCAGTGCATAATATTGGCAAATCTGGGTTTTTATTAGAAATTAACTTTTAAGCCAAACCAGTAAATTAGATCAAACCAAACCATTCTCTTCTAAGTCTTCTTCTATGAGGTTGCCACTAGGTCTGATGTCTGCCTAACCAAGAGAAAAGAGCACGAAGCAAACGGACAACTGAGCTTCTCACTAGAGGATCTCGCCAGATTCAAGCAAAAGGTACCCTTCTTCTCTATTTTCATCTTTTTCCCTTTCCGTCTTTTTTTTTTTCTTTGGTTACCGAGCCTCTGCCATGTCCAGCTTCTTCACCTTATCATCACAACTTTACCTAAAACCATGAAACTAGAATACAAAGTCAAAGTAGAATTGTAACCCTTTCATGATTATCACCCATCATGATTATCACTTGATGAGCCAGAGACTGAAGATGAAGTACGCAGGGAGGAGACCAATGATGGAGGTTAAGAGGGTTATGAAGAAGATGATGATATTGGTGAAGATTCAGCCCTTCATTGAAGGATAAAACTAATAGTTGTTTGACTTATTTCCCGGTTTCTATTTTTCTATTTTCATCACTTTGTAACACTTACGTAGTGAAGTACTTTTTTATGTACTATATGCCTGTGTTGTACTAGATTGGATTTAAGTATTGACTTTATTTGAGTTGCCTGTTTTGTGATTATTGATTAGTATCTATTATTTTAGATGTGGAATGCACTTGATATTTAGAAACATACATATACACACACATGCACATATACATATACATACATACATATTTACACACACGCGCGCGCACATACATATTTATAGGGACGTGACAGGCAACTTAAGCCAAGTTGCCAACGTGATATGGATGGACGGACTAGATCCAACTTTAAAAAAAAACTGTCATCTGCTAGATTATGTGGCGAACAGGAATTTTGACTAAAATGCCTCGGATGTATTTAATCAGTCGGAGGGATTCGCAGGCAAATAGGAAGGGCAGTATAGTAAACTTTACCGTTCCCTACTTAAAAAGAAATAGATCTGGACCGTTCATCTCGGTAGATAGACGGCCAAGATGGCGCTAAGTTGCCAACACTGTCAATTGATCAGCTCCCATATTTATATATATCAACTATATGTATAAAATACTAATACATCAAAAAATTCAGTAGTGTCCAAAATCTGGTATTCTGAAAATTGGTGTCCGGTGCCCCGCTCAATGTCGGTGTCGGACGCCGTGTCCGTGTCCGTGCTCCCTAGGGCTTAGACAAATGTTTTTTGACGATAACTTTAGACCAATCAATCGGATTTCAGTCAACGCCTTCACGCATAGAGCTACATATCATCATATAGTTCCTTAGTCCCAAGTTTCCTAACCTGATTGAAGATCCAACATTTGCACCAACATAAAAGAAATATTGATGCCAGCTACAGCAAATGGATACTCCCATTCAGCTCTTTTTCATCAGTTTTGTGCAACAACTTCTGAAACTGATCCTGTCAAAGGAACAAAAAGTCATGACAAATTATTTACTGCTTCATCATAACGAAATTTTGACTTCAATTGCTATACCTGCAAAGAGTTCTGTGCTCTCACACAGAAAACTAAAAACAAATTGAGGTCAATGATTCTTTGGGACTGCTATGCTAATGTGATGCAGATATGAATAGCATTGACGAGTGAAAAGCTTCTTTCATTTATGTTGATGGGATCAGAAAAGATCCAGATACCAACTATAAGCTAGGCATGAGGCTGTCACTTCTACCAAGACCCAGCACCAAGCAAGGACCTTTTACATTCAATGGGTAGCACATTCACATTTCTTGCCTGACTGATTATTGTATCCAAACAATTTGAGTGATTATGATACATCTGGCCGAAAGAGATATTTTTATATTTTTTTCTACTTTTCCGTATAAGAACTCAATCAGACACCAAACGTGGTACTCTGTTAGTAAACATTATAGCATTGGACATCACTATGCCAAACGAGGCACGAAAAGTAGGAATTCCGATATATTAGGACACGTCAAATTCCAGAAGTATACATCTCTCTCTTAAAAAAACATCCTTTTACAGCAATTTCTTTTTGTTTCTTGGCATTTCTTCTCTGTGCAGTTCATCTTCACCAGTCAGACCAAGAAAAAGTACTGACCAGAGCGAGATGAAATAAATGGCTCAATCAATAACTGTCATAAAAGATAAGGGATAGGACAGAAATGTGAATAAAACACACATGAAAAAACGTAAATCTGGAAAACATATACAGATCTTCTAGAGAGCAAGAAATGTAGAACAAATAAATAATAGTAGGAGATCAGAAGACGTCTTGTTTCTTCCATAGACAACGGACTGAAGCCTCATCGACAGTGATAACAATTCAAATGAGGACACCCACATCAATCATCTAATCCTGATTGTTGATAATTAATTGCCTACCAATGCGTATAAATTGTGAACAAAACTAAAGAAATGCCAACCCACCCGAGAGTCTTGCTTTAGGAAAGAAATCCAGGTTGTAATGTAAGGAACATTCCCCGTGACTTTAGACTTTATCTCTTGTTCTAACCTAACCTTGGATCCCAGATATCTAAACCCACTAATAGTTACATAGATAGACAGAGAGAAAGAGAGAGGTGGTGTATGTCATGGATGGTGAAAGAGATAGATCTGATTACTTAGTCGAGCTCTATATCCTTCCCAACCACTACTCTTTGTAGCATTCATAAGATGACACATCAGAAAGTTTGAAAAAGAGGATGGTCACATCGGTACCAACCGCAAGCAGCAGTTAGTATCCCCGTAATTTTAGAAACAAGTTGATCTGCTCGTCTTTGTAAAAGGATGGCCCTGGAACAACT
Organism: Escallonia herrerae; assembly: GCA_033070095.1. Classification (NCBI taxonomy): domain Eukaryota; kingdom Viridiplantae; phylum Streptophyta; class Magnoliopsida; order Escalloniales; family Escalloniaceae; genus Escallonia; species Escallonia herrerae. The sequence continues at coordinate 622,602 of JAVXUP010000064.1, forward strand.
GCAAAAATGCCATTTCCAGCAGTAGCTTTGGATATTGGGGTGCAATGCCAGCTGTGAAAAAAGGGGTTGATCCAACGCTAGCTCCAGTTCAAAGTCAACACGGCACAAGGGCCAGCAGGCGGGGTGGCGGTAACAGAAGAAATGAACAATGGACGACCGGACGAACCAGGAACATGCTAATGGATAGAAACCCCCCCCCCCCCCCCCCCCCCACACTAGCAGGAAATTAAAATCTTACCCAACGGATTCAGGGTTGTCCATGTCACTCACTCCCACTCTTGCTTCCAACCCAAAACCCATTAGTGTAGTGATGAATCCCCAGTATATGCCCAGTTATTTTCTCTATTCCTTCTGGAGTTCAAATCTCAATGATGTTCGTGTTGTTAAGTGTAGTAATGAATTGGTATTGCCTGTTGCTCTTGCTTTAGCATCAGCTGTGAAGCTGTAAGTGGTTGTAACCTGCAAGGGGGGGGGGGGGGGGGGGTGGAAGCTTGTTTTCCCCAACTTTTGACGTTTCAAAATGCCTCAAACTACTCATTGGCTAGCCAGTAGCCACTAAAAACATTCTCATAAGTTCCTTTTTGTTTCATGGTTTTAACTCTTTCTCCATGTCCCATGTCTTCCTCTACAAGCCTATGTTTGGATACCCCTTTAACCGTGTCTGAATTCAATTTTCAAGGAAATAACAGATCTTCCAACATAATTTTAATACGTTTCCAGTAAATATTGCCAGAATTACTGGGGTGAATTCGAAGAAGGATTGGTAACACTTTTTAAGAATGAAATCGAAAATATTAGTTAAACTAAATAAAACGTAAATATAGTGTTTTCAAAGACGGAATTTGGAAGTGGTACACGGATGTTATTCTTCCAAAAATGAAAGCATAGGTTAATAGTAGATGAATAGGATACTTGGACACGTATCTGCATCAACTGTACCAAAGGTTTAGGTGGACAACCCGGCAAATAGACATCCGAAGAATTCAAAGAACGGCTCGGAACAGAGAGATGCGTTCATCTACATAGACACGAAAGAAGCATATTCTGTGCTTGAAATAATAGATCTGATTCCAGGTTAAGCCATCGGCTCCAGAAGCTTAAGCTATTAGCAAATGACCAGCATATATCATGTTTGACAAAAGGACTCAGAAGAATGATGTTTGTTAATAGAAATAAAACAATTAGATACGTTACTGAAATGAAAGGAAAGGCAACAAACTGGGTACATCTTGGCAAAATAGATGAGATTCTCCAATGATATTAAGCCTCCACCCCTACAATTACATGTTCGAACTTTTCAAAAAATTATCAGTTTGAAATTTCATAGAAACCACTTTTGACAGGCTCATACCTGAAATCAGTTGAAGGATCAGGTCCTTGCCAACCCATCTCTTTCCAGAGTTTAGATTTAAGTGACGGGAGTTCCCTATCTGGATAAGCTAACATCCACAACTGTCTTAGTGCATCCTGTACCAGGTATTCAGATTCAGTTACATCAAAAAAGGAAAGGATTACTTTCTGTGAACAAGAATAAGTCCCTACTTCTCAAGATGTTTATTAAAGTACTTTCTGTAAACAAAAATAGGTCCCTACTAAAAATGTTTATTGGAATAGTATATAGCTGAAAATCTCAAAGACTGCAAAATTTCTTATCCTTATTTATTTCTTAGAACTACAATAGTTATTTTCATGATTTAATCATTTCATCAGCTTTCCTTATTAGCTAAACAAAAATACCGAACTTGAAAAAGAAAGGAAAACCAAGGACACTGATGCATCTTTTTCGTGCAGGACATACCTGATGCTCCAAATGAGAACCATCAAAAGGGACCTCCAGCCTTCGTTGTAGATTTTTAAGTCTAGCTTCCTAACAAGATAACGAAAACACAGCATCATAAAAAATAGAAAGCTTTTTCAAACACATAAAAAATACTGATACAGATAAAATCCAGGTAATTCAGAGAAAATAACAATCGCAAGGAATGAAGACAACATTACAAGGTCAACCAAGAACAGTAAATTTATTGACTTGGATGATTATGCAGTACAAAAGTACCTTCGAGATGGAAGTACTCGTAAACAATTCAAGATACAGTCGAATTACACTGAGGATAGAAAGATTTTTCGACGGGTTATTTTGAAGTAACAACTTTTATGTGATGTTTTGAACTGTAGGGACTCTGCAGCAGTTTCGTGCTACCATCAATGCTTTGAAAATAATGTGGACAGGAAGGAGATTTGTTTGTAATAGAGGCGTAGATGCGTGAGCTACTTTGGCAAGTTTATAGTAGTTAACTTTTAACTGATGATGGAATTCTGAATTAGCCTTTGCCTGTCAACTCCCATTCTATCTCTGATTCAAGACCTATGAAAGGTCGACTCAAGTCAGAGCTTCCATTCCACTACTCATCTTAGGAAGCTACGTGATTTAGAGGAATAGAGGAAACTTCAAATGTAAGAATTGTATCAATTGATGTGAAGGTGAATATGTACTATTGCATTCAGTAGAAAGTGTTCCACCAAGTCGCAAGCCTATGGAATTCTGTGGGATATCTATGCCTACAAAGGACCCCGCTTTCCTCTGCACCTAAACTTGTCTTACTTAGGCACTCCATATCTGCCAATGGACTGATGGTGATGGCTAACCTAAATTCAATTCCTCTTTCTCGAAAGGTGGACTTTGTTACCCAGTAAGATGCAACCAAGAGATTGGATATATGTTTTTAGACTGAAGATCGAAAGGATCTCAGGAAGTGGTGTGCTGAGACTAGTCGCTAGGTAAGAAAGGAAGAGAGCCCGTTCCTCTAACAAGGAGTTACTTTACTTCTCCCATTGCGTTAGATGCTCCAATCGAACTACCATTTAAGACGGTTATACAAACAACCAACCTCTAATGTGAGGAACGCATGGAGTTGTTGTGAGGATAGCAGGGATATAACCATTTTCAGGTGCTATTCAATTACTCCTATGCTCAAATGTGAATCAGAAATTTATGCAAAAGGTTCCCAAGTCAACTGTGATACCACACATCTGAAGTGGGGCAGCCTGTAATTGCTTAGGAACTTAAGAGTACCTAATTGGCTAGCTATTCTGAAGGAGGCAATACCGTGTAGTGGGACAGTATTCCTGGGTCGTTACAATGGTATCAGAGCCAACTGTCGGCAACTCTGGCTGGGTCATCCAGTCGGGTTGCGAGAGGTTGAGTGAGGCAAACTTGGATCAGGTCACCACTTGGGCTGACAGTACTATCAACAATAGCTAGAGTTGAAGATTGAGGGCTATGCTTGACAAGGTTAAGATTGGACCATAGCATGGGACTCGAAGGCATAACTAAGTATTTTGGCAAAGTTCCGGGCAAGGTGTTATTCAATTTTGTATGTAGTAGTAGTTGGATGGGCGAAAGGGCTTTTCATGTCAAACAAAGTCTAAAAACTAATAAAAGCATATGATTTAAGGTCTTAGTAGTCAAAATAAGTTGTAAAAGCCTTATAAATATAGGGATAGGCAAGTTAGAATTATTGCTTTATTACATCTATATATAGCTTTGATTTTGAAGATTATTGCAAATTTTTTTCTTCAAGTTCAAGAAGAAACAATAAAAAGGTCACATCATTTGTATACTTGCTATCTCCATCACCTAAAAGACCAACAAGTGAAAGAAATGAGGGTAAACATAAAAAGGTCTGCATGCTTGACTAGGAACAAAAGTCTTCTGTATACTAAATAGGTTTGAAATTATAAGTTACGAGATAAAAACGGTTAATGTTCTTTTGTTCATGAAGTATTTTGTTGTTCTAAATGCACGTTTTGGTATTTACCCAAGTACAACATGTGATGGAAAAAATACAACACCTTAACGACTGTTGTAGCTAACTTTTTATTGGATATGGGAATCAAACCCGAGTCTACAACATTTTCCACCAACCAGTGTTGGTACTCTATACCCATATGCCAATTCGTTTGAAGGTTTTTACGTGGTTTCTGTTTTCTCTTGGTTCCTAATTCGCTCTTTTCCTTCGCACTGGTTTTCTGGTCTTGCAGCATTCTCCGAAGATTTCCCAGCCTCGATTCCCATACTTCCCCAGAGTATCTTTCTAAGTTTATCCATTCGTCTCTGCTATTAAGTCCTACCTTTTTTTGGGTTATCCTCTACAAAGATAATCATAGCCATGTGACAAATATCCTTCCCTTTGCGTTGGGTTTCAAACTTTGAAATAAAGTTCGAACCCTCAGCTGGTTTCCAACTTACGGTTAGCAACTTCATTAGCCCACAAGTTTGCGAAGTCAAACATGTGAGTCCATACAGCGTGAGTTCCAGGTTGGATGCTTGAAACCTTGTTAGGCCGACGAGAAATGTTAAACTTCAACCCACCAATTTGTAGTGAAACCTGTGCCTCTGTTAACTTTCAAGTCCAAATGTGGGTTCAAAGTTTGACAAAGTTCAAAACCTACTTGGCCTGTCCAAATCGTATGAATTCAAAACGCATGGAAAGACGAATACTTTTAGGATAAATTTAAGTGTCAAAAAATGCCCCCTTGTGATATGGGGAAGCCCAATTTGCTTGCCTTTATCATGATATCTGGGCACATCATTTAGTAATCCACGACCTCGAACACGCAAGATGAGCTGCTACCTCCAATGGCACCTCCTTTATGAGCAGCTACCTATCTTCACTTGTATATTGTGCGCGACCTCATTCGGGTAGATCACTGCTTGATTTTTCTTTTGTTTCCACCCCATATGTAATTCCATGAGATATCGAATCTTTTTTTTTTAGCCTGTAAGAGGGTAATGGGCTTTCATATTTCTGAAATTTTGGGGGACTCCTGTATATTTTTGACACTACTGTTTCACCGAGCCTTTGTATTCTATTGGGTCTTTACTACAATCCTTTTTTTTTTGTTTTTTTGCACGTCAGCTTTATGTTCATTTTTTGGTCTTAGTAAAACATTTTTTCTCTTTTTTCCTATGGACCTTCTTTTTGGTCTTCACCTTTTTTTTTTTTGGTTCTCTTTTTGTTTCTTCAGACATGTCATTCCATGTCTTCAAGGCACTTTCCCCATTCAAATCCACCACCTAGTACACAAATGTCTCGTACCTTTAACCTTCCTATTCGATCTCTTAATGTACATGTCCAACACTAACAACCTAATTTGTGTAGCCACACACACTCCAGAAATGGCTTTTACAATCTTCTTGTAGAGCTTGGTTCTTTGGCTAATCTGTGAGTCACTACAGAGGCTAACTAAGTGCAGATCTCATTTCTTAATGAAAGTATCTGCTACCATCGAATCATATGCCACTGCAAAATCTATGATCTTCTCCTTATTCATTCTTACTTCCAAAGCCGAATCCTCATCTACTTCTCTAGTTCTTCCCATAGACCCAATCAGATCTCCTACAATAAGCATATATACCCAGGACAACTCCATCTATATCCTCTGAAAATCCCGTCTTGATAGATGCTGCTAAGTCTATCTGAGAGGCAAGCACTAACTGTATTCTCTTTTCAGCAGCTGTTCAACTTTTGTAACTTGCCAATACAGCCGTTTTCATTACCGAGTTATCCTTTTTTTGCCAATTACGCCCAGGGTTGATTGCCTCCAATCCTCTTACAAACATATGTATAGTTCAATCACCCTTCCTCTTGGCATCTATAACCTCGTATCTTAGGTTTTCATCTGATATAATTCCTGATCCAGTTCTATCCCAATCCAAGCCTGTATACCCACAACTCAAGACCTGTTCCCTCTAATTTTCTCCTACCCACTTAGTCTCATCAAGGAATGCTATGTTTACTCTGCTTCTGCTCATGGTAGCTATTCCCTGCCTCAGTTTGTTTAGGAACCTAAGCTCCTAGTAGCTAAATGAACATAAGCTTGCTCATAAATTTAAGTTGATTATTATGGCATGATCATGCCCTAGAGGGAGCACTTGCTCTTGTCTTCCTCGCGAGCATTGACAACAGGCCTCTTGCCCATTTTTTTTGAAGCAAATGCATCGCTAATGGGGGATGCCCTAGTATTCACCATTTAATTCATTAGGATAAATGATCATAGAACACAAGTTTGTTTTACGCTTTCTGTCAACCTGTTGCAACCCTTCTTTTTTCTAGGTTAGAACTGCCTATGTATAAGATTACGACATTAAAGCACGACGTGGATGAAAGATGCTTCCGCGGGCATGTGATGGAATAAGTTAGTGATACCTTTGCACCATACAGTATTCCTATGCTGCTCCCACCGTAACAGATATAATTAATACTCAACGAGCTCTGCGCTCTCTCCTGACCAGCGAGCAACATCCTTGATCCCGCCGGCTTAACCAAAAAATGACCCAGCTGGCCACCCCCTAAACCACCAGATCCACCCATTAGTATCTTTCCCACTACCACCTTACTGTATGGCCACTGCATCTTCATTAACATCGTCCACCATCCCGCCATCATGGATCCCTAATGCCACCCATACAAGCACCAGAATCCGACCCCATCATTAGTAGACCGGTCCCCTCAAGTTATGTTATGAAATCATTCCACCTGCCATATCGTGGAGCCACATATGCTTAAGAAGAGGTGAGCCCTGGGGGTCGCCCGGAAGCCCACGCATACTGAGAGCAACTCTGACAAGTTAGGAAAAGCTCAGTGGCAAGAAGGCAGCTCACCTACTCCCTCTACTTTGGGCACCACTACTATGCTGAGCCACTTGAAAATGTTGGACAGGCGGATTATCCCCACTTTCAGCATCTCCTAATAAGTCCAAGCAAAGCTTGGTGATCCTGGAGAAAGATACGCATATTGAGCAGGAACTCTGACGAGTTAGGTAGAGCTCAGTGGCAAGAAGGCAGGTCATCTGTTGGTGATCCTGGAGAAGGAGCACAGGAGGGAAGGTAGAAGTAATGTAGCAAATTTACTGGAACTTGACGTGTTACTGAAATCTTGGGGATGTAAGGAGTGAGAAGTTTATAAGTCAAAATACTTTGGTATCGTAGTCAGCTTATTCGCTAAGATACATATGCCAAATTTCCGAAACTGGTTAAGATTCAAAAACATGGGTCACGTAGATGGACGCTCAGAACTATGAACAAGTTAGCATCTAAATTTGTAAAAGGTAATAAAAGAGAGCCAAAATCTGTAGTTTGTACATTGAGGAGATCACTAGATCATACCTGTAATGGACTAAGTGAAGGTGGAAGACTTCGGGTGGCTGAAGGTAAGTGTAAAAGCTGTCCAACAAATGATCCAGGTCCAACAATAATATTTGCTATAGCTGAAGAAGAAAAATAAGCAACACGTTCAGTGGGTAAAGATTATCCAAACATGCAATACAGCATGCAGTCTCATGCTACTTATCCATAAGGTGATCAAAGAGGATTTGTATGACAATCACAATCTAAGATGTAGCCAGAGAACAAGAACTCAGGCAACTAAACAAGAATAATTTTTCCGATAAAGTGGAACCTCTTTCACTACTTGTCTGTCCCTTATCTCCGGGTGCCAACTTAATCTATTGTCTGAATTCATAACTAGCAGAGGAAAACCATTCAGCATTTATGCACTACAGTTAATTTTTAGCATTACAAACAACATTTCCAAGTTTCTCACGAGCTCTTTTAATGTGACATGAAATTCTGTCAGAAAGCTGCTTCATGGAAGCTGGAGATGCTTGGTGGCAGCATGTCCCGCTTCATGTGTGGTTGGCAATGTTCATATTGTCAATCCAATGTATCCAGATCGAAGGAAAACTAACTCCCGCAGCTTAGTACAGTAAATGATGTAACAGTAACTCCCACAGCTTAGTATAGGAAACTAACTCCTTCATGTGTGGTTGACCGTCTCTTGTGCATACAACACCACTCGACAAGAATTTTGTTCTTTTCAGCGACTTGAGATAGTTGGAATCAGTAACCAAAAGTAAAATCTTATCATTTTCGGCAGATACGCAGGCTCCACACCACTCCATCTAAAACATTGAAAAATCTGTAAGAAAGGCCTTGCCATGTCTTCCGCCTATGCCTATCAGACAGCTCTAGATTTACCTTGCCAGTACAACTATCATATAAAGACAAAACCTTAGTTGCAGGAAACTCCTAATATGGTGACGTTTCTCTCTCGGAAACTCGCTTTTGCGATCCCAAGTTAGGAGCTCCATGGGATCTCGTCGCAAGCTAAGATAGGAACTCGATCCCGCTAGTTGGATAGAGATGCATGGAACAAGTGATAGAATACATGAAAATCAAGCTCTTTTCAACTAAATTCCTTATTTCTCTCTTCCTTCAAGTCCTTCAAGTCTCCTTGTCTGTTGTTGCTGTCTATTTAAACTATACTAAACAAGTGATAATACTCTTTACGCATTTATTTATTCAAGCCGCTCCCAACCTCAGATTCTTCTTGGTGCTTACGCTTCCCCGCCCCCGTTCCCGCTCCCGCCCCCGCTTTGTGCAACTAAGGACAAAACCCACCATTAGAGCACACACACACACACACACACACACACACACACACATATATATATATATATATATATATATATATATATATATATTATAAAGCCGAGCCTGAGAAAAAATTATTAAGTCATCATTTAATTGGACGACCTCTCATGTTGCCATGTAGACTTAAACTAATTTTTTTCAATGATAATCCTCTTTGCATTTATCACATTCCTACATAAGTTCAGAATTTTGAATACCTAAAATCTCTCAATGTAATAATTCTCTCCTAGCCATTAAGCGTCCTGAAATTTAATGATATTTCTAAAAATTGTCTTCTCAATTTTTGCAATAGATGAAATTTAATGTGGTTTGAAATAATACTCGTTAACTATTTTATTTTATAACATTTTACCACTCTACTTTATCATTTACATGAAAGACCAAACATATCAAGTTATTGCTCTCCTTAATAAGTACCGATTTTACAGACGCTAAACGTATCCTTACTAACTAATCTAATTTAGACATTTCAATTTAAAATCTTCTCCTAAAATTTTTCCCTTATCAATTAATAAGCCATTTATCACCCAACAAGCTAAAAGATGATGGTTGGGGCAATGAAGGGTGAACCGGGTATATCCCACACTGGCTAGAGAGGAAGATTCTGAGCTATGTGTGATCGAACCCTAGCGTCCGGGCTTTGTGTGATCGAACCCTAGCGAGGACGCTAAGGTATGAGGGGAGATTGTGATATCCCACATCAATTGTGGGATAATTTGTGATTGGCCTTAAAACACCTTGTCAAAGAAACTCATAAGTACCTATTAAGCTAGCCCTTGAGGGAGGCATTGGCCTGTGGTGGGGTCGTGGACCGGGTCGCTACAGATGGTACGAGAGCTGACTCTCGAAAGCATGGATTGGGCTATCCAGTCGGGTTGCCGATGGTTGGGAAAAACGAAGGCAAGCCCGAGTATATCCCACGTCAAGGATGGTTGGGCAACAAAGGGTGAGCTAGGTTCATCCCACATCAGCTAGAGAGGAAGATTCTAGCCTATGTGTGATCGAGCGTTAGCAAAGATGCTAAGGCATAAGGTGGGGAGATTGTGATATCCCACATCGGATGTGGAATGATTTGTAATTGGCCTTATAAGACTCTACCAATGAACTCATGAGTACCTACTTGGTTAGTCCTTTTGAGGGAGGTATTACCCTATAGTGGGGCCGTGAACTAGGTCATTACATATCCACACAACCTTTCCAAAAAGGAGCTTCTTGAGTAAGCAGATCCAAATCTTGTTAAATGTTATTTTGCAAGCAAGATTTGCACCTTCAGCAAGTAGCAATATACTCTAGTACAAAAAACAAAAACAAAAAAGAATGGGGAGGAAGGAAACGCTCTTTCAACTTAAACTTCATCTTCCAAAGTATTTAAAGGTGGTTAATCAGTCCAATAACAATGTTTCTCGTCTTTCCACTACCATAAACGTGCTACCACTTTGAGTTTTCCTTTAGCAAAGGAAGCCTTCACATCCTCCAAGAATGGAATGACGACAAAGTAAATATCTCGCAGACAATCCAACCGAGATTATTTACCCGATCACCATAGAATCATCGTCATCAACATGTAATTGCCTGGTTGTAGCCATTAATGATCCAAGCTTTCCAGACCTACACAGTTTCCCCTCATTGCAACCTTCGTCTAGGTTATCAATGCGATTTTTTCCATAATTTTATCCCATCCTTGTCTCAAGAGCTTTTCCGACCTATCAAACTTCAAATTGATATTACCAAATTCTTCTTCATGTATTTCATGATTCTTTGTATCCAAAGGTTTACCTCTATCAAAGAACTTGATTGGTAACCCATATCGTCACGAACACGTTGCATTGTAATGTCAACCGACCTCCACCCCTGCTTTCTTCGACACCAACATTTATGTAGGCTAGAACTGTCCTGCCATCAGGTATGGTGAGCTAGGACTTAGTTTTATAAGGTATGTAAATGAGAAGCTAGCATTTAAGTTTATTGGCTGATTTGGGGCTATTTTAAGGTACTGCAAACAATAACCCCTGAACGGTGTTTTGGTGTACTATGACCTAAACAAAAAAACAAGAGAACAAGAAATATAACAAACCTTAGAGTCTTATCAAGGCCTTCTAGGATTCTCACCCAGTAATATAATAAATGGAGTCTCACCATCGACAATAGAAAGCAAATCTGCTTCAGACATTCTATTCATGAACTCTTTTAATTATGCTTGAATAGCTTCCTTATATAGACAACTGTAAAGACTTTTCCTAGTCGAAAGAATCTAGAAGAATCTAAAAAGAAGACTAGACCAACTTCTCAAAATAAAGGGAATGCTTAATAACCTACAATAATTTAACAAATATAGGAATCACTAGATCTTCTAAAATAGCACAAATGGGTTAAACTTGTAGTTTAGGCCTGTATAGATCTTTTCTCTTTTTCTTCCGTCCTCACGAACATGTTGTAGCTATAAGGGTCTGATCCACATAAGTACACCATCGCAAACCTCAATGCCTTGGTTGCTCAGCTACAAGTAACCGTTAAATAACAAAACCGCTCTATGGAGGACTCCTTGGTCAAGTTCAAGAAGAAGCTTTGGGCACGCCAACACAAGCTAGAGATGTGATAGTGTCTATCAAAAGTTCAAGGATGCCTTCGTCAAGACGAAGGAAAAGGACGTACCAAACTTGGGGGAGCAGATAGAAGCACTTGAGAAGAACACCGAGCTGAGGTCAAACATGATAACCCACCACCTTTCAATGTCATTGATAGGAATAGGGAGAAAAGGGAACCAAGAAGGTGGGGTTGAATTGCGGGCCGAGCTTAAGTTTTGCAAGATTGCCATTTTGCCAACAACGCTAGGGGTGGCATGGTAGGCATCCAGAACACAAGAAGGTGCAAACTCCCAAACTCGGGCCTATGATGGCACAATAGATGCAAGTATTGTAGACAACTTTCTTTGAGCATGAAGTGTTACTTCTAGTTGCTCAAAATTGGGGGAGAGGACATGTAGGTCCAGGTTGCAGTATCTGAAGGACCCGGTAACGCTTAGGTGGAGGCATAGGAGTGGTGTAATACTTAACACGAAACGTGCAAGTAGGAGGTCAAGACTTGCTTAGGCATCGAAGAGAATGAATCTCTAAAGTGTTGCACGGTTGGGGTCAGATCATGCTTGTCAAACTCTGGGCTGGTGACTGCCCGTTGTTCTTGCATCGTCATTTCTTGCTAGCAGTAATAAAATTGGCAGTCCACACGATTTTTTTCTTCACCGAAGTTCTGACTTGATGAGGATGGTGACATATCTTGGGCTTTTGGAGGGAGAAATGGAGTGGCGTGGAGCGGGCTTTGCTAGATGTTAGGATTCCCTGATCCGCACTCACCACCAGGCATCACTATTACTGCAGGTCACAATCAACAACAGCGTTTCCACCAAATTTCGTCTTGATTTCAAACTCTGAGGCATCATGGATGACGAGAAAAGATTGGCCAAATTGAAGTATAATTAAACTCAGGAGTAAATTTGGTATTGAAATCAGGTCCTTCAATAGTTTGACTTTCAAAGTCGTACCACCATAACGAAACGGAGGGAGTATTCGAGAGAACTGAAACAATCTACACGGGCCTACAGATTGGCAAAATTACAACTCTTAGAGTAGCTTTCAGTTGGAAGAAAGCCATGCCCCCCACTACTACAAAGTTACGATACCTTATTTGATTCGATAAAAATATATAATCCCACAACAATAGATATATATAGTCGACATCACTTCGTATCAAGTGGGATCAAGAAACAACATCAAAATATAGCAACATCACGAAATGCTTAACAACGAGCCTTCATTGGACCACAAACTGCAATGTAAAAATAAAAAATGAGCTGCATCTGTTGATAACAATGAAACCTGAGATTGGGTGATTGCTAAATCCCAACTGGATAATGATGAGTAGGGGAGACGACATAGCTATGCTACCAAGTATTCATTTACCCAATTAAGTCCAGTAACGAAAAGGCGACATACCAATCCATTGTGCCCACTGTGCAATTAAGTGAGAAAAAAGAAGTGTCCAGTGAAGGAGTTCCTTTCTCTGTTCATCATCCCAATGGCGTCCAATTCCGTATCCCTGTAGCACAGAGGTACTGATTAAACAAAGTATACTCTAGTTGAGAAAAAAAAGCATCCACGTTTTCTGTCTGTCTCTGAGGCTGTGTACATTTTGGGAAACTACCAAAGAACAAGAAGAAAAAGGAGCGGAGACCTCCGTTGAACATGTCTCATCTAATTGATTATTCTCAAGTAAAGGTTCAGTCAGATCATCCAGCACAGAAGACTCCAAGTGCTCATGCTTTGTCTCATCGACATCCACATGGTGCAGCCTTCTCCTCAATGTTGATGATCTCATGAGGTGCAGTTGACCTTAGCCTGTTTCATGGCACGAAGAATCAATCACATTTTTATCTCCAACACGTTACTAGAGTTGTTTCTTCTCTTCATCAAAGTAGTCATTCCATTGATCAATTAATAATCACACACACGTCACGGCATAATTGCTAGTTAACATCAATTGCCCTCCCAATCCAATTCCATCTACAATGCTGCTAATTTGCCAAGTCTATGAATATGTTGTTCTAAGAGACAAATTGAGTATACAAGTGGGGAAAGGGCTCTATTGAGCTTCAAAACTCTTAAGCTACTTTTCATTCTCTCAAATTAAACCCCATAGGCCTGTAAATGGAGCTGTAGATAATTCGCCTAAGAACGTCTCTAAGCTCCACTTTTCTCAAATGAATGCCATGAGCAATCGACCTTGAAATTAGCTTCATCGAAAAGTACATTATGTACACGTGTTGGTATAGGCTTCGGTCTACAACAAGTACTCCTTTTTAACAAACAGTAATTATTGCAGCTCAATATCTCCATTAATTTTGGTATATCCTCACTATACGCAAACCGATTTGAGAGGGGTCGAATTTGTGTAAAATTTGACTGCCCCAGAAGATGAAGATAGTCGGGAGATGGTGCAATCGAGCCTATCGAATTGGTGGTGGGATCAAATTGGTGAAATCAATGGCTTATGTATATAAACTTATAGTAGCGGTGGCCAACTCGGAACATCAAAGAAAGAGATACCTGAGCTAGGAGATGACGTTGCCGCCGCTGTCGGTGGGGGATTCTGGAGTTCGCCGCCGTAGCCGTCGGGTCCAACGAAGCTTGGGGCGCTGCCGTATTTGTCACTTAAAGACGGTTAGTTTTCAATCGTGTAGCTGACGCGGTCTTAAAAATTGCGGTCAACCCTTCTGGTAATTAAGATCTGCGTATTCTATTTTTAAAGATATCAAAATTAAAATCAATTTAAATTTTATTTTTTATTTTTTATTTTTTATAAAAATAAATAAGTGTTTGATTATCTGATTTTTATTTTAAATTTTTTCTTTTAGCTATTTGATTACCTAGTTTTTATTTTAAATTTTTTCTTTGATGGTAGTTGCGGTATTGGGGCATGGCAGTGGACGATGGCGACGCGCGGGGGGGGGGGGGGGTGATAGTGATGGTGATCTCAAAACAACAGGCAAAACTAAAATTCCAAAACTTCAAAATAGAAATTTTCAAAAACAATTCTGTTTTAAAAACTGGTTGCCAAAACTGAAAAAAATAAATAAATAAAAAATGTGTCAAACACATTTTTTTCCTCCAACTTTATAAACCGGAGAAAAAACTAGAAACCAACTAGTTTTTAAACGGTACCTTAGTATTGAAACGGTTTTTTAATTTTTTATTCAGTTTTAAATACTGAAAAATATATCGGCGTTTGATAGACACTTTTAATTTTTTTTCATTCATTTTATAAACTAGTTTTCAAAATGGAGCTGCTTTTGAAAATTCTGTTTTGGAGCATTCAGTTTACGGCTTTCCCTTTTTTGCTTGAGATCTACCTTTTAACTTTTATTAAAACATTTCATGTCTCTCTTTCTTCTTCTCTTCAATCTTCATCATCAATACCTATCACTTAAGAACACCAAATTACCACCATCGCCAACCACCATGCCCATTGATTGTTGCTGCCACCCCCACCACTGACCAATATCCCGAGTGTCGAACCAGAAACACTCCCAATGACCACAGCAAATAACTTGCAATCTGCGACCACCAGTGATCAACACGCCGCAGGACTAAACTTGCCAACATCTCCAACCATCGTCGCTACTGACCGTCGCCACCACCACCAATGACCAACAACCTCGAACACCACCAACCATCATAATCATTGATTTCCACAACCACAACCACCACTGACCAATACCACCTAAAATCAAAGCCTCTAACATTGATCACCACCGCGGCGCTACAACTCCTCTAAATTCAAATCCACCATCATGCCAACCACTATTGTCCCAGCAATAGACACCATCACAAGATTTCATACATCCTTAGCCCTAGTATCTTTGACTGCGCAAGGTAAATTCGAAGCCATTCAAACCCCTTCATCCAATCAAACCCCAACTAGACCCAGTAAAGCCATAAATTCACAAGCTAGTACCGGTTATTGAACATAGGAGTTCAGAAGAACATCTAACGTATTAAAAAATGAAAGAAAAGAGAAGAGAGGAAAAATAGAAGAAAAGAAATAAAACTAAAAACTAATTATCCAAAACTGTTACCAAACAACCCATCAGTTTTATAAAAAGAGAAACCAAAGATTTTTTGGTTTTGATCTTTTTAAAAATAAAAACTGAAAATTGAAACGAATTTGAAACACGCTTTAAATTTGTTCAGCGGCCATTTATGTGTATCGTCCACACGCCTTCTCACTGGGGCAATTATTAAGTAATAACATCAAAAAGCTATCTTCTTTCAGCCTTTCTTATTTCCTTACCCGCTGCCAGCAATACTAACCATCACAAACACCATCCACTACAACCATCGCCACTAACCACCAAACCCACAACTCTCATGACGAACTAGCAAATCCAACACCACCACAACACTCACCCATTACAATCATCAATTGCCAAACAACCACCATCTTCAATTACCAAACCTACGGTGATGACTTGCGCCCGTGGGCTAAAAAGCCATTTGCATTTGCCAATAAAGCGTCACCATCTTATTATCTCAGGAATATGAAGAAATAGAAAAATGCTAGATTTGGCTTTGTAAATGTTAGATGCTGATCAAACATGCAAAAACTCTAGTTTTGAACTCAGGAATATAGATTATATTTGTCACATGTTATTTTGGCAATTTATAGCTTAAGATGTGCGTGTGTGTGTGTTGGTAAGTTTTTGTACCGTAAGTTATAAGTCGGGTACAACCCTCATAAAATCAAAATAAGCTACAACCCATAAGTACCTTAAAGGGTGCTTTTTCAACTTATGTGATTTAAATTTCAGAATACCTCATGTTCATTACACTTTGTCACTTATCACGTATTAGTACATTCTCTTTCTTCTTTGCTTTCTCAACATGATTTTACTTTTTTCAACTTATTTGATTTCAATTAAGATACATAAAGAATTATATTCTCTTCTACGCTAACATAGAGAGGGAGCACAACAGTTCATCAACAACCGCCTTCTTCCTCCCCACTATTTTTTGTACGCTCTTCTACGTTTGATTCAGAATAAGAAGCGACAAATTTTGTAGGTGGTTAAAAATAACTTATTCAATAATATTTTTGTATATTGTTGTTATTTTCAATTGAAAGTTATGTTAATATTACTTCACTAAATGGATATTAGAAACTTTATTCACCACAAGAAAATATGTATTTTGCGACGGAGTTTTAGCGACGGAAGGTATTCCGTCGCTAAACATGTCTTTAAGCGACGGAATATACCGTCGTTAAAAATCCGTTGCAAAATACTATTACCGACGGAAGACACCGTCGGTAAAAGTATTTTGCAACGGAGTTTTAACGGCGGACTTTTAGCGACGGAATTACCGTCGCTAAATATTTTTTTATAAAATAAGTAATTTTGAGTTTTTTTTTAAAATTATTTAAACGACGGAATAAAACCGTCGCTAAAAATTCTGTCGCAAAAGTCTTTATAATAAGACATTCACCGACGGAGTTTTAGCGACGGTCTTATTCCGTCGCTAAAGATCCTCCATTTAAATCCAGATCTGGTTTCTTTCTCTCTCCCCGTTCTCTCTCTGAAATTCTACTCCCACCCACCCACCGCCGTTCTCACCTCCGGCGACCCTTCTCTACGGCGACCCAGCTCCGGCGACACTCCCGTCCCCCACCCGACGCCGCGCCACCAAGCCTTGCACTCCAGTCGTGCCACAAAGCCTCCACTGTCGCCGCGCAAGGAAACCCACCACTGCCGCCGCACCACCAACGCCGGCGCCGTCGTACCCACCTCAAGATTTGTATGTCAATTGCCCTAAATTATCTGAATTTTTTGTTAATTTGTCTTCAATTTAGGTTACATGCCCTAAATTATCTGAATTATTTAGATTTGTATGTCAATTTAGGTTCAATTTTTTGTTAATTTGTCAATTGCCCTAAATTATCTGAATTATTTATGATGTCATTCACTTTGTTGTTCAGACGGATCTTGGCTTATTGAAGAACTTGAACTTGTTATCTCTAATTTTCCTTAATTCTTGACGAGGTAGGGAAGAAAACCATATTCGGTAGTTAGTCTGTAACACCGATATAGATCATGGTGACGCTGAAAGGTCATAGATTATGGGCCATTGCATGACATCAGGATAAGAAAGCCTCTGTATTGTTTATCCAATTCAACCGACCACTAAATTGAAGTAATTGAACCATAATTGAACCCTAAGTAAATCCTAAATTGAATGCCCTAATTGAATCGAACCCTAAATTAAACTAATTGAACCCCTAATTAAACCCTAAATTGATTGCCCCAATCTAACTGAACCCTAATTGAACCCTAAATTGAATGCCTCAAATCAACCGAACCCTAAATTGAATCAATAGAGCCCCCTAATTGAACCCTAAATTGAAGTAATTGAATCCTAAATTGAATGCCCTAATTGAATCGAACCCTAAATTAAACTAATTGAACCCCTAATTAAACCCTAAATTGATTGCCCCAATCTAACCGAACCCTAATTGAACCCTAAATTGAATGCCTCAAATCAACCGAACCCTAAATTGAATCAATAGAACCCCCTAATTGAACCCTAAATTGAAGTAATTGAACCCTAAATTGAATGCCCTAATTGAATCGAACCCTAATTTGAACTAATTGAACCCCTAATTAAACCCTAAATTGATTGCCCCAATCTAACCGAACCCTAATTGAACCCTAAATTGAATGCCTCAAATCAACTGAACCCTAAATTGAATCAATAGAACCCCCTAATTGAACCCTAAATTGAAGTAATTGAACCCTAAATTAAATGCCCTAATACAATCGAACCCTAAATTGAAATAATTCAAGCGCATCGGATATGTGAATTTTGAACATTTTTTTTTCCATTTGAACATTGATCATTTGTTTGATAATTTTAGGTTGTTAATTGTGCGTTTAGAATTGTGATTATTGATCGATAATTTTAGGTTATTAGCTGGGCATTTGAAGTAATTGCGATTATTAATTGATGATTTTAGATTGTTAATTGTACATTGAGCATTTGAGATATTGAGATTATTGACGGAGGATAGGACCCAATTGGATTGAATGTGTGGTTTTTGTTAATTTTTATTGCATTGAGCATTTGAGAATTGAGAATTGAGGTTGTTGACGGAGGATGGGACCCAATTGGATTGAGATACCTGTTAGTTAGCGCAGACACGGACAGCTCGTCTGATCGACGGTGTCCGACATTTAAAAAACAAATTAACGTATGCCGATGTGTCTGGAGGTGCGTGTCGGTGGGCGTCGGACACGTGTCCGGAGGCTTCGGACACGTGTCCAAAGGCATCGGACACGTGTGCCCGATGACGGACATGGTGAGATATCCCCCACATTGGATATCTCACCGTGTATGGGGGGAGATGATAGATCGGTGGGCTACGGATCCAGGTTGGGACGCCAAGAGTAAGAGCGGGACTGAGAACAGACAGAACAAAGATACGACGCACACGGGGGGGTCGGTGCCACACGACATCGTCCGACACAAGAACGCGGTCGAGCACCCGGATCTGGAGGACGATGAGGTCGTAGCTCTGACGTATAATCAGACGCACGTGCGGAAGAAGGACAAGGACGAGACGCACCGGGCGGGCGACTATATTTCAGATATTGCCCGGCGGATCGATGTGAGTCAATTTATTTAAGTTAATGTTTTTTCTTTCTATCCTCAATGTCTGTTTCGTTAATTAATGCCCTAACATATCGTTAAACCACTATTTTTGCAGGCCTCGTATGAACAGCTAAGGGGGTCCAAGCAGCAGTCCGGACAGCCATCAGCGTCCACTAGTACGGCTGCGAGTACTGGGGGGTTGAAGCGATGGCTAGATACGCCGGAGGTCGTGAATCGGCCGAAAGGCCGCATACACGGCCTGCCTAGCACGACTTCTCGTGCCGTGATAGGAGCGTCCTCACCCCCTGCTGCCCCTCCACAGACACCGGCTCCTCGGCCTCAGTTGGACGACGAGGAGATCCAGCGCATTGCTACAGTGGTGTGCCGGATGATCAGGGAGCAGGGCACTGCTGGACAGGCCGCCCTGGCCCCGGATCAGCAGGATCCAGATCCGGGACTCGGGAACCCCTGATGAGCCCCTTCCCATGCCCGTTCCTAGCTTCCCCCCCCCCCGTGCCCGCTTTGTACTCTTCTCCCCTCTCCTAGCCGGCTATATCCGGTTCCCGGCTTGTACATATATGAATTTTTTTTATTATAAATTTTTTTTATAATTGATTATATATATTTCTTTCTGTATTGATTATTGCGCGTTGTTGTTGAGATTTGAAAATTGTATTACAGGTTTGGGTAATTGAAAAATAAAAAAAAAATTTCAAAAAAAAAATTAACTTTTGGCGACGGATTAATTCCGTATCGCTAAAGTATTCCTACAATCAGTTATGTAGCGACGGAATATTCCGTCGCTAAATAAGTTTTTTAAGGACGGAATATTCCGTCTCAAAAATATAAATCCGTCGCTAAAGAATATAATTCGCGACGGAATATCCGTCGCTAATTAAAATAAATCCGTTGGTAAAAATGACATATTTAGCGACATATTTAAAAATTCCGTCGCTAAACTATTAGTGACGGGCTTTTATACGAGGGATATTTAGCGACTGTGAATCTGTCGCTAATTCTTTTAGAGACGGATTTTTGGCTTTTAGCGACGGATTTCCCCGTCGCTAAAACCCTTTTTTCTTGTAGTGATTTATGTAGTGTCCTTTATGGTCATTTTGCCATATCAAAATTGATTTAATCATTTTCTACCCAAACACTTTTTGTAACTTTAAGTTAGTTCACAGCTAATTTTGCCAAACAATAAACTGATTCTTCCTAAAGTAGATTAAATCTGATTTTGGAAACTGATTCAGTTTTAGGCTGAAATCTGCTTTTCAGAATCAATGTCAAATGACCTCTAAATAATGTAATAGGAAGGTACCAGGGATCCTAATAGTGTCATGTACCACAACAACACATAAATTAGATATGATAAGAACATGTGATGAAATAAGGAAAAAGCAAGTAAAAGCACATAAACTGTGGATTGGGATCTAAGGAATTTGGATAGCTCACATATTCGATAGACAATAAAAATCAAATCCAACGTAGTTCGACATGACAATGAAGGAGTAATGGTTCCAGCTTTGTATCCAAATCTAATATAAATGAGCTCTTAGGGTTTCGGCAAAAGATCTAAATTTGTTACCATTCTAAGAGAATTTGATTATGAAAAGGTAAGAGATTAGATTAGATAGACTTTCAGAAAAATAAAGTTTAGGGAAACAAGTTTTCCTAACGCCCAATCATAAGCACAATACTAAACCATTGGTCAATCCTAGATTATGCAATTTACATGGTTAAAAACTATCCTTCACCAAGAACTTATATGTTTCCAAAAATCGGTCTTGTATCAAAAAAGATTCTAGCATGTTAGAAAAATGCCTCTGTTGTCTTAAATATGATCTCTGATTGATTCGGCGTCTTCTGCAAAGTTATACTATGAAAAGATACACGATTTATGTTCTTAACTTACCTAAATCAAATACTGTATGACAGAGTTAGAGCTGTTTGATCTTCACATTTGTGCTAAGTAAGGGAAGTCGGGATTTAGGGTTTTTGGAGTGGAGGGCTACAAGGTTCAAACATTATGCATTATTCCTTTTAAAATGAACCCTAAGACCTCAAGTTATAAAATTGAATTGCTTGGCGGCTAAGTACCCTAAAAACTGCCAGATATAAGAGTTAGTTATGCAGATAAATTAACTTTGAGAGCTTGGTTCTCTCTATTCGAAGTATAATTGGGGCCTGCTTGATAGAATTTTACTTCAAGTATAGCTTGAGATATTCAAAGAATAATAAAGTTGTGCGTAACAGCTTCATAATTCTTAATTATAGCAATTAATACTTAATAAAATTAGGCTCATGTTATGTCCATGAAAAGCCATCTTGAAGACATTTGTAATGATGTTCTTTAATAGTTTTTCAAGATGAGAAAATTATAATTTACCACAGAGTGGACTAATGCGCCAAAGCACCCGAAATTGACCTCTACCAAGCATAAAAATCCAAGCCAAGCATAAATCGCGACATATCATCCCTTCAAACATACTATAAACATAATAAATGTTAGAATTGTTATAAGTTGATTAAACATGCAAGATGGATGCAACAATGCAAAAGGCGGGGTGTCTATATAAAGTCATTCATTGACCAAACTTGCGTACAAGTAAATGTTAATGCAAGTAAAGACGCCAATTTTTGCGATGGACAAACTAGAACAAAGACATGAATAACTAGAATAGACAGGGAAGGCTAGAAGACAATTGGATAAATCTAATCCATAAACAAAAGCAATTGGAACAGGGATTGAGATAACTGGAACAAAGATTGGGCGAAGTTGAATAGAAACAAAGACTGGAACATAGTTGTACTAAGCAACTGAAACCAAGAACGCGAAATAAAAGGATAAGAGGTACTCTACTTCTGTTAATCACATGATGACATCACTCAAAGCAAATGCAAATAATGCGTGAAAGTGATTGGTTATCGAGAAACGTAGTGAACAAAATAAGGATATATTTTATGTGAAGTCAAAGCTACAGTGAGTGGAAGTGATTGGTGATGACAAAAGGCGTATTCCTAAAAGCCAAAGCCAACAATATTTGGAAGCGGTTGGTCACCTAAACACATGAAAAGAGAATATCTAGATGTTAGAGCCAAACAATGAATGGAAGTGGTTGGTCTTTAAGGACTTTAAAAACTAGAAGCCAACAACTCGTGGAAGCAGTTGGTTGCTTAGACACAAGAATAATAGAACCACTGGGAGCTAAAGCCAAAATGCGAGAAAGTTAATGGTCATATAGATGCACACACACACAAAAAAGCATTACTAGAAGCCGAAGCCAACAATGCATGAAAGCGGTAAAACAATGCGTAGAAGCGGTTGGTTCTTAGACACATGGGAATTCTCACAAGGAGAGATGATCTAGAACTCGATATAAGAGGCCACAAGTATACAAAGATCATTCAAATCTGAAGCCAATAATATGCCATGTAGTTGGTTGTTCAGTGAGAATCTGAACAGTTAAACCTAATGTTCTTTTAAATAACATGGGAATTTTCACAAAGAGAGATCATTTAAAATTTAATAAAAGAATAAGGGGATCACTTAAAGCGGAAAGAATAAGGGGATCACTTAAAACGGAAGCTAACAATTCACCATGCAATTGGCCGTTGAGTGACGAGAAATTGAGCAGTTGAAACCAACTTTCTTCTAAAATTGATTATGGAAAAGACACAGTTGTTGTTAGAAAAAATAAAAATTGAATGTGGTACCGCCCTTACACGGTATGAGTTCATGGACATAACTGCATGATGCTTTATTTTCTCCAAAATTCAGCCATTGTGTAAAGAGGATAGAACAACATCTAATAGCCTGAGCCAACTTTGAAAGATGGCCGGCCGTTAGATGTCATTGCCTCTTGAAAGTTTGATTCGAGTATTAAAATGGCATTACATCGTATACATCTATAAGCTAGCAACAAATTTCTTAGTTAGAATGAATTGGACACGACAGCGGCATGTAAAATGAAAACGACAAACTTTATAAGGATGGTTTTCAAGAAAAATAAACTTCAACATGGATAGGAAATTCTGACAGCGACAAAGTATCATAAAAAGGCCTAAAGAGAACCCTAACTAGATTTTCAAAAATATGATTTAATCAGTGCAAAGACTCGGTCAAAGCCATCAAAGCAAGCGGATGATCAGAAACTACACTACAAGAAAAAAGGCTATTAGCGACGGGAAAATTCGTCACTAAAAGCCTAAAATCAATCGCTAAATGTTTTAACGACAGATTTACCGTCACTAAAAGTCCCTCGTATAAAAGTCCGTTACTAATAGTTTGGCAACAGAATTTTCAAATCTGTCGTGTAATATTTAAGTTTTTGGGACGGATTTATTTATTAGAAACAGAATATCCGTCTCTAATTATATTTAAGTATTTTAATTTAATTTCTATTTTTGTTAAATTAGCGACGGAATAAATTTTTTAGCGACGGAATATTCCGTCGCTAAATGTCTTATTTAGCGACGGAATAATCCATCGCTAAAAAGCCGATAGTGATAAAAAAATTTAGCAGTCAAATTTTTTTTAAAATATTTATTTTTATTTTTCTAATGCCCAAACCTATAATAAAAAAATCAATCCTCAATAACAACGCGCAATAATCAATACACAAGTAAATATGTATAATTAATCATAAAAAAGACTCATTATGTACAAGCTGGGAACCGGATACAGCCGGTTAGGGGAGGGGAGAAGAGTACAAGCCGGACGCGGGGGCCGGGGGGAAGCTGGGACCGGGCAGGAGAAGGGGCTCATCAAGGGCTGTAGAGTCCTTGGATCCTGCTGATTCGGGGCTGGCTCAGCATGTCCAGCTGCGGTACCCTGCTAATCCAGCTCCCTGATCATCCTCAACACCACCGTAGCAATCGCGCGATCTCCTCGTCGTCCAACGGATGCAGAGGAGCTGGTGTCTGTGGAGGGGCAGCGGGGGGCGAGGACGCTCCTATCAAGGCACGAGCAGTCCGACTAGGCAGGTCGCGTATGCGGCCTTTCGGCCTATTGACGACCTCCGGCGTATCCAGCCATCGCTTCAACACCCCAGTACTCGCACCCATACTAGTGGACGTTGATCGCTATCCGGACTGCTCCTCGGACCCCCTAAGTTGTTCATAAGAGGCTTGCAAAAACAGTGTTATAAATTTATGTTAGGGCATTAATTAACGCAACAAACACTGAGGATAGAATGACAACAACTTAAACAAATTGACTCACATCGATCTGCCGGGCAATATCTGAAATATAGTCGCCCACCCGGTGCGCCTCGTCCTTTTCCTTCTTCTGCACGTACATCTGATTATACGTCAGAGCTACGACCTCATCGTCCTCTAGATCCGGGTGCTCGACCCATTCTTATGCCGGACGATGTCGTGTGGCATCGACCCCCCGTGTGCGTCGGATCTTTGTTCTGTTTGTTCTCAGCCTCGCTCTTACTCTTGGCGTCCCAACCTGGATCCGCAGCCCACCGATCTATCATCGCCGTCCATATAGTCAGAAATATCCAATGTGGGGGATATCTCGTCATCTCCGTCATCGGGGCACCCTCGGGCATCATCTTCTTCCCCTGGTCCCTTGCATCATGGAGACATAGGCGATAATTCTTGCTGATGTAAGCAAAGAAGGCCTGCTGCCCCAGTGCCTGCTACTCAGGCGAGTCAAACACGAACCCTTCCTGTAAGGCATTCAATAACACAAATTAACTACAGAAAACAAACTCTAATTAAACAAATACTATCGCTGAAAAAAATACTTCACCGTACCAGCCACTCCTCCCATAGGGACTCCCTCGCAGCGACATCCCAGTCCTTCCAGTACAGGCGTGGCTCGAAGAATCGGCCCTTCACAAGAACGCCGATCTTCGTCCTTGCCTGGTTCTCCAGGATCCTGCCAAAGAAGTAAATAAATTAATACAGTTCAAATATAAATTAACACCCCAAAATTTTAAATATAAGGCATGATGTGATATTTTTTTTACTTACAGGCCCTCCTGGGTGAGCGTAACTCTCTGTTTACGCTGGGGGTCGATGCGTACCCCGCGTGTCGGACCACGGCCGTGTCGAGATCTTACAAAATACCAACATTAATACAGTTCAAATATACTTTAAATATAAGGCTAGCGAAAATGTACTAAACACCGTTATCAACTATACCTGTGGTAGAACCCATGGAAGAAGGAGAATCAACGCGCGTGTGGGATGAATCTGCGTTGGACTGGGGCGACGATGACGGCTGGGGCGATGGCTGGGGCTGGGGCCCCATCTGCTGTACGCGATCACTCTGTGCCTCGTCATCAGTGGGCAATGACGAGGTGGGACCCACCGATAAGGAAGCAGCTTGGCATCCAACCCGGCCACGAATAGCCCATATCCTGTCCATATCTGACTTTGTATAGATAAATTACAAATACATGATCACATTAAACAATCTCAATTCCGACACCTCATATAGGGCATCGATATGGTGTCCGATACATGTCTGACACCTCTGGACACGTGTCCGACACATACCGACACGTGTCCGATGCCCACCGACATTTACCTCCAGACACATCGGCATATGTTAATTTATTTTGTAAATGTCAGACACCGTCGATCAGACGTGGTGTCCGTGTCTGTGCTAACTAACAGGTATCTCAATTCAATTGGGTCCCATCCTCCGTCAACAATCTCAATTCTCAAATGCTCAATACAATAAAAATTAACAAAAATCACACATTCAATCCAATTGGGTCCCATTCTCCTTCAATAATCTCAATATCTCAAATGCTCAATGCACAATTAACAACCTAAAATCATCAATTAATAATCGCAATTACTTCAAATGCACAACTAATAACATAAAATCATCAATTAACAACCTAAAATCACAGATCAATAATCACAATTCTCAAATGCACAATTAACAACCTAAAATTATCAAACAAATGATCAATGTTCAAATGGGAAAAAAAATGTTCAAAATGCACCTATCATATGCGCTTGAATTATTTCAATTTAGGGTTCAATTAGTTTAATTTAGGGTTCGGTTCGATTAGGGCATTCAATTAAGGGTATAATTAGGGTTCAATTACAACAATTTAGGGTTCAATTAGGGGGTTCTATTGATTCAATTTAGGGTTCGGTTAGATCAGGGCATTCAATTAGGGGTTCAATTAGTTTAATTAGGGTTCGATTCGATTAGGGCATTTAATTTAGGATTTAATTATGGTTCAATTACTTCCATTTAGGATTCAATTAGGGGGTTCTATTAGTTCAATTTAGGGTTCGGTCAGTGTTATTAAAGGCGCACATAAGGCGCACCTAGGGGGTTCTATTAGTTTAACTTGATTAGCTTATTTCAGAGTATTGTTCTGCTTCGTTTCAGTTAATCTTCCACTTTTTAATAACTGAAGTGTATAATACTTCATCATGTTAGATTTTATATGCCCTAAATCATTGAGCTAAACAGCAAAACATTGAGCAATTGAGGTAGCACTTAGCAGCAGCAGAACATATCAAATGGGAGGGAAGAGAGTAACGAACCAGCAAAAGCACTGGTGCAGGTGAGAAACTGCTTCGATGGAGAGCCGAGCAGCAAGGCGAAGAGAAACAGCTTCAGTGTCAGCTGGAGCAGCAGCCGGAGCGACGGGCTTTCGACAGCAACGGGAAAGGCGATGCGGCAGGTGAGAGAGAAGTTGCTTCGGTGGAACAGTCGAGCTCGAGCAGCAAGAGGGATGATGATGGTGTCGCCGGAGGTGGCGCAGTGTCGAGGGGATGGTGGTGGTGTCGCCGGAGGTGTGCCTCGCCGTAGAGGGGGTCGCCGTAGGTGAGAACGTCGGTGGGTGAGAGATAATTAAGAGACGGAGAGAGAAACGGGAGGAAGGCAGATCTGACCTAATTTAAGGCAGACTTTTAGCGACAGAAAGTTACCGTCGCTAAAAGTCTTTTTTACACTTTTACCGACGGAATTTCTAGCGACGGTACCATTTCGTCGCTTAATTTTTTAAAAAAAAACCATGAAAAATCATAAAATTCTCTAAAAAAATTTAGCGGCGGTTTAGTCCGTCAGTAACCGTCCGTCTGCATAACATTTTACAGACGAAATGGTTCGTCGCTGCTACATTTTTAATGACGGACTTTTACCGATGGTGAAACCTGTCGCTGAAAGATCTTTTAGCAATGGAATTTCTTCCGTCGCAAAATCCTTCTTTTCTTGTAGTGTTATCAAAACACAAACATGTAAGTTTATCAAAGCATCCAAGAAAACAAAGGCATTAAAAGCTCATAGCCACATAAGGAAGAATATTTGTTGAATGGAGAAGCATACGAGAAGCATACAAGACACGCAAAACATGCAACACTACAAGAAAAGAAGGATTTTGCGACGGACTTTTAGCGACGGAAGAAATTCCGTCGCTAAAAGGTCTTTCAGCGACGGAAGAAATTCCGTAGCTAAAAGATCTTTCAGCGACCGGTTTCACCGTCGGTAAAAGTCCGTCATTAAAAATGTAGCAGTGACAGACCATTCTGTCGGTAAAATGTTATGCAGACAGACGGTTACCAACGGACTAAACCGCCGCTAATTTTTTTTTAGAGAATTTTATAATTTTTGATGGTTTTTTTTTAAAAAAATTAAGCGACGGAATGGTACCGTCGCTAGAAATTCCGTCGGTAAAAGTGTAAAAAAGACTTTTAGCGACGGTAACTTTCCGTCGCTATAGTTAATTTGTGTTATTGAATGCCTTACAGGAGGGGTTCACGTTTGACTTGCCTGAGCAGCAGGCACTGGGGCAACATGCCTTCTTTGCTTACATCGACAAGAATTACAGCCGATGGCTCCACGACGCAAGGGACCGGGCTAAGAAGATGTTGCTCGAGGGTGCCCCGATGACGGAGATGACGAGATATCCCCTACATTGGATATCTCTAACTGTATGAACGGCGATGATAGATCGGTGGACTGCGGATCCAGGTTGGGACCCCAAGAGTAAGAGCGGGGCTGAGAACAGACAGAACAAAGATTCGACGCACATGGGGGGTTAGTGCCACACGATATCGTCCGACACAAGAATGCGGTCGAGCAGCAGGATCTAGAGGACATGAGGTCGTAGCTGTGACGTATAATCAGATGCACGTGCGAAAGATGGACAAGGAAAAGGCGCACCGGGCGGGCAACTATATTTCAGATATTGCCTGGCGGATCGATATGAGTCAATTTGTTTAAGTTGTTAATTTTTTGTCTTTCTATCCTCAGTGTCTGTTGCGTTAATTAATGCCCTAACATATCTTTATATCACTACTTTTGCAGGCCTCGTATGAACAACTTAGGGGGTCCGAGGAGCAGTCCGGACAGTCATCAGTGTCCACTAGTACAGGTGCGAGTATTGGGGCGTTGAAGCGATGGCTGGCTACGCCGAAGGTCGTCAATCGGCCGAAAGGCTACATACGCGTCCTGCCTAGTCGGACTGCTCGTGCTGTGATAGGAGCCCTCCTCACCCCCTGCTGCCCCTCCACAGATACCGGCTCCTCGACATCCGTTGGACGAGCTTGAATTTTTATGTTGGTAGAAGTCGAGTTTGGGTGCACGTGCACAACATTTTACTTAGGTTAATAATAATGCACTCAAGTTGAATAGTTAAAATATGAACTTCACATATTTAGAAGGGTTTATAAGTTGGATTTCTACCAACATATCATCAGCCTAGTTTCATTAAGTATCGATGGACATAATTAAGGAATACCATATTTGACATACCTTTTTGTGTTTCCAACATATATTGAGTTATAATTAATATTTTTGATTGATTCTAATTTCATATAAAGTAGAATTCTATATCCTTCTATTGAGATAGACTAAGACTAAATTGGATTGAAAATGAAAAAGTACCAAGCTCTCAGATTTGGCCTATTAGTGCAGTCCTAACAAACAATGTATCAAATATAGTGGCTGGTGCAGGCCATCCAATAAACAAGCTACTAACCAACTGGCCGGCACAACCCATCCAAGAAACAAGCTACTAACCAAGGTACACCTTCCCTTATGAATGTATGGAGGCCCAAGGACCCTCAAGCATGGTCTTAAATTACGGTATCGAGATACATAATGTGGAGGTGTATAAGTATCGGAACTATCAAAAGGTACATAACGGGAATCAATTACTGCCACCATAATTTTTTTGAAAATGTTAGTGAATGTTTAAAACCCAAAAAATATGAAGATTGTGACTTTAAAGTGTCCCATTTTATTGTTTTTAATGGTTGAAATTTTGTTTAAACTCGTACTTGTTTGTTGGGCCAAAATCCTTCTAAATTCTATACTTGTAAGTCCAAGTGAGATTGTAGCACCCCGATACTTTTTCAGATTTATTTAAAAAATTTAGCGGCGAATATATTTTTAACATCATATTTTAACTAGCAAGTGATAAGTCCAAGTGATAATTTTAGCGGCGACTTTCATATCCAACATTTAACGTCGATTAGCGTGATCGAATTTTTAATGACTATCTTAAAATACAAGTTTTAGAAATTATAAGATATAGTTTAACAATGAGTGATATTTATCGAGTTACTTAGTAACAATTAGCATTAATGATATTTTAGAAGACTTCAGCCACAACTTTGTACTTTATCGTTAGCGTTGAATTTATATTAACAATTTAAGTAGCGATGATATTTTTCAAATACTTAGCATTGATATTTACTTTTAACTACAAATAGTGAAGCGGGTTAGCATAACAGCTGTTAATAATTTTTCTAACATATAGTTTGTCGTAAATATTTTATTTTTAGACTATTTTCGCAATAATAAGTTTGGGTTAGAAGTTTTAGCAACATATGAACATGTAGGGTTTTCTCTTCATTTTCTAACTAGGGTTTTCATATATATATATATATATATATATATATATATATATATATATATATATATATATATATATATATGTGGGCAGCTGACCCTAAAATTTCCCATACCTTCTGCAAACGGCTGAGAGAGGAAGAGAGATACCGAGGGAGGAAAAAGGGAAGGAGCTGTGTCAAAGTCCGACGAAGATTCTAGATTCCGGTAAGACTTCTACCTTCTTTTGTCCAAAATTAATCTATATGTGTGTGTGTGTGTGTGTGTGTGCGTGGGTTATGAGCTACGGGTGTGTAGGCTGCTGGGCAGTCAAGTGTGGTTGAGAGAAGTTTGCTGGGTTGCCGTGTTGGTTTCGTGGGTAGGCAGCCATGGCTGCCCCAAAAGCTATGAGTATATATATATATATATATATATATATATATATATATATAGAGAGAGAGAGAGAGAGAGATGTTGTGTGGGTGTAGAGTGTGTATATTATTTGTATGAGGGTTGCAGGCGATAGGTGTGTGCATGCTGTGTGTTTTGGATTTATGAGTGTGAGTTGTGTGCTTGTATGTGTGTGCCGTGAAGGAGGAAGGGGGGCTGCCCATGACAGCCGTGATGGTGTGCTTGAGTGCACATGATGGCGTGTTCAGGGGCCGAGGGACGAAAGGGAAGGCTTATGTGTGGTGGTAGCCTTGAGCTGTGGGATGTGTAGTTCGGTAATGGGTGTAGGGGATAAGGGAGTGGGTAATGTGAGAGAAGGTATGTGGGTCTGTGTAAATGTGTGTGAATTTGAGGCGGCAGTGGGTGTGCGATTTAGAGGGTATGAGAGTGCATGCGTAATGGGTATGAGAAATCATGTATGAGTGTGTGTGTGTGTGTGTGTGTGTGTGTTTGTGTTTGTGTTTGTGTGTGCTGCGTGTGTGCGTGAGGGGGTGTTAGTGTGTGGTTGTGTGAGTTGTGTGTTATGGTGTGTGTTTTGCATGTGTTGTGTGTGTGCGTGAGTTATGAGTGCTTTCGCATGTGTGTGTATATGGGTTTGGAAGGGAGCCTGTGTGACTGAGTGTGAGAAGAAAGAAAAAGGGAGAGGAGAAGGCAGTAGCTTTGTGTGTGCTGTGTATTTCAGTGTGTAAGTGTGATGCGTGAGTGCATTGTGGTAAGCCGAGTGCCGTGCTGTGCTGGGCTTTGGAGAAATGGTGAATGTATGTGTGAGTAAGTGTGCAGGTGGTAATGTGCTTGTGTGCGTATGTGTGTTACTAGTGAAGGGAAGCAGTTAGTGTGGGAGTTTACAGGGCTGTGCCGTATGGTGTATGCATACTGATTAGAGTAGAGTACGATGCGTCGGTAGCATATAGTAATTTCTAATGGGTGAAAATTTAAAGTATAATACCTTCATCTACATATAATAGAATTTCTGGTAAAGTTTTACAATTTTCTGAAATTGCATGTATTTTTAATATTTTCTGTAATTTGAGATTTATAAAATTAGTTTGAAACCTTTAAACTCATGAAAATGTCCCAGAAAATTTTGAGTAATGTTTTTATGGTATAAATAAGACTTGATTTGAATTTGATAATTTTTTTGAGTTGATTTGCTATGGATTCCATATCGCATTGGTTTTGGCAAAACAAAAATTTTAAAAATAGTTTTTATGTCTTTTAATCTCTGATTTCAATTTCTATAATTTTTATATATATTTTAAAGTTCTTATAAAAATTATGGGACTTATTTTGCAGCTGGAAGTAATTATGGCTATTATTGGATTTTTTTTGTATTTAAAGAAATTATTTTTAATTCAAAAATATTCAAAAATTTTAGAAAATTCATATTTTGAAGTTTTTTTTTTAATGTTTTGAGCCATGAAAGTGTTTTATTAAAATTTATTATGAATTTTAGGATATCGTTACGCATTAAGTAGCGTACAAGGTTTCGGTTAGCTAGTGGAACCCTCTTCGAGCCGTGCAATTTCGAGGATAGATGTGAGCACGTGGTGGGTAGTCGATATTAGGTTTATAGTATTGCAGTATAAATTGTGTTCTAACATATGAATCGCCAATCTAGGTTCATTCGGAAAATTTTGATTGAGGTTTGCATAGCAATTGTATAGCTTGGACCGAGGTAAGGAATTTTATCTGAATCTCATTTCGTTATTCTGTTTCAAATGTTTATAATAACAGTTTTACAAAATACATTGATTGTTGATTTCTATGATTGAAATAAAAATGTTTGCTTTTAAACTGTCCATGAAACCCTCATTTGAGCCTGATAGCGATCGTTTGGAATTCGTTATCTTCATCTATTTACTTAATTCAATCATTGTAAAATATTTTGAATTGTGTTTAAATTCCTTGAATATTTTCAAATGCATTTATTGCTTTTCAATGTTGACATGAGTTAGTAACTTGGGAGCCATAAGGATGATCAGTATTGTTGGCGTTATAAGGATGGTCTGTTGGATGGGTTTAACTAGTACCTAGATGGACTAGTCAGTGTACATGTACATATGTAAAGCGTATCGAGCACTGCCGAGGTGGCTTTGCTATTGTACTACTCATGTTCAACATTTCCTATTTATGTTTATTGCACTTTAAGTGTTTTAAAAATGGTTATTAATTTACTGAAAATGAGTTGATACTCCTCCTTATGTTTACATTGAAATGTTGTGGGTTTCTTTGAAAACTCTTTCAAAATTATCATTTGATTGTATATAGAAAGATTGTTTGAATCATTCTGTTCCCATTTTAAAAGTTTTTATTTGGCTTAGATATAAAATCGTCCTAATCATTTTTATTGTTTTAAGTCTTTGATCGACCTTACTGGGCTCTCAAAAGCTCACTCTTCCTTGATTTTCTTTTCGCATGTGATAACCAGCCGTAGGTTAACTGAACATGGATTAGAGCGAGCGAAAGAAAATGAATTTAATTTTGGTATTATGTGTTAGAACCCCTGTGCGGGTAGTGATTGTTATCTAAGAATTTTTAGACTTAGTTGATGTATCATTTATGACAGTCTACGAAGAATATTGTTTAAGTTAAGGTTTAGATATTCTGATGATGACTGATCATCTGGTTATAAGGTTATCATTGTCTTAGGGTCACTGATTGATTGAGCATTAACATTCCAGAAAAATTCCGGGATGTTAAAGAGATCTATGACTAACTCTATATTAAGAAATGAAGAAAATAAGTAACTATTTGGAGAAAACAAAATGGTTGACTACAATTTCACAAAAAGATTACAAACTAAAGTTAAAAACGAGTCTAGCTCTCTTTATTTGGGAACTTACAAAAGTTCCCTCACTTATTAGTATCAGTAACATCATTGTAAAGACCCCATTTTTGTAGTCCTAGTATTTATTTATTGCGCTTTTCTAACAAATTTTATTATTATAGGTGTGCGCCTAATAATATATTTAACTTAATTGATTTAATCCAATCTAGTAATTAGTCTAGTTCAGTTATACAGTCCAGTCTAATAGTCCAGTGCAGTCTAGTTATACAGTCCAGTCCAACAGTCTAGTGCAGTCCAGTCTAGTAATTGGGTCTAGTCCAGTCCAATATTAGGTTGTGATTTACTTAGATATTTCTAAATTATTCGTGATTTATCCTTGATTATGTGAAATATGAAGATAGTTCCTGAATCTGTACATCTCATCTAATTAAATAAGATATAAGTGCAGAACTAAGGGTAGACAATGTTCTGAAATTCGAAAAAAATTAAAAAAATTATATTATAGGATGAATGGGTCGGTCTTCGAAAAATCGACCAGGCAGTTGACTTTTCTCAGTTTGCAATTTTTATCAAATATTTTGTTTGAGCTATATTTTAAGAAACGCACTTGTGTAAAAGGTTATAAACTTATGCAATGCATAAGGTGTCCTAAGGACATTTTAGGCCATAGTCATCAATCCATGCATCAAACTAAGACTTGTTACATGATTATAAAGATTGATGACAATTTAAAGTAATCTAGCCTATACATTCTTTGTTGCTTCTTGACATTCGACTTGATGAAGCTTCTATAGCATGTCCATTATAGCTCTAAGCTCCTCTGACTCTAATCCACATATCCAACTTCTCAAACGTGTCTTCATGAGTGTGTATGTGTATACCTACTAAAAATACTCAAGGCAGGCATTAAAATATAACCAATGTGTTATTATCATCAAAACTAGATTTAGCCTAGGTTACCCAACCATATGGCTACACTAATTTCCAACCTGATTAAGACAATATTCCCCGGTAGGAAACTTGTCTTTGTAAACACCGTGAATAGGCATTGCGAACACCTATCATATCAGCCCCCATGCATTGAGACCAAAATTTTCCAATAAGAAAGATGGTCTAATCACGAATATCGAGGTCAGAATTGAACTAGAAAACGGAAAAAGACGTTTATATCTCCGATGCTATCAACTAGAAGAAAAAGAAATTTGAGTCGTAACAGAAGGGCTTCGATCAAAGGAATAGATGCTCATCTCAATGGTATGTTTGACTAATGAAATGGTAGAGAATTAGGAGAACAGAATGACTGAACGAGGACAGAGTAAAGGGGAAAAGGAACTTAAAAAAAGAAAGGTATCTATATCTAAATAACTGTGCTTCAGGGGGCATTATAACATTAGATTCGAGTCCAATGTTTTTTCGGACCAAAGTGATATTCCACTAGAAGACGAGAAAGGGATAATGATATCGCAATAAAAATCATGTTTGTCTTTGATTACCGCTTGGACTTAAAAAAGCTCTCCTTCTCTTTTTCATTTTTTCACCTTGTTAGAAATGTAAAGCAGCTTGTAACTCCCTTAAACAATCACAATCTCAAGGAGGACTTAATTAAAGGGATATAATGTAGGCTAAGGTATGGGTTAAGAATCGAAATGGACAGTAAGGTTCAAAAACTCAAAAATGATACCAAAGACCCTAGTGTGTGCCTATAGAGACCGAGCCTTCCTGGCAACTAAGCTGCCTATGTATCCCCATTTAGGAAATTAGGTTTGATGTAGTTCAATATCTTTGAATATGCAGATCGATCTTTAAAGCAATGACGGTTGTATGTCAATCTAGGCTTCAAGTCTTAGGAATCATGCCTTCATAATTTTTTTACACCTCATCTTCTTTCTTTCTTCTTCTTAAACAAATAATCATCAAAAAAGAACCTTCCATGTTGAGCATGATTTGAATTGATCGGTATCTTCCATGTTGAGTTCAATCTAATAGGCACACACAACGACACTATCTGCCCCAATGATTGGGATTATACGCTTTTAGAAAAAGAAAGGTTGAATAGTTTAGGCCCAAAGGGCTAGCAAGTGAAAATATTAAGCACAGGGTAATCACGACAATATGTGGTGGGCCAACAGATGGCCTCCTATCCCTAGGAATGCTTGTTTTCGGGAGGACACATGCAACTTTACATTCTTTTGAGGTTTTTTTCTCTTTTATGTTCTAAGTTCAATTAATGTGATTCATTATTAGTCATTTCAGTTAATTTATCAACACTTTGAAAAAAGAGATCAAAGACTGAGCAGAATCAATGACTATGTTATAATAAATCCAATAGCTAACAGGTCTTGCCTCAAGCAGGGGTGATCTGACTGACTGCATCCATTATTTCCCCCTGAATGTTTTGCGGGGAAGGGTGCGTAGAAAAATTTAATGCTCGAAGAGATGTCTCAACTACGTTCTCTTGCTGCATTGCTGAAGGCTTTTTTTTCACACTTGGTCCAACAGGAGGGTTTATCTCACCCATGTCTATGAGATCCCAAATAGCGTGCCTTATAAGTGAACATGATCTCGTTTCAAGCCAAATATAGGTTGATTTAAGTGGTGAAGCGAGCTAAGTGATCCTCTGGATTTTCGTTACTGTCATAGGTTCCAAATTGTGGCATCTTGAAGCCTGTAGGTACCCGGAAGAGCTCAATGTCCTCGAGAAAAGGATAGCCTCGGATGACCGATGGGCATGATAGCCCACAAGGTGTGATAGTCTGCCAGCCGATGATTCCATGGATTCCTATGCTTTTATTTAGAGATGGTGACGTGCGTGTGTCCTGGCTCGTCTCCTCGGATGGGACACTCAAGCAACATGTCATTTGCACGCAGTGATGATAGTGCTCATCATTCCGCTGGCAGCTCAGGCTACTGTGGGTATACCACCCGACGATGAACAAAGTGGCGACGAGATTCTCGCTACGGCCGCTCAGTGCGTTGCAGACCATAGATGGAAGCTTGCAGCTAATCGACTGTTTGTTGGAGGGCTCGGACAGTGCTAGCTGGATCTCATTTTGGCACTGGATTTGTCTGAGGAGCTGTTGATGGTATGGCTTAAGACGTACGACTAAGGGGAGCCTTAGCGTGCTGTAGAGCGGTTCTAAGCTTCTGGCATACCAAGGCGCGTGCAAGTGTTGTGTTATGCCTACATGGACAGGCCATACCCATGCCTCTTCACTGCGCACAGAGCAGTTGTACAGGGGCTTGCAGTCTCTAATTAGTTGGATGTAGTACGTCCGTCTTCAGGTAGCAATATGTTTGTGGCTGCAATGGCAGGATTGATCAGCAACGCAAATTAGTCGGTCAGTGCGGCCTAATCAGGGTAAGGCTAGTTTTATGCCATATGAGATTACCAGAAGAATGGCTAGTCAGTCCCACAGATGGCGTCAAACTGTTAACAAAGAAATCTGGAGGACCTTCTAGCATGGCAGATAATCTGCACAACACAAGAAAGACAACGGTTACCATGCCGAAGGGGTGTCTGGCAATGCCTAGACCAGTTTCTATTGAGGAGAACCTGAAGGATAAAGAGGTATCATGTGTAGGGTATGAAAGCATAGCTTTACCTGGGCCTCCAAGATGACTTTTTATAGGTAGAGAAGTGGCCAAAGTGGCCTACTTAATTATGACAAGATTAGTCTTCCTTAGTAGCAGTAACCAAATAGCTCAGCCAATCTCTAGTAGGGCTAGAGTCCAAGTACATGTTGAATTGCAGAACGTATTAAAAAGACTACAATAGCCTTAGTTAGATAAGACTATTGCAAAGGACATGTGGCATATTCTTATTGGTGGTACACTTTTCTCCCTATCAGGTCTATTTTAGTTTTTTGCTCATGTTACCTGATATGTCACTGAAAGTAGGGGCACTATAAGATAACGAAAATCAATTAGCTATCCTTGTTCGACACCAGATATTCATGCTTAACCCCGATCAACTCGAAGTTAGGAATTTATCTTATCCAGAGAATATGGTTTCTAGAAGCATCTATATTACTTCCCAAGAATAAGTCCCAAGCTCTGTCATCATTCCGTATTCTATTAGAGTTCTAATACCTAAGACTATAACGAGAATATATCTAGCTATGTAGGCAACTAATCGCACATAAACACCACAATGTTCTATATTATTCAAAGTTTTACTTCTATCGTTGTGCTTTTACTTAAGCATGACCCATATATTTTTATCAGCAACAGTCAGCGTCCAAGAGGAAAGTGAACACCAAGGGAAAGCATCAGCCAAGGCCAAGCGAAGGAGACCTCACTACTGCGGGCACATCCTTTGAGAAAGTTCCATGTGAGTGAATACAAGGTGCACTTTTCATTGATTTCGTCACCAAAGTGGACATTGGATTGGACCATCACTACAAGAAAAAAAGTTTTTTTTGTGGCGGACTTTTAGCGACGGAAGCAATTCTGGCGCTAAAAGTGGCTAAAAGGCCTTAGCAAAGATTTTTACCGACTGATTTTTTATCAACGGTGTTTTAGCGACGACTTCTCCGTCGCTAAAAGTTTTCAAAAAATTTCTAATTTTCAATCACTTTTTTAAAAAATTTTTAGCAATGGAATCACACTGTTTCTAAAAAGTATTGTAGCAATGGAATTTTCCGTCACTAAAAATGCCTGTCGCTTAAAGTCTAAAAAGTATAACTTTTAGCGATAAAATTCCGTCGCTAAAAGTCTTGCCATAAAACCCTCTTTTCCCTTCTTTCTCTCTCTGTTTCTCACTCACTCTCACCGGCATTTTTCCTCCCTCTGGCGACCCCCTCTACGGCGACAGCCCCTCCACATCTCCCAAGCCCTCTGCTACTGCGCGACCACCGCCGTCGCACCACCTCCTGTATGTCCATTTTACCTTAATTTATTTTAATGCATGTAAGTTTGATTTTTAATAAAGCGTTACAATTTATAGTATAATTACCTATTAGCTTGAATTTGTTATAATGTGTAGTGTAATTGAATTTAATTTGTTATATCGTATAGTGTAATTGTATGTAGTTGTTATAATGTTATAATGCATAATTTTACTAGCAGTTTAATTAACCATAGTTAACTCCTAAATAAGCCCTAATTAATACTAATTAAACCTGATTAACCATAATTAAACCTAATTAGCTCTAATTAGCCCGAGATTAGTCCTATAATTAACCCAAATTGAACCTGATTAATCCTAGTTATCCCTAAGTAACTCTAAAGAACTCCTAATTAACCCTAGTTAACCTAATTAACCCCTAACACATCTTGAAGTAACCTTAATTAATCTAATTAAACCCTAATTACCCAAATTAACCCTAATTAGCCTCGATAAACCCTAACTAAACCCTAATTAACCTAATTGTAAGACCCCAAATAATATGTAATCAAATTATTATTATGTTTTAGGTTACCTTCATAATTTTGTCATTTTTGGGGTTACTTTTGAATTAGTAATACGCTTTTAAGGGTCATTTATTTATTTACCCAACTTAAAGACTTTTAAGGGTCAGCCAAGTCTGTTTATCAACATATTCAATTCTGGCTTACAGAGAAATAGAAAAAAAAGGGAAAAATTAGGGTTTTGGAGGATTGCAATTTTTTATGCACGGTTGGTAAGAATCTTGAACCTACTTTTGATTATAATATAAGGATGAATTAGATCATATTAGAATTGTGCTTGTTAAGATTTTAACATAAGTGAGCTAATTAAAATATTTAGGTTTTGAGATTTTCAAAAACTTATGCAATTTGGTGAAAATTATTGCGTAGATTTGAGGTAAGAGTTACATATACTATATCTGCATCCATGAAATCAATATCCTTTGACTATTCGTATTCAATTGTGCTCATCTATTCAAAAATTCTGCCAAATGCATACAATCCATTACCGCTTGTTTGGGGAAATTCATATTCGTTTGATCGACGAGTTAAAGTTGCACTTCTTTTGTTAATTGCAGTGTTGTGTAGGTTTGTTTCGTTGTCCTTGTACCGCAGGCACAACGTAGAATCTTGTGCCTTCCTGTATATTTTTACTGTTCGTTCACACGACTAGAATGATTATTCCATTGTTCAGTTTAAAATGCTTGGGAATGGTACCATTTCTTGTCAAATTCTTTGCTTTTGGTTCTATCTCTTTTCATTTTGAAGTCCTATCATTATTATTGCAAGGCATTCAATCAGCACTTTTGAACCCAATCAATTTATGTGTGGCTTATCCCCTGTCCATGTATTAGAAATGAATTGTTTAAAACAACCATTATTCCAGCCCACTTTGGGCGTGTACTGCTCTTGGTGGTACTGCCATGTGTCAATTTTTTTTTTGGTGATGCAACATTCCTTGTTTAACTTTTTCCCATGTTTCGTTATTTCAAAATTCTGTGATCATACAAAACTCAGATTAAAGCGTCAATGTATTATAAATGAATCGTTGAAAACAACCATTATTCCAGCCCACTTTGGGCGTGTAATGCTCTTGGTGGTACTGCCATGTGTCAATTTTTATTTTTTTTGGTGATGCAACATTCCTTGTTTAGCTTTTGCCCATATTTCGTTATTTCAAAATTCCGTGATCATACAAACTCAGATTATAGCGACCCAAATTTTGTTGCATTCGTTATTTCGTCCTCTTCTATTT
This sequence comes from Escallonia herrerae, assembly GCA_033070095.1. Taxonomy (NCBI): domain Eukaryota; kingdom Viridiplantae; phylum Streptophyta; class Magnoliopsida; order Escalloniales; family Escalloniaceae; genus Escallonia; species Escallonia herrerae. Next base: position 661,992 of record JAVXUP010000064.1, read on the forward strand.
GAGTCTAAAATCAAATATTTTTTTAAATAGTTACTGTTCCCGACCTATCTTGGCCGCACCCATGGACCCATTGCGGGTACGATTTTGCGTAAGATGTCGATATTGTCAACGGTCAAATTTTCAACAGTTCAGACTAGAGATATCAATGGGCCGAACCGGCCCAGGCCCAGTGGGCCTCCAATGAAAATGGGTCGGGCCTCACAAATGAAAAACGGGCCGGGCCTGAAATCTGGGATATATGGGCCCAGTCCAAGCCCTGGCCCTAGGCCCAATATTTAGGGCCAGGCTTGGGCCGGGCCCAGGGCCAATCCAATTTTTTTTCCCTTTCTTCCCAACTTCTTGTTATAAAGACTTTTTCTTCAACAAAGGGCAAAGTTTCTGTAAACGGACCACTGAGTATACAATCACTTTCTCACGAATTAACCCCCTTTCGAAAAGGCAAATTTATGTTGGTTGACCATTAACCACGGATTAAGTGCAAAAACTAGTTGTTCTAGCCCCGCACATACTGATTTTAAGTGCAAAATTCAATCTCTTTGGTAATATGGTGTAAATACTGTAAATGTCAAAGAAAAATAGAGTAGATCAAACAACAACAATAACGAGATATATGAAGATAAAATAACATCTTTTCTTGTTATATTCAAATTCTTTGGTCATTTTAAGAAACATGAGATTATTCTTCAAGGCTCTTAAACACTTCACCCACTTCATGAAATTAAATTTAGAATTCAATTCACCTTTTTTGGTTTGAAACAAAAAGAAATTTAAATTACATATTATACATAATTTTTATTTATGTTTAGAATACATATAAAATGAAAATGTGATAATTTTTTTATAATTTGTCCCTTAGCTTGTGATGTAGAACACAAAGCAAATTCTGTAAAATACATTAAATGAAAGCCCACTCAGAAATCTTCAAACACATCACAGTCACCACACACCTATACTTCACTGCGTATGTTAAAGAAAATACTGATCATATGAATTCAATAACACCTCCAAAACTATTAATTTAACTAAAAAGATCCAAAATGTCAAAAAAATAAAAATGTAATAAAATAGACTTAAAAAAAAGAAAAAAATTAGGGGAGGCCAGCAGCGTCGGGCCAAACCCAGGCCATTTTAGGGCAGGGTCAGGCCGGGGCTAGGCCGTTTCTCAAATAATTCGGCCTGGCCCAAGCCCTAAGGGTTAGGGCCAGTCCGGGCCCAAAAAATGGGCCGGGCCAGCACGGGCCAAAAACGGGCCGGGCCACCCAGCCCTTTTGACATCTCTAGTTTAGACCAGTCACAACGACGGACTATTAAGTCACGTGCTTTTTTTTTTCTTGTGAAACGGCCTTGGCATGCCTCAACTCATGCGGACTTATTCGACGTCGGTCGGTCACCCGCCTCCCCCATTAGAGGTCAGCGTGCCTTCCCTTTAAAGGGGTCGGGGTGCCTTCCCTTTAAACGGGTCAGCCACCTTTCCCTTAAGGTAGTTGGCGGGCCTTCCCCCTTAAGGCTCTGTGTGCTTTCTCCCTTGGGGGGTTGATCACCTTATTCACCAACACATGCTTGCTCTCCCTTGGCCTTGCATCGTCCCCTATGCCTAGCACCCGCATTTCAACTCTGCGACGCCCATCGCCAGTGCATCGCCAGTGCATGCGCGCCGACTTAAGGATGCTTGTGGCCCACACTCTAATGCCATATATGCATCACGTGCCCTCTCGGCACGACACCCGTGTCCATACACATTTCGTCACACCCATGCGTCGCGCTGCTGATACAGTAGTGCCCCCCGGCTCTCTGTCACATTACAGTGCCTGTGGTACTATACACACTTCGTCGCTCTGCCCTTATACAGTCACGCCCCTGGCTCTCTGTCACACTACCACGCTGTGTTGGTCCATCCTTTCACCACACCATACGCACCTTGCCTTGGTCGTGGAACATCCTTCGACCCACTATCTGGAGTTGGCAGCATCCCGCGGGTATAGGCGACTCCTCTGGGACACTATCTCTGCCATGGAACTTTTTAAATCCCCTTTTGCCAAGTAGATGGCTCCTTTGAGATGCTACCTCGGCCTGTCAGGTAGACGGTTGCTCCGGGATGCTACCTTGATAAGCTTCGAGTGCTCCGGCATAAGGACTCACTCGCAGGGATAGGCGACTCCTCTATGACACTATCTCCGATAGGGAGATTCTCAACTCCCCTTTCGCCAGGAAGACTGCTCCTCCGAGATGCTACCTTGGCGCGCTACGAGTGCTCCAGCACAAGGACTCACTCGCGGGGATAGGTGACTCCTCCGGGACACTATCTCTGTTAGGGAGCTTTTATACTCCCCTTTTACTAGGTAGACGGCTCCTTTAGGATGCTGCCTCAATCCTTCAAGTAGGGCTCCTCTGGGATGCTACCTTGACGCCCTCCGAGTGCTCCGGTAGAAGGACTCACCCACAGGGATAGGCTCGCTCTTTAAGATATTATCTCTACTAGGGAGCTCTAAGTGCTCTGGCACGAAGACTCCCCTTCTTCCAGGTAGACGGCTCCACTGGGATGCTACCTCGGCCCACAGGAAAGGTGACTCCTATGAGACACTATCTTCGCTAGGGTGTCAACGTGACAAGACTACGTGCTCTAACACTGGGGGCTTTCATCAGTGCCCCTAAGGATTATGACCCCCGCGTCACTCCAAAATGGGAGCAAGTCTTCGGAGGGTATCGCACCTAGTTTGCCTAACAATTGGGCATCGGGTCTTCCCCATCACTACTAGGCCTATTGGACTCTTCGAGGGCCTTGGACTTGTGGCTAGATCAAGGGGGTTCTCTGCCCACACCAGCACTGTGAGAGCCAGTCTTTCCAGCCATACAGAGCGACGCTGTGCGGGGCAAGTCGAGTGAATATGCGATCGATAGTCCATGGAGTATCGGCACCTGTGGACCCCCCGGTGACCTGTCACTCACGGGACACCACGTGTTGCGTGATAACATCATCATCTCAACCTTGATAAATAGAGGTTTTGAGAATTCATTTGGAGGATCTCAGATTTTCAGATTCACAGAACTCATTCTCATATTTTCACTTTCTTACTCTAGAATCCTAGATAGAGAAACATACAGGACCTTGACTATGGACCTAAGCATTGGACAGTGACTGTCATCGTGTATGCATCCCGCGCGCCATCGCCCTCGCAGCACTGCCACCCTCAGGTTCTGTCTGGGAAGCCCTTGGTCTTTGCCTTTGCTCCATCCTTGTTGTGTCCCATATCAACATACTTAGCATCTAACTCGAAGTGCATTCCTTGTGGCACCTCCACGTCGATTGCAAACTCACTTCATTGGCATAATTTTGGCGACCCCATTTGGGAGATAAGCATCGCAGTGCAGTTCATTCCTTGCCTGACATACCCAAGCAACCATGCCTCAGCAACGCAGGACTACCAAGACTACCAGCCAAAGCACAGCCCAGCCATCTAAGAGGAGTAACACGTCGAAGACCAAGAGGAGACCAGCCACAACCAACTCCAGCCTCTCTCCGAGATGAATGCACCCAATGTGGTTGCAATCGTCAACGCCACAATCCAACACCTTACTCCGACCATCACTGAACTCCAAGACTCTCAATCTTTTCCCATAGCAGTCATCTTAGAAATGCAAAAAATCAATATAAGTCTTGACTTCATAGTCGGCGACTCCTCAAGGCCTTAGAGCTACCCACCCCATGTCTGATGCTCACCCTGTGTCATCCCAAGCTCTGGGGTTGGCCTCTCCTCCTCAGATTCAGCCTTCAGGGCTTGGGCTAGTTCTGGACGCTGCTCAGGTCCCAGTGTCGCGACCATCACTGCCTTGGTCCTCTAGGCCCTCGATAATAAGACTCGATGCACCTCAGCCTGTGGCGCCACTTCTTACCCTTGCTCAAAGTATTTCAGAGACTCACGACTCAATTGAGATGGAGCATAACCCTAACATAACCTAAACAAAGGCCATTCCCCCTACTTGCTCCAGTCCACCCTTCCTGACGGCTGGCCTCCTGCCACTGGCACTATCCCTGTGCAAACCACACCCCAAGAGGTTGTTCCCCACCACCAACCCTTCTCCATAATTGTCATGCCATAAATGCCTCAGGTCGCCCCATCTGGGGGCTCAGGTGTGATGATCATCCCAACCAGGCATAAACCTTCTTCTGCTTCGTATGTCACCAAGCATGACTTGACACCATCCTCTGCCGTCTCAAGCAATCATCCTTACCACACTCCCCATCTAAACTATTTGGCCATGCTCCCTACTCTGGTGACCTCGCTACCAAGCCCTACCTTGTCAAGTACAAGCAACCGGCCTTCACCTTGTTTAATGGCAAAGAGGGCAACGCCAGAGAGCACCTAACTCATTTTGCTGGCTCCCTGGAGCACTATGGGGAGGACGACACTTTTAAGCTTCGAGAATTTCATAAGTCCCTGAGTGGCCTTGCCTACTCTTAGTATCATTAGATTCCTGACTGTACTATCTAGAAGGTTCACTATGAAACGGAGCAAGTGACCATCGTTGACATTGCCGGAATCTGCTAGAACCCTGGGGAAGACCTCAACACCTAGTTATACGATTTCATCTCAAGTGCTTAGAGTGCACTGACTTCGATAAGGATAAGACCCTTGTACCATTTACATCAAGAACATGAAAGACACCTACAGGGTCTACTTTGAAAACCTCTAGCTTTAATCTTGGAGACATCTCTAGGAAGCTGCATGGCACACCTATGACTTGGTTGGTCCTCAAAGACCCCAAAGCCCCAAACTCATATTGCCTGGCCGCGATGGAGGAAGCAACCAGTGACGACAACAACAGCCGCAAGCGTCAATCCTAAGGAAGGGATAGGTGCCTTGACAAGAGAAGGCAGCCGACGCCTACCCCAGAATACCCATGCTACTTGAAGATAGTCAGAGCTCTCCTCGAGACCTAGATCAACGAAAATGCCATAACCCTGCCCGATGCCAACACTAAACCTACCCTAGAAGACCTAGCCCACCCCAACTACTGCCCCTGTCATCGAAAAGTTGATCACAGCCTCAAATAGTGCAGGGGCCTCAAGTTTTCCTTCAAGGACAAGACTGCTTTTGGCGAGCTCAAACTCTAAGTGAGGGACTTGTGCGTGCCCCACCAGCTGAAGCCTTGGCCTGCCTAGTGCATTTTCCACACTTTTAATTTTTTTCCTTAATTTGGCAAGTTTCAATGTGCTCAATCCCCATGTACCAAGGCATGACACCTACTTTTGTTATCAATGAAGTTATATCTTCTAGACCTAGACAATTTCCAATCTACATTGCTCTTGCACAAGACTATTGACACCACCTTTGATACAATCACCCACTCATTGGGGGCTTCATCCCTTCCCTATCCCAAGCAGGCCAGATTCCCCATCCCCTATCCTCCTCACATTCCATAGCGACTTGGTAGATGGTGCGCGGGGTGACTCGAGCCACGCTACCTATCGCCCCTGTGATTCAGTTGGTCATCAATACCAGCCCACTCCGAAGCCCCTACCTCCCTCTCACCTTGCCTGCTCTTGGTCCGGTCACCACCCTCAACGGCTCCTCCCTCGACATCTTTGTCCAAAGTCCACTCTCCCTTTTATAGGACTTAGAAAAAAATTTCAAAATTTTTCTATCATGTACTCTTCACCCCTCTCATTCTCTTTCCAACACTTAGAAAAACATTTCTACAAAATTTTTCATCTCCCATACCACCCTCTCATCCTCTTTCAAAACTTAGAAAAAATTTTAACAAAAAATTTTATACCCCTCTCATTCTCTTTCCTACACTTGGACCAATTTTCATCAAAATTTTTCATACTCCTCCCACCACCTCTTCATCAAAATTTTTTTATATCCCTCCCACCACCCCTCTCTTTCTCTTTATATACACTTTGAAAAATTTCCTTGGGGGCCATAACAAATTTTTTTGACCCCCCCACCCCGCGCCTGGGCAACCCTCAAGCTCGGGCAGCCTCCTTCACGTGGGTGTCTCCTCTTTCTTTTACAATTTTCTCTCTTCTTATTTAATAAACTCCACTCACTCTCTCTTTTTCTCTCCAATCACTCCTATCATTCACTCCTATCATTCACTCTCCCCTCTCACATCATCCAATTCCCTCACACTTCTTTCTTTTTCTTCTCCACGCGAGACACCATTCCCCCTTTCCCCACTTTACACACACACACACACACACTCTATCTCTCTCTCATCACATTAAATACTCTCTCTCTCTCTCATCACATTAAATACTCTCTCTCCCCATTTCACACTTCCTCATTAAAGTCCCCATCATTTCCCCCTCCAATCACTCCCTCATTTTCCCACACCAAGGCCTCTCTCTCTCCCTCTTCCCATTTCTCTCTCCCTCTTCCCATTTTTCTCTTACACTTCATAAAAACCCACCTCTCTTAAACTCCCCTTACCAAGGCCAACCCCGCTCACGCCCCCCACTTTCAAGGAGGCTCATTAACAACTATCATAACTTAGGTATGCTGCGGTAAGTGTATAATCCCCCTTGACTAGGGCCCACAATTTACTCCACCTGGTATGAATATTATTCGGTCAGAGTACAAGCCCCCTGACTAGGGCCTACGAACCTGCTTCGTCCAGAATACATATTACTATGAACGCAAGGGCGAACCACGAGCAACAATAGTGTGCGTCAATTTATCATCCCGTTGACCAAGACCCACAATCCAACTTTCTCCAGTGGATATGGGGCACAACAACAAAGCAAGGAAAACAATCTAATTCAACATAAGCCAACTTTAAATCACTAATCCTAGAAACATTCCGTGGAGTTTTTAATTAAATTCTCGTCAAACTATTTACAATGAAAACATATGCAGTACAAATACTTCAAAAACTTTAATTTGGTAAAATGATATATACATATACATATATTGAAAAACATGTTGTACGGAGGAACATGACAGAAGTACTTAATTGGATAGCTAAGCGGTTCTGGTTCCCAAGTTGACCTAACTCTTGTTAATCGGAACCTAAATTACAAACCACATGGATGTTATTTATTGCCGCTCAAGCATGCCTAGGTGTTAAATTCTCCCAAGTGAGTGAAATTACTAAAACACCGCTAGGCTTGTATAAAATTACCAAGTTACTCCCGACTCCTAACATACCCTTTCACACCAAGAAATAACCCAAAACAGCCCTTTTAAACAACTAGGTAGGCTTTTCGGACAAAAATGGCCTTTCTCAGAATTTGCCGTTCGGAACCCTAAACCGTTCCTTAAATTGAGTGTTAAGGTTCCTATTTCAAAGTATATCAAAAGGGTACCGAAATACCAAAAAATTTCAGATGCTCAAGCATCTCAGTATGTTTAGATCACTGTAAATTTTTTGGCTAAAAATAATTTTGTTTAATTCATCAAATAATTCAAAATTCTGTTTTCAAAATAAGATCGTTTAAGGCATTTTGCATGCTTAGAAAAATCCCATAATTTCTACATCGAAGGTTGCACAAAAAAATAAAGGAGGTTTTAGTTTTGTACTTTGTCCAAATATGCTAAAAAATAATTAAAAAAAAGTCTTGGATAATGGACTGATGTGTAATTCAAGAAACAACATTTTTTTGGTAAACCGTAATTTTGTAGATTGACTATTTTGAGGAAGAAAAATGATGAATCTTAAAAAACTCAGAACTAAGAAGTTAAGTAGACTTACTAAGGTTTTTCGAAATATAAGGGTCACAAAAATCCAACGAGTAATGACTTTTCTATAGCAAATCGAAGTGACTAATAGACACAGCACATCTCTGTGCTGCAGTTTTGTTCAACGGCTATTTTGAAGCCAAAATAATATGAATCTAAAAAAACTCAAAATTACAAAGTTACAGAAGACTTTTTGAGGTTTCCAAAAATTTAAATTTCACAAAAAAAAAATCTATGATATAAAGAAATGACTGCCAGAAACTAAGAATTCTAGACTTCTACAGTGAATTGAGTTTTAGGTCATTTTTCAATATACAAACGTTGGATTTTTAGAAAACTCAAAACTATAAATTTAAAGGCAACACAATTAGGTTTTTAGAACGTGTAAAATCATCTCAATTAGATTTTAAATAAAGGAGATATGATAACCCACTCTTATGTTGCTCTATAACAGCCTTCTTCTCAAATATGTTTAAAATAGAAGATTACACATGACATGTTGGGTTTGAGACGATTCTGGAAATTTGAAAAAACACATGCGCGTGCATATTGCATTCTGCAAGAATCCTTATTCTGCGTGTGCTATAACTTGATTCACAAAACCAATATCTATTTTTTTTCTCGGTTAAGAGGATAAATATATTACATTGAACAAGCCGTTCTGACTAAGCAAAATGAGAGTTACAATATTTTACAGATTTACACTATTTTACAGACATTTAACAAAAATAAAGATGACAATATTTTACAGACAAGCAAAACGGAAGCTTAACTATTGTCCATATTTGCTTGATTAGATCTAAAAGCTTCTAGTCTATGAGTCCATGTCATAGATACTTCCGATCTAACATTGCAAGCAAAAGTGGCAAGATCAGCGGCTTCAGACAGCAGCCGCTTGCTTCCAACTAAAATCCGACAAATTTTAAAATATTCACTAGTCAGGCAAATATCATACATGATAAGTGCAGCGATAGCACTAATCTCCTCCAGTCCAGTATCCGTATTAGACCGCAAGTATCCAATACTATCGTTAGAGCCATCACTCGGTAATTCTGAGACAAACGTTCAAGATGATCTACTTTTATATGTACCAGAAGTTCCAAATAACTATAATGAAGTACAAATTTCATCTCATAGAATATTCCTTTTGCACGGTAAAGAGAAACACGGTTTAAAGCACTTTACCCCCTTGCACTTTTACAGAATTAAAAATCACTGCTACAATTGCCTACTTCCACCAGCCGCCAAATCACCGCCGGCTGACCCGACAAACTCAACATCATCTTGCACCTTTGGCTACAACCTGCAAAACCAGAATTGGGAATTCTCTAAAGCAAATCGAAATCACCAAAATCAGATCAGAAAACAATTTTAAATCAAAATCAAACTTTTGCAAACTTACAAGCAGGAAGCAAAGTTTCAAAACAAGAACATTAAAAAACTACAGTAAAATACTGAACTTCAAATCCAAAATTGCTATAGAACCCCACCACAACACACTCAGTATCTCAACTGCCACCATCCACTTTCACCAATACAACCACCTGCCCTGTTAATTCAACAACCGTCATTGCCCACTTTCATTCAGTCTTGGTATACACACCAGCAAAGATGTATTAATAGACGGAAAAACCAAAATAAATGTTTTTTTAATCTAAATGTGGAAACTAGTGTATCCTGTGAATCAAATAATTACACAACATTGGAAGCTTAATACATGCATCCTTTGTACATGCTTTCATGTGTGTGCTTGTGCCTGGAGACCTTAATTGTCATCACAAACCATCGCAAACCGTAAAACCAACCCAGCCCTACCATTACAAAGGCGATCACTAGTTCAACATTTTGGCTTAACAAGTTATGTGCTATGATACTTCCTGGTCAGAAATTATTTCGTGAAACTCCGAAAATGGTCATTCCTCTATTTTGCTCCCAAAGGATCTTCTTGTTGAATCTGTTTATAATTCTGTATATACATGTCTGTAAACTAATTTTTTTAATGTGACTGATTATGAATCAACAGGAAATAATTATGTGGTGTACATCTATAAATCAAATGATCATTTCAGTAGGTCTGTACACATTCCTTGGGAGTTTGCCCAATTAACACCAATCAGTCCTATTTTAAGGGTTAGTTACAATGCTGCTTGGTTTCACTAGTAACTAATAAAATTTGGAAATAAACTTAACACATATCAAAGTTAGGAATTTTAGTTGAATTATCTACATTTAGCAAAGTAATATATTCCTTGGTACTACGCCTAAAAAGGAGGTTGAATCTAAAAGGCATGCATGTAATTTGCAGGGAGGCAGTGAAGGTGGCTACTGTGAATTTTGCAGGAACTCGAGTACTTCTACCAAAAAGGGCAAGTGATCACAATGCATATGCAGCAAAACTCGAAGGGAGAGCAAGTAGAAAGTCTAGTTCCAATTCAAATGGGAGTATTAGATATTGGGAACTGAAGCACCAGATGGACATCTAACCAGAACCAAATGCCAAAAGCCCCCGTCTCCCCGTGACTGATATATAATAACATCTCCAGGTATCACCACGTAGTTGCATAGGGATAGCAGCATGAAGGTGAAAGGCAGTGGTGAGTAGTAGCAGATCTGACCGCGTTGGGGGTTTAGCAAGTGGTGACGGCGTAGATCTGACAACGGTGGGGTTTAGCAAGTGGTGAGGCTGAGGCGCTGGGAGGTGGTGACAGCAGGGTTGGGGAGGTTCTGGTGGCAAGGGTCTGGTGATATTGTTAGCGGTGTTCATGCTGGTGTTTGTGGAGCTGGTGAGAGGATGAAGACAGCGAAGAAAGTCAATGGCAGTGCCCATCCTCAATACCATCAACCACCGCCAGCCAACACCACTTCAGATCCACCACCGAGCCCACCACTCCCACATACTACCTTCTATCTTCCTCCGAGTAACTCCTACCATTAAATCCCATTTCTCTCAACTGATGCAGATCTGTAAATAGACACAAGTATGGGCATACTGAATCTGGGCAAAGTAGATGCATTACAATGAATCTCCGCCACCGTTAATGTCTCTTATACTTCCTGAAATCCTCCCTAGCTCTCCGTCAACCATAAATCAAAACTCAAATATATGAAGCTGACTAATTCAAATCCATTTTCGATGACATGCCCTTAATTGTTAATGGAAAAAACCGCTAATTTGGCCATGTTGTATTATGAAGTTGACGGGGTCGATGGCCTTAGCTCTGGGTGAGGCGGGTGCAGATACGTACAGTAAAAGAATAGAAAGTAATTGAAGAGGAATGAAGGGGGAAAAAGAAGAAGTTTTCCGTGGTGATCTCCCAATTTTGCCCCTCTGAGATTCACGGCATCGTACAATTTGGAGACTTAGGGATCATATAGGACACGAAAACATAAATAAAGGACCAAAACGAAACATGTCAAACTTTAAGGCCCTTCTAAAAGTAAGGCCAAACACAAGGACCATTATTTATTTTCCCAATCATTTAAAAGCCATTTTAAACATGCCAAAAGGTGGAGACCCTTCAAGACGCTTCAACTACTGATAAGGTAATTAGATATTCAAGCAACACTTTATATTGGGTGGTACTAGCAAAATTATCCCGCAAAGTTTCTAACACACTCTTGGTATGCCAAATAGTGAAATTATTGCTCGTCAACCGTGAGGTCTGCATATTTGCATGATCTGCGCCACAAAAAAAAAAACAATTTTACCATTGAAAGATAAGGGTGAAAAAAATATATATATTTTCACTACCGCTCCATGCCCATGGTACTCTCATACTCGACGCAAACTATAATTGGAACTCCAACACAAGTCCATGATAACTTTTTGCGCAAGGCATGTCTAAGATTCCACATACCGACACACTCGGTATTGAGCCAGGCTTCGGTTGGCAATGGGGAAGGCCTGTCTCCAAGCTAACCCACCACATCATAGTATAACCTCGATAAGCCAAGCTATTTTCCTCCAACAACTTAGGTCAGCTAAAAGCTCGAAATACTTTGGCTGTAGCCTCGCTGAGACTTCTTCTGGATAGACGGTGATAATGGTCATTGTGGTGTGCTGATAGTGGTAAGGACTTAGGTCTAACTTCTAAGATAAAAAGCATTAGTCTTTAATATTTTTCAGCAACCACATAAAACGCCTTTTCTTTACTGGTTCTGGTCTTTTATATGAGAAAGAGCTTCTAAAGTCTATTGCTGTATCAGATGCTCTTTTGAATCCAAGAAGGTATCCTAGGAACTATCTATCTAGAGTGTGTTCTTGTATATGTTATCATATAAACTGAAATCTGAAGATTGCTAATTTGATACAAGTAACATTGATCCATGGTACCCAGCGAAAAGAATTTACCACCTGCCAAAAAAAGCACTCGGGACATAGAAAATATAAATGAATAACTGCAAACTTTAGGTTGCACTGGGAAGGAGGAGATGAAAATCGATAAAAGTTAAGTACCTTTAGGGTTTTGTACTTCTCAGTTCTCTCTTAAGGGAAGAGATGCCAGTGATTGTTTCATCCATCTCTGTTAATCAAGAAACACAGTAGATTACACAAGTTAAAGGAATCAAATTAAGGACATAACACACAGCTCAAAAGTCAAAATCCATCTTGAGGAACGTGGTAGGTGCCGAGCCTTAATCCATCATGGATCAAGCCCATAACCGACGTATTTTTCCACAATTATTAGGTCAAACCCTCTCAATAAGGGGTGGAGAAGATCCTATGCTGTACAACATATCTGGTGTAACAACTTTTGTGACAAAAGATTGCCACAAAGTGATTTTATCACTTTTGCTCAAATATATATAGTGAATTTTTTGCCGCCAAAATGCTTTTAGTGACATTTTTCTATTAGGGAAAAGGTGTTGTACAGGTTATAGTCCTAAGGGGCTTGGATATACTAGCTTGTTAATAAATTTAAAGTCGAACTCATAATAATTTTGCAACACTGCCGACCTAAGCTTACCATATAGGATCAAACTGATGTCCCCACTCCGGCAACACAAAACCACTAGACTCCTCTCCCCCCGCCCCGGCTCTAATACCAAGTTGAATTTTAGGGTTTTTAAAATTTGAAAACTAGGGAAGAAAACATAGAGATACCAAAAACAGCTGGATTGCTTATTAACATCTTGTACACAACCAAAAAACTATTATCTATAAGCCCTTCAAGCAATAGCAACACAAAAATACCCACAAGGTAAAGTGACTTAATAGTAATTCAAACAACCAGGCTAGAAACAAAAGTGTCAATGACAACAGGACCGCTGCAACATGAGGTGACCTATGCCAGCTGCACAAGCAAGACACATCTCAACCCACCACCAATTTCTCTGTTTTAGGCCATTAGCGCAGGGAAGGCAACCCAAGAAACGTAGGTAGATCAGCTAGCCATCCACCTCGCAGTAAAAAAGAGGCCAAAGCACAAGAAATACTCAATGCCAAAGTGGTACACAACATGCACTGGCAATCCCCAGATCCACCAACTCTGACAAGAACATGCTCAAAGTCCCAACCAAAGCACAACTGAGCCTCCACGTCCACCAAGTTCGAGCGACCTCCCACCGCTGAAGTCATGGAACCCTCTATTCTAGTCATGGAAGGCACAACCCCTCCTCAAGGCATTAAGATACCACTGCCCAACTACACTATATTTGGAGTGTTACAATGCCTGTAGTGTTTTAAAAGTTCTATCTTTAACTATTTTATAATCTGCTTAACGTTTCTATTATTTACTTGAAAAGTAGCATATTCTTTTCTGAAAGGCAATCAGTGTGCTCGACTGCATGGGTTCACCCCGTTGGCCCTTTTTATGTAATGCACATCTTGCACCTACAAATAGAAAAAAGATAAACCCATTGGCCCTTTTGTTAATACTACACATCTTTCACCTATGGATAGCAAAGCAAGAAACCAATTGCTTGTAGATGAATAGCTATATGGTACTCCATCCGTCCCAAAACAAGTGCTACGTTTTGACTTTGCACACATTCAGATTTTGGCCAAACTTTTTATTGTTCCCATCTTACCTCTTTCTTACATTATTTTTGTTACTTCGAAAACAACAAAGTCATGGTCATGGCTCTACCATTGTCCCCCACCTCGTCTATCATGTGCTACTCCTCTCTCCCTCTTCTCCATCAAAATGAATACATGTGTGCATACAAGTCCAGGTTCTTCCTATCAGATAAGTAGATAAAAATCTCTCTTGAACATCTTGAAAAAGAACGAAAATACTCAATAACCAAATAGAAAGAAGAATAAGAAAGTGGTTTTTACTCAGTATTGACATATCCACCTCAGTATCAATGCCAGCTGAAACATACAATAACTTGGCCTGAATAAAATTAGGAATTGAAATTGGGAGGATAAAAAACACCACAAAAATGAACAAGATGATGCTTTGCAACAACATGGTATCAAGCTTTAATTTTTCCATCAATGAAGATGTAGCTGACGAGTTGACAAGTGGACTAAAACTTTATCCTCTTATATTTTGTGATGGATACTGCTGCACATGTGGTAGTTGCTATGCACACCTGTTAAACCTTCAAAGTGATATCCTTTAATCAGTACTTTGTACATTTGATAAATAATAGTATTAATCAAGAGAACTACTAGTATTACTACTTTATAAATACATGATATACTAGTTTAGATCCCGCGCATTACGCACGCTAGTCCTATATTAAACTACAAACTATTACCAAAAGTCATATTTATAAGATGGTGATTATGATGTTTTACAATAATATTAAAAAAAAGCATCAGTACAAATTAGATCTTCGCCAACTGAGCAACAATACCGCATAATAAGAGCTGTCATATTTGTGCTTGAACAACTTTAGATGAAAATAATTAAAATGCATCATTGTCCATTTAGATGCCAGAGAAATATATAAATTTAAGATTTTAGAGAATGCATGAGCATTCAAATATGAAAATTCGGAAAAGTAAACTAATAAATGAAAACAAAATGGTTTACAAAGATAATTATGTACATTGAACTTATTTTCTGATTGTAAGACTGATAAAAGTTAAGCATGTGACATTACTTTCCTAGAAATCAGGAGAGAATAATTGGAGCAAGAGATTTTAGGAATTCAAAGTTTCAAAACCATAGAAGGAAAATGAAAAAAAAATATCAATAGAAATTACTTTAAATGCACATAATGAGAGAAGAGAATGTCCAAATAAGGGATGACTTGACAACATTCTCAGCTTCGACTTTATTGTATATATAATAACTTTAAATCAAAAAAATTTGTTTGCTTATTTATGAAAGCACTAAATACAATGATATTCGACGTATCCTAGCCGCGTGTCATCCCATAATTTTCACAAAAATGCGGTATCCGCACCAGTGTCGTATTCGCACCAGCACCTCAGTCCGTGCTTATTAGCTTTTCAGATTTAATCGAAATTGGACTAGGGTCGTTGAAGGTGGTGTGATTTAGGTGGAATTAAATGGGTTGGCAAGTGCAGAGGGATGATGTTCCTGGGGAAGATAGGGAAGGAAGAGAAAAAAAAATGGAAAACTATACTAAGAGGAGAGAGAGAAAGGGGAGGACGGTAAGGAGGATGAAAGTGACGAGAGATGAGAAAGCAGCTGAGGAGAGTAAGTGAGGGGAGAGAGAGAATAGAGAGCATGAGAGAAAGTATTGCTGAATTTAGAGAGGTAGCACTTAATTTGGGACATCCCAAGAACGATATGCTTGCACTTAATTTGCACTGAGGGAGAATATTTTTTGATGAGTAGCAAAGCTATGCTAAATGAACAGAGTCCTAAAGTTTTATTCTCTCTGGACATATATGGGTTTGCAGAGAGTACGTTAATGCTTTCTTTTGTTCTCAGACAAATGGCATATCCTCTGTGATGGCAACGTGCATGCTCTCGACTACATCAGTTCACCCTGTCAGGCTTTATTTACATTATAATATTTGACCAATCCAAAAATAATGAAGTAACTTGTTGTTAGTGTCCTACCCTAGCATCTAGTAAAAGAAATGCACCACTATTCTAGATACAGATACCAATAAATTCCATTTTTCTTCACAATTGATAACTGCATTGACATAATAACAGATTACGCCGCAGTTACAGTTGTAAAATCATCCAAAAATAACCAATCTAAAGAGTTAAAAGCCGTGAAGCATAGCATCTCTTGAATACAAGGTTCTCTAATAAGCAAAATTGTGATTTAGACACTTAATTGTGTCCATGGTGATATAACGATATTGATCTGCATTCTCCGGAAAGGGCGGCGCTAGTGCTCAAGGCTCCTCTACATTATGGGGTCAAGGGAGGTTGATTTACCCTCAATATGTTGGAGGCACTGTTTCCGTATTTCGAACCTATGACCTCCAGGTCACAATGAAGCAAATACCATGCAACAAGGCTCACAATATATCTGCACCCCCAGTTGTTTTTCATTTAAACAACCATAATTCAACATAACGAATAGGTCACAGGTATGTACACAACGTTCTTATTGGCACCCAACGTACATACTTCATTTCCTTGCCAATATGAGACGACACTGTAATTTTCACCTTTTAAGAGCAGCCAAACTGCAATTTTGAATTTGAGAAGGGAGAGACACAAAGGAACACTGGAAATGCACTAATTGGAAGCTGATATGAACAGAATTAATGCTAAAAAGTCAGGGGGATAAAGGTGCTAGTAGATGAACTTACAAAGGCTACTCTTTTCTTGGTATCTTTGTTTGAGAAACCATGCTCCCAAATTAGCAGAAGAATGAGAGGTAGATTCCAATCAGAAAAATCCAGATATATCTGACCTCTGACAGATTTTTTTTTTTTGTGTTGTGTGTGTGTTGGGGGGGGGGGGGGGGTGGGGGGGGGGTGGAGTTGGTTAATGCAAAACAGTGACAAGCCTTCAAAAGACTATGTGCGAGTCCTTTGTTCTGGGAGACCAATGACACTCACAAGTGGTATGTATTTCATATTACAGTAGGACATACATTACCACGTCAACGATTATTATGCCTCTTAAAATCACGAGGCTGATGATTATTTGCCATGACATTGTTAAATTCTCAATGATAGGTTCCTGGTTAAAAGCGTCTGTGGCATAAAATGCTCACACTTCTAGATCACAACTAATTTAAACTGCTAGGAACTGCGGTAATATTGTGTTTATCAGCAACATCAATTAGTGCGCATGAGCTGACGTTGAACAATAGATTCAAGAAGCAAATTTCAGATTTCTGGTGCAAAAAAGAGTAACCAGCTTTCAATAAACACATCCTACAATACATACTCAATAAGCTTCTAGATTATTCTTTCTCTCTTTCTGTTTCTTGTTTCCATAGCAATTTTACATTTAAAGCTAAGATACCAGCGCTCTCTCCTCACTTGCGTACCCCCCACACACCCCCCACCCGCACGTTTTTTTCAAGCCTCACAGTGGAGAATCTGCAACATTAGCTGCTTAAACAATACATGCCAATTTCTTTCTTCTTTTCTCTTTTATCTTTACTTTAAAAAAAAAAGGCGCCAAGAGGGGTATATACACCCAAAAAAATCAAAATAAAATGTCCTAGCCGGCTACCCCTATATAGGAAACCAGAGATGGCAAGATCTAGAAGGAGTGGCTAGCGAGAGAAGGCTGGAGACTAGAGGCGTCTAGGGTTTTCTAAAATCTCTATTCTCTAGACATACAACACACACGCACAAAAAGAAGACTAAGCAACTCTGACATGGATAACTTGAACAAAAATCCTTCGAAAGATGCATCGCATATACACACAAACACACAGACCCCCCCCCCCCCCCCCCCCAAGGTAATAGCTATGAATAGTCATCGACTTCCGGGAAAGTTAAGAAGAATGGGGCCTATTATGGGACAGACTATGCATTACAGACGTATGATCATTACGCTTCAACCGGATTATTCTATTCCACCTCTTAGAAAGAACAAGCTCGTATTTTATCTTCGTTACCTTTTCTTAATAATGAGAAACAAATTGAAAGAACCGAGTCGACCACTAGAACTACTGGTCTTAGAGCCAGAAATAAATAGACTTACTCTTTCTTCACTTGAATCAAAATGCCAATCCGAACTCAAAGGCGGATTGATGTTTTGTTCAAACAATCCGAGAATCTAGATTTTATTATTGTGTTGTAAGGAAAGAAAAAAAGAATTGGGTAAGAAGAAGTCTTTTTTTATTGAATGTATTCATTGATTTTGACCACTTCCTCATATTTTATCATATTATTTATATTAATTTTGGCTCTCCCCTCCCGGAGTTCATTCTCTGGGAAACTCCGTTTGTTTAAATTAACACGGATTCCTATTTATCAATGATATTCCACAATCAAGACAATTGGCTGAATCCCGTGAAACCATTTCATAGAAGTTCATTGATATCTTCTTTTTATAAAGCAATCGACTTCGATTCTTGAATAATCCCAATCAATAGGAACTCAGAAACAAATATTAGACCCTGATTCGATTTGATCCTAATATAGTAGTATACCAATGAAGGAAACTATTTCGATAGTATTGAATTTGCAAATTAGAATAGCTCGAGAAATTTTGATGAATTATGATCCAAATGAAGAAAAGTGATCGAATAATCCTTCTATGATAAAACTAGAATAACCGCCAATTTTGTGTTGTGTGCATTTGCAACCCCTTTGGAAATATTACCCGAACGTTATCATGATGTGAGATAAATGTTAGGAATCAACTTATGTAATAGAGTCGATCCACTAAGGTATTGAGCAGCAGTGTAGAATCAGATCCCAAAGATAGTAAGTATTTTCTTTCTTATGAAGGAAAGTCTTTTTCAAAAATTCTATATAAATTTCTATATGATATGAAACCGAGATAGTTACCTTTCGGAAAATTCTAACGATAGGAGGAAATGGGTATAGCTTTATTCTTCTAAAGGTGGGAGAAATGATAAAACTAAAACATATTATTATATTAATCCCAAATTGCATGAGCAATAGGTCTTACGTGTAAAGGGTCCTGTACCCATGACTCAAAATTTCCTTGCCCCCACTACTATCCCTAACTAAAAAAGTGTCATCAGAGATGAAATTACGAATGTCCTTAATGCCGAATAAATGATCAACCTTAATATAACTAGAAGTGTCACGACCACTCCAACTAGGAATGTTTGATCAAACCATTCACTCCATAGTATGATAGATCAGTTGAAGAACTGATTAATCAGACAAGAAAAAAAGATAGAGTCCCATTCATTCATTTGATATATTTCATCTTTTTTTAGAAAAAAGATGAAAATGGGTTTTGAATCTTTAGCACAATCCAATCCGTAGCGCGTTTGTTTTGGGTAAAAAATGTAATATCAATAAACTATGATAAAATATGAGAAATTGGTCAAAATCAATGAACACATTCAATAAAAAAAGATTTCTTCTTCCCTGATTCTTTTTTTTTCCTTACGACACAATAATAAAATCTGGCTTCTCGGATTTTTCGAACAAAACATCAATCCGCCTTTGAGTTCGGATTGGCATTTTGATTCAAGTGAAGAAAGAGTAAGCCTTTTTATTTTTGGCTCTAAGACCAGTAGTTCTAGCGGTTGACTCGGTTCTTTCAAATTGTTTGTCATTATTAAGAAAAGGTAATGAAGATAAAATACGAGCTTGTTCTTTCTAAGAGGTGGAATAGAATAACCCGGTTGAAGTGTAATAATCATACATCTGTAATGCATTGTCTGTCCCATAATAGGCCCCATTCTTCTATCCTTTCCCAGAAGTCGATGACTATTCATAGCTATTACGTTGGGGTGTGTATATATATGCGATGCATCTTTCGAAGGATTTTGTTCAAGTTATCCATGTCAGAGTTGCTTAGTCTTCTTTCTGTGCGTCTGATGTATGTCTAGAGATATGTCTAGAGAATAGAGATTTTAGAAAACATATGTGTGTGTGTGTGTGTATATCTCCACGAAAACATGAGATATATGAGACAACTTGAGAGGATACATCTAGTATTCAAAAAGAAGAATCAATAAATGGATGTCAATTTGTTATTCATCTAGGGAATCCAATCAGTTCTCGAATCTTAAAGTACATACAGAGATATTCTGCTGTTCTTACATAACAAGACTTTTTTACCTTTCACCAGGCTACAGAAGGAGTATTGCTGCAAACTTTTTCAAGATTTCCCCATTAGCTGTGAGTAGCACGGAAGGCCCAGATCTGCAGTGATGGTACAAGGACATGAATGCTAAACGTACAAAAAGGGCAACCAAACATGGGCATTCTTCTAAAAATTACCCTTTGTTGGTCATTGATAAATAACTTCTTGGTTCTGTGCAGGGACTGCAGCAGCAGAAGATAACAGACAAGCTCCAACCCACAGTTCATCTCTACAGGAAGCGGAACTTCATCTGAGTGGGTCATCTGAATCCTTGTGGCCCTTTTTGTATATCAGCCTTGCACAAACTCAATTATGAAAACTCTTGGAACCAGAATGGATGAACTGTATCTTTTGGAAAGTCCAATGTTTGCCTGTCTTACTCCTCAAATGCTTGCATACTGATCTTCTCCAGCATCAAAGGCCAGTCCTCTCCTAGTTGCTGTGGATTTAACTCCATTGCAACTTTAAAATCAAGCAAAGCTATCGAAGAACAGGGTCTCTCTTCTTGCAGAACCTCTGGGTGCCTATTTTGCATGTGCAAGTGATTGCTCGGCCACATACCATTAAGAAGCTTGTTTTGAAGCTGCTGTTTGTCAGCAGGGTGCTTCTTTGGCTCATGCCCAGATCTAGCCCCAACCAATTCAATGCAAGACCGGATCAACCGCTTCAAGTACACATCAAGCATAGTATTTAACGTACTAGCACATTCCATGGAAACCCCTCTGAGACCCTGGGCTGATGCGATCTGCTCCATACGTTTCTGCAGCATCATGCTATCAAGCAATCCACCACTATCAAAACTGCTAATGACGTCAGTAGTACTTAACGGGGGGAGCACTTTCCGTGCCCAACCTACACTGGCTGAGCATAAAGGTATTCCCAAAGGAGCAATAAGGGAACTTCTTGAGATATTCGAACAGTTGGCCTGCTCTAACTCTTCCCCATCATCGACAAAAACTCCCTGAGTTTGTTCTTTAGTATGCAAACAATCCGTTGATATTAGTACTCTTTCCCGTTCAGTATCAGACTGCTCAGCGCGTCTTTCAGTATGTTGCACTGGCCTCTGGAAGTCGCAAGGAATTGAATTCCCATGTTCAACGACAGCCTTCAAACCACTATCCTCTGTAGCAGTTGAGTGATGAGACACACTTTCTGTCTTCCCATTGAGCCCAAGATAACTAGGCCGATCCTTAAACTTCCTATCACGAATAGTAGACCGGCCCTTTCTTGGCGACAACGGCGGAACAACTCCATTTGACCAAACCCTTGTACTTGGGGTTTGGTTTGGAATCACTGTTTTACTTTGGCCATAGCCATCTTCTGTAGCAGGACTTTTCACAGCAACTATAGCAGATTTTCCTGGACCGACTTGGTAAACTGGAGGCGGCGCCTTTCCACGGCAAGCATTTTTCAGAATCGAGCATATGAACAGATTATGGAGAGGCAGATTCTCCCTCCCGAGCAACCGAAAGCAAAACCTATCAAACTCAACTTTACCCAGCTTCTGACTCAACAGCCTATTCAGATAGTAAAAATACCGCTTTGATCTCTCTGCCCCTAACTTCTTTGCTATCTGTGCCTTCAGGTCTGCCACATCTAATCGTCCCCACGGTTGCATTGCTCAAGTAACAAACTCATGCACCATCAACAACAAAACTCTAAACCCCTCACTCAACCAAAAAAAATACACCCAATATTCCTGTTATTACCGTATCCAAATAACCCCAAAGTCATCCATCCACGCACCATACAAAACACAGACAAACTCCTAAGCAATAAACTAAACTAAACAAAACAAAACCCTAGAATTCAACAAGAAAGACATGATACGACTTTACCATATTGAAATTCTTGGCAAAATCTCAACCCTAGCCTTGATTCAACTTCGAAGAGCAGAAACAGTGTAATTCCGATCAAATATTCATTTTACACGAAATTCAACCGGTTTGTAGAGCGCAAGCTCAGATTGCAAATTGGGTCCAAGTTGCGGAGATCAATGAAGGGAAATTGATTACGAGGTGGCTTGAATATACATAAGTAACCGTGAAGTATTCTATTGAATGTGAGTTCTGACCTTTGGGAGGGAAGGGTGGAGCTTCTGTTCGAACTTCAAGCTTGGAATCTTTTGAGTTACTTGGTACCTGTCTACTTTCAAAGGATTCCTCGTAAACGAGCTTCGCTGATTTTGCGCCCTCTCTGTGTTTTAGTGCATTTTTGGTGGTTTAATTTGTTTGGTTTTTGCTTTCTAATTTTTCTTCTTTTCCCGTTGCCGCAATATCGCGCTCCTCCCTCTGAAACTAGTATTGCAACCCTCGATTGCAACGCTCTCTCCCTCCCTCTTTAAATAATAATAATAATAAATATAAATAAGTCAAAGTCCATATTACTCCCTAATTTTTAGTTTGAGCTAAGAATTTATTTTTGAATCAAATGATTACGATGGCTAATTGAAGCTAAAAAGCGTTAAAAAATCAAAGAGATAACATTGTCTTTATAGAAAAACTTACATGTGGCCTCGTCACTTCTTCTTCTTCCTGTTCTCCCCCTCACTCTCCCTATTCTCCTGCGGTTTGTCGTTACAGCACCTCCGCAATCTGTCTAATCACCAACGCATCAACAGAATCTGCCTACCCATGGCCCCCGTTACCGTGGACACCAACACACCACCTCCACTGCCACTCTATGCGCCCACCAACAACCCTGTTAACACTAGTGTACCAACCTACAAACAAAACCATGCCGACTACCAACGCTACTTTACCATCCTAACAACACCACAGCCAATATCCATTTATACCAACCCACTCAGTAACAGCAACACTATCAACAAGATCAGCCCACCAATCGCTACTGCTGCCGTGAACACCCACACACCACCTTCACTGGCTCCCTACGCACCAGATAACAACCCACAAGCACTACTTTACCAACCTCTAAGCACAATAAGCAGCAACACCACCGTACTTGTCCAACACTAACACTGCCAACACGCATCTACAGCACCATAACCCACCCAACAACACCAACGCCACGAACACAATATGCCTACCCACCAACAATATCGCCATGATCAGCCACACACCACCTCAATTGCCCCGTAAGCACCAACCAATAACATCGCCAACACCACTTAACCAATCATAAACACAACCATGCTCGTGGCCACTACTCGTCCAACACACCACCATCACCAACCATCCACATCACGGTAATGCACCAAACATCGCCCCCACTAATACCACCGTATCCACCTGTCAAAACTACTAATTCTATAAAATCCACCACCTCTAACTACCCACCAGCAAGTCAGCATCATCAAGATCCAATGTTCAACTCCACCACCCACCTCCAGATCCGAATGATCAACTTATTTGGCTGGCACCACTGTCGGTGCTACATCACTAGGATGCATTAATCAAAGACACTTATCTGCGACTGAGACAGGGACCCACTCATCAACTCATTTGGTTGCACCACCTTTGAGGCCACATCATCAGATGACTAATGTGGGGGATAATGCTAGGTTTGCTTGTTATGCATGGGATAATGTGGGAGGTTGTTGTATTGGTGATGAGGTTGATAAAAGAAGAAGTAATGATTGGGGTTAAAGAATCAAGCGATGGGATCTTTGCTATTGACATTATAATGTTGTACATTGTTCATGAATTGAGTGGTAGGGAGTTTCTTCGTAAAATATGAGTGCTAGACCTAAAAAGTTAAAACTTTTTTTTATATTGACACTTTGCCCTTGAAAATTTTGACGGTCGATTACTTCCGTCCACTTATGGACTCAATTATAAGTGTTTGGGTACTGATTCAGTACATTTTAAATGTTAGGTAATAAGCTGTACTAGAGTGATGTTTTAGGATAAAAAAATTGGCATTAACCCTTTTAATTTTTTTTAAGTTGTGGGATGATAATCTGTAATTTTTTAGCTTGATCCCTTATAAGGCTTATTGCATATCATAAAAAATTAGCTTTGAATCATAAGCTTTTTACTTCTAGTAAAGAGTCGTGAGTGCCCAAATATGTATTGACGGTAAATTTACATGCAAGGAGAAAACTGCCATAACTCTACGACCCCACCCCAAAACTGAAGAGATAAAACTAATAAAAAAACTTCCCTCCGTATATGGCATAGGCTATGACGTTATCCTTCTCAAAAAGCCAAAAGAACAATGTTAGTTGCAAATTTATCCTTGAAATGCGAATGGTCATTTCAGTAGATTGCATTCATATGTTTTGGTGGGAAATTTATTGTTGATGGCTCTGTCGAGGAGGGCAGTGTATGCAATGCACGTGTTACGACCTCCCTTCATCACTAATCTATTGAAGAGAGAGAAAAACACTGAGGGTGATTATAAATTGTGACATTAGCATCATAATAGCATAATATTTTTTGTTAGTAATTTTTTGTGGAACTCGACCATCTTAATGCTTGCATGGGGATTTCCTTAAAGAGGTTTGTGATGAAGGAGGAAAGATGGGCTCGTCAATTTTGTATAGAGGTGTCAATTGGTCGGGCTTGGGCCGGCCCAGCCCTGGCCCATCGAGCCAACAGAGAAAACAGGCCGAGACCAGGCCGAGGGAGTGAGAGAACGGGCTAGGCCGGGCCAGAGAAATGGGATATCTAGGCCCAGCCCAAGCCTTGGCCCTAGGCCCAAATTTTATGGCCGGGCTTGGGCTGAGCTCGGGCCCAACATTTTTTTTTTCCACAAAAATTCTTATTATTTATTTTTTACTTTGCAGAGGAATTAAATTTAAATTAAATATAAATTTGTTCATAAGCCCTCTTCCTTTTATCCGGGTTTGGGACTGACTGCTTGTGAAGTTACCTATTTTTAATATATATATATATATATATATATATATATATATATGAGAAAAATATTTATTTTACTTGTAAATAGAGACAAATTATAGGCCTTCTAAATTGAAATATAAGAGAGAGCGAGAGAGAAAGTCATTCAAATGTCACTTATGCTTGTAGCAACAATTTAGAAGGCCTATCGCGACAGTTTAGTGATCAAGCTCAAGTAGTGAAATATGAAACTTAAATTCCACCTCCTAAGATTATTAAAGTTAACAATCTGTTTTATCACTAATTAGAAAGTTCGATTTGTAGAATAGAAACAACATTGTGGTCATATGCATTATCTATTTGGTGTATTTGTAACAAAAGGTGAAATACAGGGCCTTAATAGCTACTGAGGAGATTCACAGTTTCCTGGTGCAATTATAAGCCAAAAAAAACATATACTTCTCTTAACCTGGAACATTATGGCGCCATTACTTCGAGACAAATAATAGGGGAGATAATTGTACCTTGGTCATCAGATTCTCTCGTTATTTGAAAAAAAAATTCACTTGCTACAAAATCTCATATAACGATAATTAATAGTCGTGATAGGCCTTCTAAATTAACAATATTCTCGAATTTATAGCGACAAATTACTAGAAAGTATTAATCACGAATATATCGCGATATTGGAGAATTTATCGCAATATGTAACGATTATGTCGCGAGTTGAACTTCCCTTCTCTTGAAAAATGACAAGAGAAAAAAATCTCTCTTGGTGGGATTCAAACCCAGGTATTACCAATAGTTAGCATAGTTTTGTGCCACCAGACCAAGCTACCATTCTTGCTTTATTTGAGCAAAAGTATATATATATATATTACTAAGCCACAAAGGGCAGGGCCGAAAGGCGGGCCAGGGCCAGGCCCGGGCTTTTTAGGGCCAGGCCGGGCCTAGATAATTTTAAAAAAAATAGGCCTGACACTAGCCCTGGCCCAAGGCCCTACGAGTTAGGGTCAATACTATTCATCACATGGGCCGGGCTAGACCAGGCCTATTTAGGGCCGGCCCATTTGACATCTCTAATTTCGTAGCAGGAATTAGGTCATGATGGGTACATTTCTCGAAACATTAAACTACATTTGTTTACAATGCTTGCATCGTTTGCATTACACGAACAACTTATTCTTTAAAAACTTCTTGTTAAGAATGCTTCTAAAGAAGGAGAAATTACTCTGAGATCATCTAAGTTTTGGTCTTATTACAGTCAGTACTCTTCAATTACAGGCAATTACATTGACTATCCTTCTCATTGATGTTGTTTTAAAAACTTCTCCCTTTTGATTTTTGCCCACTTTCTAAAAACTTGAAAAGACCCTAGATGAATAAGTGACTAGACCCAACCCAATATCACTAAAGTCCATTTCTAGGGCTTGAGTTTCCTGTACTAAGTCTAATGAAAAGAGACTGAATTACGAAAAATGGTACTTAGGTTCTTTGTCACCTAAAACCTGAAGAAAAGAGTTGACAGATTTTGCATGGTACGTTGTGCTTGTACAAATTTCTACACGGTTAAGCAAAAACTATGCAAACCAACCTATGAAAGAGGAACATAGTAAGCAATAGAGGCACATATGTCCCAAGTAAGAGGAAAATGCAGAAGAGTTTAACTTCATATTTCGACATACAAATCCCATGAGGACTAACAAAATATGGTAAGTATTCTACAATTCACTTCTCACATAGAAAATGCATTCCATACAAAATGTACAACCGTCTTATCGACCACCTGTCTCCATCTTAACATAGTGTTTATAACGAGAAAAATTGCAAGTATCGACTTAGACGGGCTATTACATCTAAAGGCATCAAGCATGTCGCGTCATAAATGGATGAGAAATTGGCCAAAGGACAAGCATTCACTTAAGGCCTATCTACCTAATGCAAGTAGTACAAGTTGGTCACCATCAAATCACACCACCTAATTGAGGACAGCAATGGCTAAATGATGCGTGCCAAGTTTTGAGCATAAGAGAGACACATGGCTCCTTTCCATAGGACCTAAAGTTTTTACTATACTACGTACGTGCCAGAAAGGAATTGTAAAAAGTGTGACAAGGACTTGATAAAGACTTAGCCGTAAAGCTAAAATGAGGTCATAGCCAAAACGAACACATGGCAAGGTTGATTTACTCAAGGGGACTTAGTGTGTGCCGAATGGAAAAACATGCACGCCTACACAGGTGCCAGCTCCTGATTGGATCGACACGAGACCAAATTATTACAACTTGGCTATGAAAACTATTAATGTTGTCTGAACTAATGCTATTCAACACCAAACATAAACTATCACATAGTTTACATTATCACACCTTCATTTATCGTAAGTAAATAGGTTTATTTTAGGCTAGGTAGAACATCCGGTCAACTGTTTGTCTTATCCACACAGTACCCAAGTGTAATTCATCTCTAGATCAAGTGTTTTGTACATTCAAAAGTGTTATCACTCCATTGTATCAATCAACTGCACACACTATGAAATTAAACGGCCTTTATTCATTGTATAATTTATGCTTAGCCTGGTCAGTAGTAAGAGTAGATTAGGTAGGACTAGAGGTAACTTAAATAACACTGAATAGTTCTAAAGCATTAGGTAAAAAGAACTGTGAGGATATTCTTAAGTCCTCGTTGTTCATTTAAAGAAGTCAGATTCGGCATTTTTCCTCCAAACACCAGACCATTCAAATTACTTAAAAATTGTATTCACACGTGGTCCCGTCAGAACCTGGCACGCCTTTGCACCTCACAAGCATACATACCCTTGCGTGATGATGCAAACACTTGCCTGAGCGTTTCAAGGCAAACACATAGCCATGTCGTTAGGAAGGGAGTAAACTTAATCCCGTAGTAGAGAACTACCTCTAAAAAATCCCTGGTCTTCCCAACCTATTCTGGTCGCACCCAAAGGGCCCACTAGGGGGCCCACTTTGCACATTGACCCGGTCAAAGTGCGCACGCTCATGTCACGTGCATTTCTTGCTTCGCATGCCTTAGTCACCAATTGTTTACGTTAGCATGACTCACGGTACCACGTTCGTCGTGCGGCGACCACCCAAGCACCTTTTCACCAAAAACATTGACCTATGGCACAACCGGAGTGACGGGGTCAAGGGCATGGGCCTTGGCCAACCCCATGGGGTGGGCCTCGGCCTTCATGGGGGGTCGGCCTCAGCCTCCATGGGGGGTTGGCCTTGGCCTTCCCCCCGGTTGTTCACGCTTCACGCAAAGTCCCTTTCGCCCTTTGTTCACTTCATACACTTCGTATGTGACTTTGGCACCTTGTTCGTCATGTGGGTACAATTCACGTCAACACGCTCATCGCAATGCAACTTTTGGATTTGTCATTGCCCATCAAAACACCTTCCGTCGGCGAGCCTGAAGTTCACCCAAAGGGGGAGTGGCCTTGGCCTCCCTTCATGGGAGTCGGCCATTGGCCTTGGCCACCCCCTAGGGTCGGCCTCAGCATTCCCAAGGGGTCGGCCTCGGCCTTCCCAAGGGGTCAGCCTTGGTCTCCCCAGGGTTGGTGGCCTTGACCTTCACCCAATTTTGGCCTATGGCCTCCGCTCCCTCGCGCACTTATTTTCTCAAGTCTTTGCACCTCCACAATGTTTACAGATGTTCGTGCATGAACCTCGCGACGTCTGTCGTGCATGAACCTCATGACGTCCATCGTGCATGAACCTCGCGACGTCCGTTGTGCCTCAACCTCGTAACATCCGTCGTGCATCAACCTCACGATGTCCGTCGTCCATTAACCTCGCGACGTCCATCGTCCATCAACCTCGTGATGTCCATCGTGCATCAACCTCGTGAAGTCCGTTGTCTGTGACCGCATACAGTTCCTGTGATGCCCATCGCTCAAAGTCGCACACTACCACCGAATGACCCGTCGCAGACGACCGCGTACCATCACTCCCAACTTTGTCATTACTACATGTTGCATTCATTATCTTATTATGACAGGTACACTAAGCTCACATACCATCTTTGGGATACCCGACGTGCGCTCATGCGCCGACTCCATGACATTCGTCACCGCGCCCATGCACCATTCTCATGACATGTGCCCCGACACCAAGTATTGTCTCCACGACGTTCATCGCCGTGCCTATGCGTCATTCTCATGACATGTGCCTCGGCACCGAGTATTATCTCTGTAACGTTCGTCGCTGCGCCCATGTGCCATTCTCATGACATGTGCCCCGGCACCGAGTATTGTCTCTGCAACATTCGTCGCCGTGCCCATGCGTCATTCTCATGACATGTGCCCCGCCACCGAGTATTATCTCCGCAACGTTCGTCGCTGTGCCCATGCGCCATTCTCATGACATGTGCCCCGTCACCGAGTATTGTCTCCGAGACATTCATCGCCACGCCCATGTGCCATTCTCATGACATGTGCCCCGCCACCAAGTATTATCTCCGCAACATTCGTCACCTCGCCCATGCGCCATTCTCATGACATGTGCCCCGCCACCAAGTATTATCTTCGCGACGTTCGTCGCTGCGCCCATGCGCCATTCTCATGACATGTGCCCCGGCACCGAGTATTGTATCCGCACCCATGCACCATTCTCATGACATGTGCCCCGGCACCGAGTATTGTCTCCGCTCCCATGCACCATTCTCATGACATGTGCCCCGGCACCAAGTATTGTTCCGCGACGTTCGTCGTCGCGCCCGTGCGCCATTCTCATGATGCATGCCCCCAGCACCAAGTATTGCTCCGCGACGTTCGTCACCGTGCCCATGCACCATCGTCATGATACGTGCCCCCGACACCAAGTATGGCTTCGTGACATTCGTCGCCGCACCACTTTCATAACATGTGCCCCGACACCAAGTATTGTCTTCGCGACGTTCGTTGTTGCGCCCATGCGTCATTCTCATGACATGTGCCCCGGCACCAAGTATTGTCTCCGTGACGTTCGTCACCGCGCCCATGTGCCATTCTCATGACATGTCCCCCGGCACCAAGTGTTGTCTCTACAATGCTCGTCTGTGAGGACCCCTCACAGTGGGATGGACTCGTTACCACAAAGTTATCGCCGCCACATGATGGGCTCGTTACCATAAAGCCATCGCCATCTTCATTTTGGGGGGCTCCGTTTGTAGTGCTCCGGCACGAGGACCCCTCGCAGCAGGATGGACTCGTTACCACAAAGTCATCGCCGCCACAGGATGGGCTCGTTACCACAAAGCCATCACCGTCTTCATTCTGAGGGGGCTCCGTTCGTAGTGCTCCTGCACGAGGACCCTTCGCAGCGGGATAAGTGACTCCTCCGGGGCACTGTCTCCGCCAGGGTGCCTACGTGACTGGCCTACGTGCTCTGGCACTAAGGGCTTACGTCAGCACCCCTATGGACTATGACCCCCAGGTCACTCTGAGATGGGAGCAGGTCTTCGGAGGGCAGCGCGCCTAGTTCGCCTAGCAGTTGGGCGTCGAGTCTTCCCCACCGCTGTCAGGCCTGTGGGACTCTGCAAGGGCTTGGATTAGAGGCTTAGATCAAGGGGGTTGTCTGGCCACACCGACGCTGTGGGAGCCAGTCTTTCCAAATAGAAAAAGTGACGCTGTGCAGGGCAGGCAGGGTGAATATGCAATTCGACAGTCCGTGGAGCACCGACAGCTGTGGACCCTCAGTGACGTGTCACTCCCGGGGAGCGCCACGTGTTGCGTGATGACATCATCATCTCAACCTCTATAAATAGAGGTCTTGAGAATTCATTTAGATGGTTGGACATTTTCAGAACACTTTCACTTTCTCACTTTAGAATCCTAAAGAGAGAAACATACATGACCCTGACTTTGGACCTAAGCATCGGACTGTGACTGTCGTCGTGTATTCACCCTGGGCCATCGCCCTCCCAGCACTACCACCCTCAGGCTCTATTAGGAAGCCCTTGGTCTCTTCACTTGCTCTACCCTTGCTGTGTCCCACATCATCACACTTGGCATCTGATTAGGATTGCATTCCTTGTGGCACCTCCACGTCGACTGCGAACCCACATTCCTTGGCATCACCTGGGATCCCGAAAAACAAGATCTAAAAATTTTAGGAGTTGCCATCTTATTTATTTAAACATGAACAAATAAGAAAAACCTTGAAATATGACTAAAAACGTCTAAAGGATTACTAATCTATTGAAAACAAAGAAATGGCTTCGGGGACTAAGTTATCAACGAAAAGGCTTAGGCACCCGTCATACCCTTTCGGTCTCTACTTCATTTTTATTAGTTTTTGACATTTTCAACACATAACACACAAAGATGCATAAAATATATAGTAAATTTATTTTTATATTATTGGTTTGAACCAGTGTTATTAAAAGTGCGCCTAGGCACTAGGCGCAGTCAGGCCCACTATTCACGCCTCACCTAGGCCTAGGCGCAGCACGTTCGATAAGGCGGTACCTTATGAGCCTAGGCGCCAAGTGCATAGCGACGGGGGAGGCGTAAATCAAGGTGCGCAAATGCTAGCCGTTGGATAGGCTACATGGCTTTATATGGACTGTTCATTTTTTATTTTTATTTTTATTTTTAGATTTTATTGTTTTTTGGCTCCACCAAGTCTGACACTAAAATCCTAACGCTAAAAATCCCCAAATCAAATATCACGACTCTCAGCCTCCAGTCTCACAACCTCCGATTGTCGTCAGCCACCGCTGCTCCAACCCTCGGCGCCGCCACCTCTGCTCCTCTCTGCCGCTGCTGCTGGGCTGCTCCAATTGAAGACTCTACGGGATTCTCTCTGTCTCTCTTTCTCTCTCTCTCTCTCTCTCCCATCCCTCCCTCACTCACAAGTCACAACTCACAGCACAAATTACTCAGTCTGTCACCTCTTTTCCTCATTCCCTTACTCAAAACTCATTTCCTTAACTCTATGGTTCAAAGTTCAAACCTCGGTTGTGTACAAATAACTATACCTTTGAGTTAGATTGTGAAGTGGAATTTGGGAATGAAATAGTAGAAGCTAATGAGTAATGACTCTAAAACCCATTTGCAGTTTGCCTTGACCTTTTGTTTTGGTCATCTTTTGCTTCAAGAATCAAGACACTTTATCTTTTGAATGGTTGGAACTTGGAACTGGAAGTTCTTGATTGTTACTATTTTCTTCGCGTTCTCCATATGGTTTGTGGGTGATACCCACTGATACGTGTAATTAGCTTAGGCCTTTGTGTTTGAATTTTTGGTTTTGCCAAATTCACCACTTATGAGTTAGGATTTTGATTCTGCAATTGACCCACTATTGTTATTACTTGCTCTCTGTCTACTTGTCTATAGTTCATATATTTAAAGTGTGCGTAGTAGTGAGCTGTAATGAGTTCATAATAGTTGCTCTTTTGATGCAATTTTATGGTAGTGAGCTATAATGAGTTCATTTCTCTTACGTGTAGCCACATGTTTATTTGATATCAAAATCACTTGCTTTTCTTATTGGATGTTTCAAACTGGGATTTGATAACTGCATTTTTTTTCCAATTCATCTTCTCTAGAAAATAGGGGAAGGTAAAATTTTCAAGTTTTCTTTTTATATTTGTTGACCTTATGTCAATCATGTTATGGATGTTTAAATTTGGAATTTAAGACTTTTCTAATATTGGAAGCTTGTTAAATTATGATGGTAACCATGTGTATAGAATTTGTAACTTTTTCTAGTCTTTGACAGTTTGTTAATTGTCATGTTCTGAATTTCTTTTAACGTCATTATATTGTTTTCATGCACTATTATTTATTTATTTTAATATTATGCCTCACTTCGAAAAGGCGAGTGCCTGCGCTTTGAGCCTAGGCTTCAGGGACATTTTTGCACCTTAGGTGCGCCTGCGCCTTTAATAATTATGGTTTGAACTTGACATCGGGGTCCAATGGCCTGCATATCCAGACGAACTAACCAGAATAAAAACCACCATAGTTCAAAATGGACGCTATGAGAGGTGACCAACACTTCGGTCTTGGACTCAAATTAAGAAATGAAAATACTCTTTTTAAAATAGTTTTTTGGAAATATGATCGCTGGAATGGGAAACATTTCTACACTATTATATTTAAGTAGTCTAGAAAGCAGTAAATATACCTCGATAAAGTTCTTGCCAAGAAGAGTTAGGAGCTCCTTCTGATGATTCCACAATTCAAGTTACTTCTAAATATAGAAATGGATATGAAGTGCTAACTAAATTCTCCTTATAGGTAGTCTACCACTTCTAAGAGAGAAATGCTATAATAGCTCTAGAGAGAAAAAGTTTGTCCTTGAAGATCTAGCCTAAAGACCCTATTGATAGAGTTCTTGGCGCCAGAAATGATAAAGATGACCATATCAATCTATGATTTTATGATAAGAAAGAATACTTGATAAAAATCGCAGATTGAGAAAAGTCAACTTACCTGCCGGTTTATCGAAAATTGACCAGTTCATCCCATAATCTCAAAATATAATTTCCCCAGTTTCGAGACATTATGTGAAAAGAGAACCAGTCGAACCTAACTGTTGAACCTGAAGGTCGTATGTGTACCCTAGTGGGTTAGGTATAACAAAGGGTCGTAGTTAAGCATACGAAGAAAAGAGATAGTTTCCTTTAAATGGGTAGAGGTTCAACCTTCCAACATTTGCTTCAGACAGAAAGTTTGGGGCTCAAAATGTATGTAGACGAAGATTCTCGTCCTATATCACTCGTAGGTCCAAAAGGCTTGTCTCAAATTTTGAGACATTATCCGACCCTAATTCGGTAATGATCTCTGATTTAATTAGATGAGATGTACCACATTTAAAAATTATATGTATATATCATATACATCAAGAATTAATCCCCATGCATCACATGTAAATCACAAAATATTCCCAAGTCTTTTAATCAATCACAATCTCTTGACCTTAACTTGGGTTAAATAATTGGATTCTAACTGGATTGGACTCTAACTAGGCAGACTAGACCACTTACTGGACTTCATTAAATAGATTAGATTTATTATATTACTATGCCTAAATCCATAATAATATAAATTCAATCACTAATAAAGCCCAACAAAACAAATAAAAAAGACAAAATAAAACTATAAAAATGTGTCTCTACAAAGCCCTTCGGTGAGAGAGCTTGCATGCGGGCGAACATCACCGTACCCAAGACCTAACACAGACTCAAAAACTCACACAGATATGAGGTCGGACCTCTGAAAGGTTTCATACGTATCCTTAGGAATGAAATTAAGCCAATGTAGTTCAGATGGGGAAGATATCACTCGAAGTCAAAGCCAAAAGTAATAGCGATTGGTCGTCGAGAAATACCAAAAAAGAGAAAATGAAGTCGGACTTATCTGGAGCCTAAGCCAATAGTAACACGATTGGTCTCCGTATGAAGGGTGTACCCTTAGAAGCTGGAGCCAAGGGTAACAACAATTATCATCTAAGGATACTGAAAAATCATGTCTAAGAACTAAAGCCAATGATAATGAAAATTGGTTGCTTAAACATGTACATGAAAGCTCATCTAGAAGTCAGAGCTAACTATAATAACAATTGGTCTTCCAGATGTACCAAAGACGTATGACTAAGAGTCGAAGCCAATGTTACGATGATTGATCACTTAGCCATAAAGATATACCCTTAAAACCAAGAGCCAATGGTAATGCCAATTGGTCATCTAGGAATATCGAACGAAGCGTATCTAGAAGCTGAAGCCAATAGTAAAGATGATTTGTTGTCTAGACACACCGAAGGCTTATGACTAAGAGTCTGAGCCATTATTTACTATGCTTGGTCTTTTAGCCATAAAGACATACTCGTAGAAGCCGGAGCCAATAATAGTAACCACGATTTGTGCTTAGGAAAATGAAGAGAAAAGCGTATTTAGAAGCCGGAGCCAATAGTAACGACGATTGGTCATTTACACGCATTGGAGGCTTATGACTAAGAGCTGGAGCCAATAGTAACGATGTTTGGTAATAATTATTGGTTGTCTAGAAATATAGAAATAAGATAATTTAGAAGCCAAAACCAATAGTAACTATAATTGTCGTCTAAACACACTGAAAGCTTATGACTACGAGCGGGAGCCAATAATAATAATGATTGGTTGCTTAGCCATACGAACATATCCCTAAAATCCAGAGCCAATGGTAACGATGATTGGTCATCTAGAAATATGAAAAAAGTGTATCTACAAGCCAGAGCCAATAGTAACGATGGTTAGTTATCTAGACACACTGAAGGCTTATGACTACGAGCCGAAATCAATAATAAAGACAATTGGTCGCTTAGCCATAAGGACATACCCGTAGAAACCAAAGCCAATAGTATCTTGAATTCGGAGTCAATTGTAACAATAATTGGTCGTCTAGACACACTAAGAGCTTGTGACTAAGAGCTGGAGCCAATAGTATTTAAGATTAGTCGCTTAGCCATAAGGACATACCCCTAAAAGCTAGAGCCAATGGTAACAGCAATTGGTCATCTAGGAATATATAAAGGATTTCATCTAGAAGTCAGAGCCAATAGTAACGACGATTGGTCGTCTAGACACACTGAAAGCTTATAACTAAAAGCCGGAGCCAATAGTATGATAATTGGTTGCTTAGCCATAAGGATATACCCGTGGGAGGTGGAGCCAACGGTAATGACAATTGTTTGTCTAAGAATATGAAACAAAAAAGAACTATGAGTTGGGACTTGAAAACTTATTGCTTAAGAGCCAAAGCCAACAGTAACAATGAATGGTCTCTTAGTCAAATAAGCAGAAAAGCATGTCTAGAAGTCGGAGCTAATAGTAACGACGATTGGTCATCTAGACAAACTGAATGACTATGACTAACAGCCAGAGCCAATAATAATAATGATTGGTCGTTTAGCCATAAGCAGTGTTATCAAAGGTGCGCCTAGGCGCAAGGCGTACTCCCTGTGCTTTGCCTAGGCGCAAGGTGCAAGGCGGTGGTGGAGGAGCAAAAAGAAAACCCAAAAATTCTAATTTTTTTATTTGTTTTCATCCATGGCATCATCTCAACCATTCATTTTTTTAATTCTTTGTTTTATAACATAATAAATCAATATGTAAACCACAAATATACTTAAAATCACAAATCCCTAATCAATCGATTCTCTTATTGTTGTTCATTATTCTCGTGTCCCGTCTCTAATTGTTAATCTTTTAAGTAGATCTGCTTCTTCATTTCACCTTGTAAGTGAAGAAGGTGAAATTGAAGAAGAATCTCAACTAGACTTGGGAGCCTATGATTTCCTTTTGAGGAAAACATTGTTGCCTTAACCCTCACTGATAATGACTATGATGTTGTCATATTCACTAAGGATTAACTATTTCTTATTGGATTTGAAACATTTTGTAGTGTTGAAAATTTCTTTAATTATTATGTTTTGAATTTTTTTTACGTGATTATATTGGTTCAATGCATTAATATCCATTTACTTTTATGTTGCGCCTCACTTCAAAAAGGCGCGCTCCTGCATCTTGCACTTAGGCTTCAAGGACTCTTTATGCCTTAGGTGCGCCTGTGCCTTTAATAACTATGGCCATAAGGACGTAACACTAGATGCCAGAGCCAACAATAACGACATTTGGTCATCTTTGGATACTGAGAAACTGAGATTGGGACCAGAACTGAAGCTGAAAAAACTCATTGACTTAAAGCCGGGGCTAATAGTAATAACAATTGGTCGCTTAAGGGAATGAGGAGAAAAGCGTATCTACAAGAGTGAGCCTATAGTAATGATGATTGTGCGTTTAGACCCCCTGAAGGTTTATGATCAAGAATCTGGAGCCAATGGTCTTGACGATTAGTCGCCTAGCCATAAGGTGCATCCTTAGAAGCTGGAGCCAGTAGTAACGACAATTGGTCATCTGAGGACAACAAAACCTGAATTGAGGTTGGTACATGGTATCCTCTGAATTGAGGGTTTTTACCCTCGAGCATAAAATCGGTGTTGAGACTAGGACTGTACATGAATTACACGTACTGACCTGAATTGATGGTAAAATAGCCTCGAATGCAGACATAGATTGGCAAATGGCTGTGCTCGCTGAAGGTTGCCTACATACCCTCATCTAAAAATAGACCAAGAATGTAGCGTGAACCGAATTTGAAAAGAAGAATGTACATGGCTTCATGTACCGGCTTAAATGAGGGTCAAATACTCCGAGACATTGAGGTGGATTGGAAAATAGAGGTAGATCGGAAAATAGGGAATGTACATGACTCTTCGTAATGACATGAATATATCTGGATTGAAAAATGGCTACACCCTATGAAGGTTGCCTACACACCCTCATCCGAAATGGATCAAGCCAAAGATAGTTCAAACTGGATCTGGAGAGAAGATGATCGGTGAAAGGCTGGAAAGATACATCTAATCTATCCTGGAGTCAAGTAGGATATGAGCACGACTAAAAATCACATAAAAAATCAAATTCATTTATTTATTTATTTTCTTTTCAATTTTGTTTATTATCAAATATGTGTATATGTATATATATATGTATTTGTGTGTGTATCTATGTGTGTGTGTATACATATACATACATAATATGTATATATATATATTAAAACAACTATTGAACATTAAAGTCAAGAAATAGACTCTTAATACATAGACTTAGATGAGACAAAGACACTGATCCTGACTGTCCGGATAGGGGAATCACATGGAGCCCCTGGACAAAATGCATGCGGGAGAAATTGGTCGTGGAATGGTCTGGCCAAACAATGATTGACTCCTGACTCTCAGTAGAAGGGCAATGACTGACTCCTAACTCTCAGTAGAAGGGAATCACAAGAAGCACCTAGAAAAAATGCATATAGACGAAAATGTAAATACAATGTATTGGGCGAACAAAAACAGATACTATCCTGAATGTCAGGAGAGGGGAGTTCTAAGGAGTCTCTTGACAAATTACAGGCAGACAAAATACACCATGCAATGGACTAGAGAAAGAACAACACAATCATGACTAGTCTGAAAGGGTAATCAAAGGGAACCCCTAGAAAAAATGCATACAGACAATGCTGAGCTTGTGATGAATTGGATGAATAAAAGATAGACATTATCATGACTATCATGAGAGGGGAATTGTAGGGAGCTTTTAGACAAAATACATGCAGACGATGCTGACCATGAACCGATAGATGGGTATGGTGAAAGGGGAATCATAGGGAGCCCCTATACAAAAACGCATGTAGGCAATGCGGACCATGCAATGGACCGAGGGAACTAAGGTAGACATTGCCATGACTGTCGTAAGAGGGGAATCCTAGTGAGCCCCTAGACAAAAATATAGGGAGTCGATGATGATCACGAACTAAAAGACCGATGCTACCATGAATGTCGAAAAATAGAAACACAGGGAGCACCTAGCCAAAATATGTGCAGGTAATGCTGACCAAAAAATAAATGGGAACAAACAAAGGCAGGCATTACCACGACTATTAGGAAACTAGAGTCACAAGGAGCCCCTAGACAAAATGCGTGCAGACAAAACTGACTATGCATTAGACTGAATGAAGAAGGCACTTTCACGACTATCATGAAGGGGGGGGGAATCATAAGGAGCCCCTAGACAAAAATGCATAGTGAAAAGGGAATCACATAGAGCCCCTGGACAAAAGTGCATGTAGACAAAATTGACCATGTAATAGCTAGATGATGACCAACAACATCATGACAATCAGGGAATGGGACTCACATGTAGCCCATAGATAAAACACACGCAAAAAGATATCCAAACTGTTAGGAAAATGGGACTAGAGAGCCCCTTAAACAAAATGTATGCTGACGATGGAATTACTGCATAAACAAAGACAGACATTATCATGAATGTCGTGAGAGAAAACTCGTATGAAGCCCCTAGGTAAGACTAAGAAGGAAACAGACTACCCTGGCTATCGTGAGAGGGGACTCCTAGGGAGCCCCTAAGCAAAATGCTTATCGACAAGACTTACAATGTACCATACTAGAGGAAGACAGACTCCATCACGGCTGTCAAAGGAAGGGACTTCACATGGAACTCTTAGATTAAGACAAAATGCATACAAAAACAAACACTACCCTGACTTGTAACATCCCGAAAATCTGAAACATTAAACACTCACTCTATCATTCACTATAAGATAATAATATCCTCAAACTCAAACATATGAACAACTATTATCATAGCAACTAGACTAATAATCTTACTCTAACTAAACTGTCATCGATGGAACACAAATCTAAGTCTGAAAATTTTCAAATAACAATATTCACCCACGCACGGATTCTAATGAGCAATACTCAATTTAAATTCTCTCGCTCAGCTGTAATCCATACTTAGAAAATCTAATGCCTATCACCTACAAAAAGGAAGTCAAACGAGATGAGCTTTTAAGAGCCAGTAAGGTCGACCAAGGAATAAAAACAAAACGATTTTAATGATTTTACATTTAAGTCAAATAACAACTTTTAGAAGGATTTTTAAATAAAATCACAACATTTTGATATTGACATAAGGACGAGTATTAACTCAATCCCTCAAATCAATAGTCATTTTAAAACATTTCAATTAGAGTAAAATAGAAACAGATCACGTTGAACGTGAGCAGTATACATTATAGCAAAGTCACTCCGGTAGTGCGCAGATACGCTTTACATATGCATAATACTAACTAGTCCATTTAGGTACCAGTTTCAACCCAGACCAAATAGACTATCCTTATAACTCCAACAATAAACACCATCCTTATAACTCCCAAGATTTACTAGCTTATGTCAATATTCAAAAGAAATGAACATAATTCAAAATATTTTACAATGATCGAATCAATAAAACAGATAAGAATAAAGAAATAATTCTAGACGATTGCTTTATAAACTTAAAGAGGCTTTTTGATTTTTCTATAAATATAAAATTCACAAAAACCAATGAGTAATGAATTTTCTAAGACAAATCGAAATGGCAGCCAGAATAAAGAATTCTGGGCTTCTACAGTAAATTGAATTTAAGGTCATTTTTCTATATGAAACGTAAGATTCTGAGAAACTTAAAACTAAAAAGTTGAAGTGGACATAACAAGTTTTCAGAAAGTGAAAAAACACATCAATCAGATTAGTAATGAAAGAGATATTTACAAAACATAAACAACTCTTATGCTACTCTACAACAGCTTTCTTTTCAAATACACCCACATCTCACCCTCTGAAACACACACATAAACCTTAGCACTCACACATTAATACTCCTTTAAAACACACCCGAAACCACAATTTAAAATACCCAAATGAATAGCCAAAATTAAAGAGAAGATACTAGAGACTTACCTTGAAAATTCTTGCCTTATAAGATTCTTCTTTCTCTCTCTTTCACTCTCTAGCTTTCACGTATAAGGAGGCTTACTGAATTGTCTTTGACGGCTATAGACTATAATAGGGTATTTATACTAACCCTAAAAAGAACTAAATTTGCTTGCACTTTAGTCAATTCTTTTTAATTTCACCCACAACCCCTAACATTACAAAAAACTCCAATTTAATTAGATTAAGGTAACATATAAAAGTTTTGGGCATTGCTTGACTTTCATCAGAGGAGGCTCAAAGGAGGTCCCTGGACTAAAATGCTGATAGTGCAGCCTACAAAACGACCTAAGACAGACATTGTCTTGACTGACAGGATAGAGGGTAACAAGGAAGCTCTGGACAAAAATGCAACTAGAGTTAACCCTCGCAAAATTATAACAAAAGGGGAATCACGTGGGAAAGTCCCTTAAAGACATTGACAAAGAAGAACCTATGATGGAGTTAATATCATTTTACAGTTCGAGAGCATGTTTAAGTTAAAAATCATTTAGATTACTTGATATGGTAAATCAATCATTCACTTCAAGATCTATCCTCTTTTTCATTAATCATCTTATCATTAGAATTTCAGGCAATTGTACCCAATTTGTTAATAGATCTACCTCTACCCAAAGATAGGTAAATCACTGGAGTTCTTTTGATTGGAAAGCATTTTAATTCCTTATCATTAGATGCAATTTAACTTCACAGAAAAAGTTGGTTCTAAACTTCAACACACGAACTTGAATCTTCGGGACAACCACGAAAAGGTTGGGCCTAAAAAATGGACATAGAGGATGTAATATGTATGAACTGTGAGGCTAATGTGTATGTTAAAGGCTATTGTATAGTCTGTAAGGCTTATGTGAATATTAAATGCTGGTGGGATCTTGGCCCATGATTTGTCAAAAGATCAATGTATATTACTGAATTGAGCAAAAGTACTTGACCATCAAATGCATGATAGGAAGGCCCGAGATAGAGTCATAAGGCCTCTTACCATGCTTTGTGTAATTTCTTTTGCAGGAAAGAATTCTCCTCATGAACTCAATCTATTTCTACCTTTACAAGCCTAGCATATCTTCAGCTTCGTTGGCTAGCTATAGGTACCTAAATTGATTTAGAGTACGATTTTATCAACGTCCTTGGGTCAGGCTTCCAGGACTATCCCGTTGATGACACTTTTTGCAATGATGAGCCATCATTCACGTAGAGACTCCTTGGTTAGACATACTACTTCTAAAACAAAAAAAGTTTCCAAATAACAAGTGTAAAATATTTTACTTAAAAAATAAACAATCGACTGCACAAATCTCGTACCCCGATTATAATGAGCCCACATGTTAGGCCCCATTACTTTAGCCGATCTACATCCTACATTAAAGACCTAGCCTAAGCCATTACATGTTATGCTTAGAGGTTGTAGAATATGGCTTTGATACCATTTTGTCACATCATAAACCCCGACGTGGGCCGATGATCTTGAGGGTATCGACAACATGCCCATATGACAAGCTCTCATGGTCACTGCCAGGCATCACCCTCGTCATTGTTAGGCCCACATCGGGTTTAGGGTGTGACAAATTGAACTCAATATGGAAAGTGTTCTTTCTCATAAAACTCAAATTCTTGACAATAGAGATAATGATGAGTCAAACATTGATTATTACTTGTTTAACCTTGAAACAAAGAAAGAAGAAAAGTTGATAGAGAAATGAAGGGGGGGAAAACAAAAAAAAAATTGAAGAGGTTGAAGAACTTTTCTGATTGAATTCGAAGGGTAAATGCTTAATATGTCCAGCAATTTGAACTACGTCAAACCTGATTCCCCTAATAGAGTTACGTAGGGAGCGTAGTCACCTTCTAGCTGGGTCTCCAAGAGCCCACATTAAAGGCTTTGGTATCATATTTAGATTTTTGAGCTTATTTACCACTCATTTCTTGACTCACACCCTTGTCTACATTTGTCCCATTTATAATGTCCTTTTCATTTTTTTAAGGAAGTCACATGCTCCTTTACATTTTGATGAGGTAACAAGAAGTTAAAGAAGAAGAAGAATATATTGGTCTATGCACGATTTTGAGGTTGTTACATTCTAACATAATATGTTCACCTCCAAGTGATCTGATGATAACCCATTGATTTTTATGACCTGCCTTGCATGCCTAATTTGGTGCAGTAGTTTGATATTTTTGTCACCAGTTTAGGGATAATATGAAAAGCCTTATGACTTTATCTCATACTTTGTGACTTTTCTGTCATGCACTTGATAACCAGTTACTTTTACCTAGCCTGGTCATATACATTGACATTTTGGCTAACCATGGGCCAAGATCCTATCAGCCTCACAGCATGCACAGCCTCAGGGCATATACATCAGTCTCACAATTCATGCATCTACACCCTCATTAGCCACTTTGGGCCTAACCTTTCTCTGGTAATAGATTCAAACCCAAGTGTTGAAGTAAGGAATTAACTCTTTTTTTTAAGTTGGATACATTCAATGATAAAGTGAAATGCTTGTCGAGAGAAACTCCAATGGTCTTCCCCTCTTTAGGTAGAGACAGACTTGTTAATAGAAAGGATACCATTACCTTAAATTACAAATGGCAATTGATTTGTACAAAAGAGAAAGAGAATAGATCTTGAAGTGCTTGCTAAATTTATCATATTGGGCAATCAAAATCATTTTCAATTCAAACATGATCTTGAATGGTGAAAAGGATATATCATCTTGGTTCTTCCTTATCGATTTCTTTAATGGGCTCT
This sequence comes from Escallonia herrerae, assembly GCA_033070095.1. NCBI lineage: Eukaryota > Viridiplantae > Streptophyta > Magnoliopsida > Escalloniales > Escalloniaceae > Escallonia > Escallonia herrerae. The sequence goes on from JAVXUP010000064.1 coordinate 704,751, forward strand.
GTGAGATTCTCCTTACCTGACAGTTGTAATACCCCAAAGTTTTCATTCCTTATGTTAAGCAGAGTTAAAAAAAAATAATAAATCGATGAACAGTACTTTCAGTCGACTAAAAGCTACTTTTTAGTCGAATTTAAGGTGTTTTAGTCGAATTTGAACCTTTTAGTCAAATCAAAACACTTTTAGTCGAATTTAAAATACTTTTAGTCGAATTTAAGGTGTTTTAGTCGAATTTGAACCTTTTAGTCGAATGTAAACCTTTTAGTCGAATTTAAGCTTTTTGTTTGTCGACTAATACTTGTGTTTGCTTCGAACGAATAGTGAAATTTTACCTTCATATAAATAGTTTCTTTATTTTCCTTCTAGCCCTTTTGTTCTCGATTTCTTGCTCCTTTGCGGCGGAGAGGGAGAGAATAAGAGGCTTGAAAAGCTCATTGGCGCTAGAGTAGTGCTTTAAGGTTTTCTTTTGTTCAAAAGCTTGTTTGAGGTAAGGGTTTATACGATTTTTGCTGTGGAAAGGTATCTCCGAAAATTCGAAGGCTTATACTTTCGTCACTTTGATTCATCTATGCCGTTTGTAATTGATTGCTTCACTTTTGTCTCTTAAGAACATTGTTCACCCCTTCTCATTTGTGCCTTAATGATGCTAAACTTTGAATTTGTACATTTGTGACCCTCAATTTAAGATTGACATTGATTATGTTGAACAACTCTCAAATTGAGAGGGTCCTTTGAACACATGTTTGTTATACTAGAGAGCCGAAGTCTCCTAGTATGCTCCGGAGCACGCGTTTGATATTTGTATGTTTGGTTCGACATTTGGGTCTTATGACCACCATAGTCATCGCATGTTTGTAGCATACCCTACATATAATTGAAATGTGTTTTGGGTTAAATGCTGAATCTTTGATGCTTCGATATGTGATAGTAAGACATGAATTGTCTGTTTCATCCAATATTGTTATTAGATATGTCATTATTGCTTGACATCTTACCATTTGTTTACCCTACTGGGCTATTTGAGCTCACCCCTTTGTCTTCTTACCTTGCCTTTGCCACAGGTGAAGGAAGTGACTCTTGATCCTTATGGCAGCGTTGGAGCTATGAGATTTTGCTTTTTGGTTTGATAAACTTTGTAGTTTATTTCTTTTGGGGACTTTACCCGGTTGGGGTAATTTGATAGAATTGTTTTGTATATCTATTTGTCCGCTGCGATTAGGAATCCTTTTGTATGGGCATATTTTTGGAAACGCGTTGTAATAGACTTTTGTTAGTTTTGGTAATACTTTATGTTTGGAGGCTTTTAGTACTCTGTTTATACCATCATCATCTATATGGTAATGGTATATCATGAGGTTTGCTTTGAAGTCGCGGCCTCCCGATTTGGGGGCGTGACAATAGTTGTAATATTTTTCGTCTTTATCCAGCCCATTGTATGGTCAACTTTATATGCGTGCAATTTTTGTCTTAGGCCTCTCTGTGATAACCTTTTTATGATGGTCAGAGTCGTGTCTGTCTCTGCATGCATTTTGCTTTAATCTAGGCGCTCCCCTCCTTTCCTAACTGTTATGATATTGTATGTATATATTTATCTAGTCTATTGCATGGTCAGTATTGCCTCACATGCATTTTTGTTTAGGGGTTCCCCATAATTCTTCTTTCATGACAGTTAAGATGGTTATAGACTCCCTGTTTATGTAGTGTTATTATTTTTCTTATTTGTTTACTGGACCTTGTTGATAATTAAGTTTATTATTATTATTATTATAGGGTATAGGCCTAATAATATAATAACCCTAACCTATTTAATTAAGTCGAAAAGGTAGTCCAGTCCAGCTAGAGTCCGGCCTAGTTGGTAAAACCAATCAAGTTACTTAAGTTTAACCCAAGTTAAGGTCAAGAGATTGGATTGATTAGATGACTTAGATATATCTTTTGATTTATCCTTGATTTATATGAGATATGAAGATAATTCCTAAATTTGATTCATCCCATCTGATTACATCAAAGATAATTGCTGAAGTAGGGACAATTAATGTCCCAAAATTTGAGAAAATTTTTAAGGGTCAAACCGACCAATTTATTGGCAACCGGCCGGTTTGTCAAAAATTGGCCTGTTCGTCAGATGAACCGGCTAGTTCTTTGACTAACTGGCTAGTTCGTTGACATTTTTCAAGTCTGCTATTTTCATTAAATATTCAGCTCTATTACTGAATCACAGATGAGGATAGTCATTCTTACCATGGCGCCTAGACTTCTATAAATAGGGTCTTTGGGCTACATTTTTAAGGACAAGCTTTTTCTCTCTAGAGCTTTTATATCATTTCTCTTAAAAGTGGTAGATCATTTTTAAGGATAATTTATCACTACATATTTCACTTCTCTATATGCAAGTCATTTGCGTCGTGAGTCCGTCACAAAGCAGGTCATTTGTAAGTGATAGTCAATACGTTAAAATTATTCTTAAGTACGTATGTATCATCTGTTCAAGTGGATTGCATGTTTGTAGTAACCATTCATAATATAATTAATTCATGTTTGGACTTAGAATCACTGGATACCCTACTGAGCCATCAGGTTGACCTATTCCCAATACTTTTTTTTCTAGGTTCAGAGTCAGAATATTTACCGGGAGAAGGAAAGGATTATCTTGGCGAGAATCAAAAGTATTACACTGGGTGAGTAGAATCTTAGTTGTTTTCTTTTGTTTTGGGGGGTAGCACTTGTATAGGGGAGGCGTGGTCTGTCATATAATGTTATGTTCAGTCTTTTCACTCATGGACGACTGTAACGTTTAAGCGTACTTTTGCTGCATATTTTGAGGTTGCAGTAAAGCTATGTTTATCCTTGATATGTTAACCAACTTTTTTAGTGTTGCACTTCCTTCCGGGGGTGTGACTAGTAGAGCATGGCGCTTAAATTGATTTTGGGGCAAAAATATAATTTTAAAAACTTTTGAGACTATTTTGTAATTTTGAAAAACTATGGGGGCTAATTTGTAATTTTTGAAAGTTAGGCATTATGTGTCTAATTATTGTTAGATGTGTGTTAAAAAGATGCCACCTCTTACTTTTGAAAAGGGTGACTAATAAAATTAAATTATATAGTAATGCTGGGATGTTAAAGGGAATTAAAAAAGAGAGAGAAAAGAAGATAGGAAATTCGGGTGAAAACAAGAGAGAGAGAGAGAGAGAGAGAGAAAGAAAGAAAAAGAAGAGAAAAATAGGGAGAAAGGAAAAATAGAGGAAGCGCACACACACACACACACACACACACACACACACACACAGAAGGGGATTCAGGGAAATCACAGAGAGAGAGAGAGAGAGAGGAAATTTATTAAGGTAATACCTATACCATCTTCAGTGTGTGATTTAATGTGTGATAGAGGTGTTCAGTGTGTGTTTCTTCACCATGTGTGTCGTGTATGCGTTTAGGTGTGTGGGCGCCTCGGGTGTGGGGTTAGGGAGAGTAATTATGTGTTTTTAGGATGTATGAGTGTGGTCAGTTGTGTTTAGCATATATGTGCATTTCATTGGGTGTCCTGGGTGATCTGTGTGTGTTGCAGTGAGTATTAATGTGTGTGTGTGTGTGTGTGTTCATGATTGCCAAGAGTAAGGTAGGGGAAGGGGAGCAGTAATAGGCTATTTGTGTGAGAAATTGTTTGTTTGTAGTGTATATATGTGTGGAATATGGGGGTGTTAGTGTGCATTAGTGTGTAAGGGGTTGGGTGTGGGCACGCGCGCGTGTGAAATTGGGCGTGCGCTGTGTGTGCGCACGTGTGTGTTCGGGTGGGGTGTATATGTGTGTGTAATATGTGTAACGGTGTATTATTGTGTGTATTTACGTGTAGTTATACATATGCAGGTGATTTGGGTGTGTTTAGAGAGTGTATGTGTGTGTAAAATGAATGTGTGTGTAAGCTTGTGTCTCGACAGAATATAGGAGACAATTGTGTGCAGTTTAGGTGAAATAGTAGGTCTTTTAATTTAAATAGTAACTATTTTTGTCACTAAAGATAGAGAATTATTTAGGCAATTTTTATATGATTTTTTTTTATAAATAGTTATGATCAAAATCTAATAAAGTCCAAAACAGTGACCCCATTATTTTTATAAGACGTACGCTGTGAAAACATTTAGGAACTTTCAGTATCTCCGAAGGATGCTAAATTTGGGTATCGATTAAGAAGAATTCTCGAATTATTTAGCATATCAAATTAAGTTATTTTAATATAAAAATTTTAGGGATATCTTATTTTACTGAAATGTTTCATTATCTAAAAATTTGCACTTTTCGAGGTTGATAGGTAGTTTTAGCAGAACCGACTTCTGAGCACTCGGTGGGGACACTGGTTCAGAATTTTTGAGCAAAATTTTTTTAAAATACTTTTGAGCCTAAAAATGACTTCAGGATGCTTAAAATAGTGTTTTTAAGGTGTTTTTGAGAATTTTCTAGAGTTGGGAATTCTCGGGGGTGTTTTGGTAATTTTACCTATAAAAGGTATTTTCGGGGTAAATTTACATACGGTGAGGGTATTTTAGTGATTCTATTTACAGAAAGGCTGATTTAGTGATTTAAGTAAGTGAGGGGTGTTTTTGATTATTTTATACATAAGGGGTATTTTGGTAATTTTACATACTCGGTGAGGGGACTGTTTCGGGAGTATGCCTAAGTTAATATTGAATTCATAATATCGTAGTATGTACTGTATACTAATGATCAGATTGTAACGTTTAGGTTAAAGTAACAGACTTTCTTGTTAGACTAGCTTAGCATATGATCCAGGTAAGGGTTTCTAACTAAACTCCATGTAAAAAATTCTATCCGAACCCTAAATTCGATAACTTGTGTTTGTAAGTATTCTCTCGATTTGCTTACGGCTATTGTTGAACATTGAGATTTGCATTGATATCAGCATGATATTACCAAGAAATCCCACACATTGAAGCTGAATCGGTTATTTGGAAATCTTATCGATACTTGCCTGTTATTGCATGCTAAAATTTGATAATTGTTTTCATTCTTCCTTTGAAATTTTTATGCTTAAATTTAATAACTGTTCGTATTTGTTCTCGTTGTTTATTTGTGGTTATTCTGGAATTATGGGTGATGAATTATATTAGCATGCTTAATTATCATTGAAACCCTAACTGATTTTAGTTAATTGAATTCTTGTTGATGCTCATTTTTATTATATGTCAAGCATTGAATTTCTCGTTGATTCTACGATTGTTGTTTTATGTGTTGACTTGAGGGTCTGTTCTGAGGGAGACATTATAAGGAAGGTGTGATACCCCGAACTTATGGTTAGGTTTACTCAGGCATATTAACTTATTATCTCAGAGGTAATTCTTGTAAGTGACATTATGAGATCTTTAGCAACGTTTATTGTAAGCTGTAGTATTTGGAATCTCTAACTACATTTTTATATGGGCCCTAAGTTGCAAATAAAGATTTGGGTGTAATTGGCCATTAACAGAAGTGAGGGGGTTACCTTACAAAAATATAATACCCCGAACCTATGGTTAGGTTTACTCAGGCATATTGACTTAGTATCTTAGTGGTAATTCTGGTAAGTGACATTATAAGATCTTTAGCGACGTTTATTATGAGCAGTAATATTTGGGATCTCTAACTACAACTTTATATGGGCCCTAAGTTGCAAATGACGATTTGGGTGTAATTGGAAATTAATATAAGTGAGGGGGTTATCTTACAAAATTATAATTGAATTAGGGTTTACTATGCAATTAATCTTATATCTCAATTTGGTTATTTTAAATTGGCGGATCAATATTTATAAAACAACAGAGAGAGATTTGGAGAGGAAAAAAAAGGAGTTATTAGTGACAATTTAGCAAGAATTATATTTTTTTTACTAAGTTTTTAGAAAGAAAAAAAAGAGTGAGGGATAGAGAATAGAAAATGGAGAAAACGGGAGAGAATCAGAGAGGGCAGCTGGCCCTACATCAGGAGGCTCCTCTACCATATCACGGTAGCCCCATTGCAGGCCATACTTAGTCACTGACAATCAGCTCCGGCCACGCCTTCACTGAGCGCCATCGCCCAACACCTCATTGACTGTGGTGCAAAACAAACGTGTTGCTGCCACCACCGCATGGTACTCATCATTGGCCAACCAAAATCTCGATCGACACCAGACTATGACCATGGGCCGATCTTCAAATCTCTCCCTCAGTCCACCGACCAACTGCCTTGGCTATCGCGACCTCTAATCAGTGTCATAACTACAATTCCATGGCAAGCCAAAATGGCAGTCGCCAATCCACCACCACTAGAATCTATAATCACCAGCAACCATCCACTACAAACCACCATCGTGGGTCCTTAAGCGAACCGCCTTGCCATCCAAGCACTATCCACCATCAGAGGGACATCCTCAGTTCAACCATAATGGCTGTCGGATTGTCATCGCCACCGGGATCCATCATTATGGCATAAAATTGATTTTGTGGTATTGTCCGTGAAACGAGGTTTGGTGAGCAGTGGTGGTTTAACTGCGGTGCTTACAGTGATTGTAGTTGGTTTACATGTGTGTAGAAGTGGGTGTACGGTGCGTGCGTTCAGGGAGTTGTTGTGATTTTGGTGCTTTGTGTTTTTAAAGGTATCATGGCTATGATTGCAGTGGTCAGAATGACATCGTGGCGGTGCTTGCAGTGGCTGGAATGGACTGAAGTGTGGTTATGCATGTGTGTGTGGTTCTTGTATGGGGGTGCATGCGGCTGTGTGAATACTATTTTGTTAGCTTTGAAAGGTGAAGTGGTGTACCTAATAGTGTGTGTTCTTGTGTGTTTTAGGATGAGTAATTGGTGGGTGCTTGGAGGATTTTGGAAGTGATGGGTTACTTGGGTGAAAAATCAATTGGTGGAGATGAGTTGTGGGGCTATGTGGTATGGTGAGTACGTGTGTGCTGTGTACAGTAAGTGTAGGTGTACCCTATGCATGTGTGTGCATTTTGGACATGGAAGCGTATAGGTTATGGAAATATATAAAAAGGGAATGGTTAGCTTGAGCTCTAGAGATTAACTGAAACTATTTAGTGCAAGGTTGCTTGATGGGTTATTAAAACGGGTGAATTGATAGATGTCGGCAATGGTGATGAAAAGGCACGATTTTGGACGGGTTGTGTAACGGGAGGTTGGATGCGGCGTCTGAGTTGTTTGAGAAAATATCCAACAGGAACTCTGCATTTTCATCAATGATGCCATTCGAGTTATAGTGAAGTTGGGGTTATAAAGATGCAAGGAATGACCTTGACGGTTCTGTTAGTCAGAAGTAACAACTGACCATCGTACCGGATTTTGAATCGAGGAATTATGTCAGCGTAATGGAAGTGACTCTTTGATTCAACTAGTGTCTTATAAATAATGTATATGTTTATCTATTGTTAAAAAGTTGTATTTATCAGCTTTGACTGTTTTAATTATGTTTAACTACTCTGGCTTGATTTGCCAAAAAAGCATTTAGTAGTTTATTTTTCGTTAAAAACCGGACCAGCATGTGAATGATATTGTGTTTAGAGATTGTAATGGAACTCAGATTTGAAATGTTTGGTACAAGTGAGATGTTTTGGTATTTGACATTATTGTGAATAATGAACAAACCTGAAAATTATCGAAAGGGGTGTAAGGATGGTTTGACCATCAATTGATGAGTGGTTGTGTTTACGATGAACCAAAATGTGATTTTTTGTTTATTCGATTGTTGTGCCCCATATCTAATGGGAGAAAGTTGGATTTCGGAACCTGGTCAACGGGGCTTGTATGTTGATGCATAGTACTATTGCTTGTAGTTCACCCTTGTGTCCAAAAAATATTTATCGGGCTGGATTTCGGGCCCTAGTCCCAGTTGTGACCGCATCATATCGTTTGAACTGATGTTGGGATGGAATTGTTTGTCGTGAGGTTTTGTGCTAATGGTTTTATGCCCTAGTCTTGTTCCTTGTTCTCTATTTCGTTTTAATGGATGATTTACTTACTCTATGATTTTAGATTTCTTAATGTTGCTATAATATAAAGTGAGTTATCTTATGGCATGCTATTATCCACTTAGTTGAGTCATTGGTTACTTACTGAGCACATGGAAGCTCACTCCATACTTATCATTTCAGGTTTAAAGATAAGGTGATGGCGGTGATTGTGGGATCGAAACCTTAGAGTGGAGCTCCAAAAATTGCATTAGACGAGTTGAGTTCAAGTATATGTGTTCTAGTAAGAAAGATTGTAATGACATTCAAATAGTAGATTTTTTTTGAGTTGTAAAGGTTTAATTTCTGCTGTAGTTCATATTGGTTTTTAGCAAGTAAGGCCTAATAGAACCCTAGGTTAGAGTCCAGTGGGTCTGTGGCTGATCTCTCTCTGCCATTTTAAATATTCATCCGCTAATTTAAAATAACCAAATTGAGATATAAGATTAATTGCATAGTAAATTCTAATTCAATTATAATTTTTTAAAATAACCCCCTCACTTATATTAATTGCCAATTACACCCAAATCATTATTTGCAACTTAGGGCCCATATAAAAATATAGTTAGAGATCCCAAATATTACTGTTCACAATAAACGTTGCTAGAGATCTCATAATGTCGCTTACCAAAATTACCACTAAGATAGTAAGTTAATATGGCTCAGTAAACCTAACCCTATGTTCAGGGTATTACATTTTTGTAAGGTAACCCCCTTACTTCCATTAATTGCCAATTACACCCAAATCATTATTTACAACTTAGGGACCTTATAAAAATGTAGTAAGAGAATCCCAAATATTATTTCTCACAATAAACATAGCTAAAGATCTCATAGTGTCACTTACCAGAATTACCTCTAAGATAATAAGTTAATATGCCCGAGTAAACCTAACCCTTGGTTCGGGGTATTACACATTCCTTATAACGCCTCCCTCAGAGTAGACCCCCATAAACATAACTTATTACCTCTAAGATAATAAGTTAATATGTTCAGCAAGGTTGCTTGAAGATTAACTGAGTACTATTTAGCGCAAGGTTACTTGGTGGGTTATTAAAATAGGTAAATTGATGGATGTTCAGCAACGGTGATGAAGTGCAGAGAATAACATGTTCAAATGAATGTCTTGTTATCTAATTGAAGGGGATTGAGTTGAAACTCTTCCCCATATTGTGATCAAACTATTTGTAATTGTCAGAAACCCTTCCCCTATTGCCCTTCTAAGTATCTGTGTTTGTTTTGAAACTCTTTGAAAAATCGTCATTTCATTTCAAAATGATGGCTTTGAAAATGATCTTCAAATTAGAGTTTTGATATCTGTTTATGGTTGTTAATGATCGTTTTGGAAAGTTATCAAATTGCTTAGGATTATTTAAAATGTTTGGAAATTTATCATTATTTAGATTCCTGAATCATTTGTAATTCTTTTGGTTGTCCTTGAACGACCTTATTGAGCTCTCAAAAGCTCCCCCTTTGTTTAACTCCCTTCTGCAGGTGATAAGCTGTAGAATGCTCGGGAATGGTTTTAGAGTATGTGTGAGATTCCGGTGAGCCCACCACTAGTGTGTAGTGAGACCCCTGTATGGGTTGGTGCTGTTTACTCATTCTATAAGAGCTTGAGTTGTAAAGAACCTACGTGTTAGTAGTTCAAGTTTAGCAGTTCTGTAATCTTGTATTTTGAAGGGTTTGAGCTTATGTTTAGTTAGATGCTTTGAAGTATGTGTCAATAAATAGGATTTGACAGGTTTGATGTGTAGTGATAGGTTAACCTCTGGGAGTTTGGGGGCATCGGAACTCCGAATTCCACAGATGTAACAGTCTCACACACGCGCACCTTTGTCCCTAACCCACCCAGTCAAGGGCAACAATTGAAAACCCTCAAACTTCCTAGTTCCAAGGCGAACTTTTGATTGTACCCTCAACTCCAAGGCCTCGTACTAAAGGGACATCTTGATTCTTTATATATTAAATGCCTTGTATACATACTGGTGATCACCCACTAATACCTACCTGAGTTTCGAGCGAGAGATATATGGTACGAGTTGAGCCAACAGAGTGACCTTACACTGACTTTGAGAGAGAAACCACACACCCGGACCATTCGGTGTTCTACCCTTTCTTGGGAGAATGCCTATTTTGGTATATGGCATTTTGGCAGGGGAACCAGCCAATATTTTGTAAGCTAACTGGTAATCTCACAAAAGAGGGAAGGTTTTGACTAACCGGCCGATTTTTTGCGCTCCTAACCGGATGGTTAGTCAGTAAGTGCATTACCTAAAAATTCAGAACTAGCTGGCTTATACCCTAAAAACTAAACCTCTTGACCAACCGTCCAGTTCACTCATCGAGTGACTGGACAATTAGTTAGAACCCTCATACCCCAAAAATTTTCTAGAATCAAACCTTAGATCCACTAACCAACCGGTCAGTTTACCTCTCCTAGTGACCGGACAAACCCTAAACATATTGACCAATCGGTTTGTTTACTCACCGAGTGAATCGACGGTTAGTCAAAAACCTTCATGCTCTAAGATTTTTAGAGTCATACCATAGACCCATTGACCAACCGGCCAATTCACTCACCGAGTGACTGGACAGTTAGTCAAAATCGTTCCTACCCCAAAATTTTCAGATTCATATCCTAAACCCACTGACCAACCGACCGGTCAACCCTTAAGGTTACCGGACGGTTAGTCAGAACCTTTACCTTCCCCAAAAATTTTCAAATCCAAAGCTTCCAACCTACTAACCAACTGGCTAATTAACCCTCCAGGTTGCGAGACAGTTAGTCAGAACCCAAACCTTTCTGGAGTTTTTCATACCCCCGAACTTCCAACCCACTGACCAACAGGTCGCTTAACCCACGAGGTTACCAAACGGTTAGTCAGAACCCTGACCTTTCCAGAGTTTCTCAGAATTCCAAACCTCCAACTCACTAACCAACCAGTCGGTTAACCTGCAAGCTTAATCGGACAGTTAGTCAGCGCCCCATTCTTTCAAACATTCTCCCAAAATCCCAGAGTTACCTACTGAATAACCAGACAGTTAACCCACAAGGTTAGCCAGCCGATTAATCAGTGCCAAACTCCTATACAGATATAAATCAGTCGATTCAATATTTTATGTTGTAGTGTGCTCTAATTGTGTGGTCCTATCTAGGCTATAGTTTCCAAGCTTAAGTCATACTTTTTTAACTCCTTTTAATCCTTAGGGTAACCAGAAATTAAAAACATAATAATTAAAGAAATACCTTTCTAGAGTTCAAAATATTTTCATTTTCTCTCTTAGAAGGTAATAAGCTCTAGCTTCGAGTCAACACTCTGGCATCGGGACCAATCTGGAGAATTCTCTCCCATCCCATCGGCTGAAGAATACCCTCTGATCCACGACCTTGCCAGAATCCTCGGAGATATGCAGTAAGGTTTCCAAGAAAGTCTCGCTGCCTTGGACTCATAACATGCAAGGATGGCTATGGAGTTAGAATTGCTCAAAGAGGACCATACGACAGATACATTCATACCACATTTACGACATAGACAGCTTCTCTCATTCAAATGAAACACAACATCAACAAAGGAACAATAATCAAGGATGGAAAGCCAATACGCAAGCCTGGTCGAAAGAATCCCAACACCCGGCAAAGGATGTTTATAGATAATGACACAGTTACATCTCGAGAGTTGGTTTATAAGGAGTTGACTATCGCTAGACAAAAGTTCTCCCATCTGCATGCCTTTATAGACAAGGTGTTTAAACAGCTGCTTCAGTAAAAGTGTAATCTCCAAGTCACCCTCCACTCCTACACCGTAAGGGCTCGACATGCAAGCTCAATGTGAACATTACCAAGAACTAGAACACCATACACGAAAATATATCATCTTGAGGGTGCTATTCAAGATCTCATCGCCAATGGTTTGATCAGCCATCTTGCCGAGTCCAATGTGAAAGAAGAACTTCTGCCACTACACCTAGCAAGTAAGGTGAAACATCTCTTTAGGCACTAGATCTCTCTATGCCTGACCAGGAGGAATACATCCCATATTCAGTTAGCTAGATCGCCCCAGAATAGCCAATGGTTAAAAGCTTTTCCGAAGCCGAGCCAAGCATGATGTCAAGTCAGAACCTTAGTTTTAGTTTCATCTCAATTGGTTTTTCTAGCATTTCCTAGATTCTCTTTTTTGGTTTCTTTTGATTGGTAGTATAGTCAATGTTTTGCTTAGTCTGATGCGATTAACAAAAAATAAAAAAATAATAAAAAACAGTAAAAAAGAAAAAGAACTAGAATATTCAATATTTTGAAAAGCCCCAAATATTTTCTTTTGCAAGGTAACAAGCTCTGGCATCAGTACAAAACTTTGATGTTGGGATACCTCTAGAAAACTTAACCTGTCACAATCGAACCCACGGGTGAGCCTGTGAGCTAGGTCCGTGACCGGCCACAGGCCCACTAAGCCTCCACCCAAGGCTCTGCCAGGCCTTACTACAACATGTACTCATAATCCAATCCAACTACTAAATTCTACACAATAATTTCGCTACTAAGAGCCTCATCGAGAAATGTCTCAATAATTAACGAATAATTTGGAGAGGCCTAAGCTCCTTACATAAATCCATTCATGACAAACTACCACAAGACTAAAATTCTAAGAGAATAGATATTTCATTAATCTAATAATTCACTTCGGCGGTCCCACCCTCATGTGGCTCATATGATTCTGCCTCTCTTAGACCATCACCTGAAACATAAAAGAATGAGCAAGAGCCAGCAAGTACGCAAACTATGTTCCTAAAATAGGTTTTGGGGTTTAATAAACATGCCATGTATTCTTCATTCCAAAATTGGTAATGATTCCACTAGAGTTATACATTTATATACTTTAATAAGCAAATTATGATTGCAGGAAAATCTTTCAAAACGATTGTATAATGAGTCCACAATGGTATTTAACATCAAATGAAACTAGGGGTGAGCATGGTTTGGTTTGGGGGTCAAACCGCAAACCAAACCGTTACCCTTCGGTTTGAAAAATTGTGAACCGAACCAAACCAAACACTATCAATTTGGATGGTTCGGTTTGGTCGGTTTAAACTGTTTGATTTGGTCGGTTTAAACAGTTCGGCTTAGTCAGTTTAAACGGTTCGGCTTAGTCAGTTTGGATCGGTTTTTCCACTTAATGTCGTTGTTCCTTTGCACACTACTAAATGAAGTAATATTTTTTTCTAAATTGCATATAATCTTGTTTAATTCAATTTATAAGTTCTCATTGAGGAATTGGAAAGAATGAGTAAATATAAACGAGATATTGGTCACAAAGTTTTTGTAGTCTAAGTGTTGTTAATATTTTTCTTTATTTTAACTTTAAAGATTTGTTTATTTTGGAGTTGCTTAGTACCTTATATATGTAATTATCAATGGAATGTTACAAAAAAAATACATTAACATATTATATGTCATGCCCCCGACCCGGAGGTGGACCTTCACATACTATTTCAAAATTTCCTGCTCACCAGAAATATAATATCCCACACGTTTCACAAAAATATAACCTCAAAAAGAAATCAGAGCTCTAAACATATCCCAAAATCAATAACATTTGCATTAACCATCATTTTCTAATAAATGCAGCGGAAATCCTCATAGCAATAATTACTTCCCAGGAACTGGAATTTCGAGAAGTTACTTAATCAAACTAATACAAAATTCTTATTCTCAAGTGACTAAAGAGAGTCTAAAGTTTAAGAACAAATCCAAGCTCATGCATAAAGCTACCTTCTCTACCGTTGTCTTAGCTCAATTACCTGAAATGGGAGGAGAAGGGGGGTAAGCACAAAGCCCAGCAAAGACTACACCCATGCACCCATGGAGTACAACGCATGTATTAATAACATGTAGCTGAGTCCAAACAAAGTAAATGAAAATGAAAGTGCAAAGACGATTGAAAATCTTAGCACGGAAAATAATCTCACTTCGGGACATCCAACCCATCAAAGATCAAGTCAAAGTCAAATGAAAACATTCTAACAATTGAACCAATAATCAAATACGAAACGATCACGTCATGCCTGACTGTAAAGCACGTTAACCTAAGCACGTGAAGGTTCTAAGTTCAAAATTGCATACCGGTAGCAATTACTATATCATATGGCATCACATTAATCTAAGCACGTGAAGGTTCTAAAATATTAGTTCAATTCAGAGAGGTCAAACGAACATCAAAGTATCTCACGGATATACTAGCCGCAAAAGTATCAAAACTTACATTTCAATAAGGACGACTTAACGATTTTAGAAATTACTCGATATTAGACTCAAATTGAAGAGGACGAAGATACGAGTTTAACGGAAGTGGAATCGCTTAAATCCGAGTTCGTACGGTTCCTGAAATTCCAAAAAACGAAATATGGGCAAAAAGGTTCAAAATGATATGTCAACCATTTGGGTGATGCCACGTGGCACTTCAATACCTATTACTACACGCCCAAATGGGCTGAAATGATGTTGCTTTGAATGATAATTTTCTAACACGAGGACAGGCAACATGCTACGCCTGAATTTGGTTCAGGTTATGAATTGCAGACTGAAAAATGCAGCACAATGACAAGAACGGGTACAATAATTAATTGTTCCAGTACCGTGGGTGGTAATGATACACAGGGGCCACACGATTCAACGATGTGGCACTACAAGGACAATGAAAACAGCCCTATCAACACACTGCAATTAAATATAATGATCGCACTTCAACGAATTGACCGAACAAATAAGAAATATTCCAATCAAGCGGCAATCAATTATAGTGTCAGCGTAAGAATCAACGTATAAGCACGATTATATATGAAGGACGAAGGGTGCCTATTTCATAGAGGCATATGTAGTATATGTAACCCTTACCTTGAATCTAAGCAATTATCTTCACCAAATTGCATACGCTTCCGAAAATTTCAAAACCTAAATATTATATTTAGTACACTTATGTTAAAACCTTAACAAACACAATCATAATATGAACTAATTCATTCTTATAATCAAAAGTGGGTTCAAGAATCTTACTAATTGTGCACAGAAGACTGCAATCCTCCAAACCCTAGTTTTCTCCTTCTTCTATTTCTCTGTAATCAAAACTGAATATATCGATAAACATATTTGGCTAGCCTTTAAAAATCTCTAAGATTGGTAAATAACTAAAAGACCCCTAAATATTCATTACTTATTTCAAAATATCCCATAAATAATTAAATTTACAAAGATGCCCTAAATATAATAATAATTTAATTACTAGTTATTTTGGGGTCTTACATCCTCCCCTACTTGTAAAAATTTCGTCCTCAAAATTTACGTACCTCAAGTTATCGAATAGGAATGGATACTTCTTTCTCATCGACTCCTCAAGTTCCCACGTGACCTCCTCCACAGCATGGTTCCTCCAAAGAACTTTTACCAAAGGTATAGTCTTTGTACGCAAAATTTGATCTCGCTAGCCCTAAATCTCGACAGGTTGTTCCTCCACTGATAGGTCCTCACGAATAAGTGAAGGCTCATACTCCACAACATGGGATGGGTCGTGCACGTACTTCCTCAAAAGAGATACATGAAAAGCATTATGCACACGAGACATATCCGGTGGCAAGGCAACACGATAGGCAACAGGCCAACTCGATCCAAAACTTCATAAGGTCCAACATATCTAGGACTCAACTTTCCCTTTCTTCCAAACCTCATCAAGCCCTTCCATGGTGAAGCTTGCAAAAAGACATGATCACCAACCTCGAACTCTAAATCTCAATGACGATTGTTGGCGTAGCTTCTCTGGCGACTCTGCGCTGCACACATACGATCTCTAATTAATTGTATCTTGTCTGAAGTATCTTGAACAACCTCGGGTCCCAATAAGCTTTGCTCACCAACTTCGTACCAACATGTAGGTGATCGAAATCTACGCCCATATAAAGCCTCGAACGGAGCCATCTCAATACTTGCCTGATAACTATTGTTATAGGCAAATTCAATCAAAGGCAAATGCTCATCCCAATTACCTTGAAGATCTAACGAACAAGCACGTAACATATCCTCCAGGGTCTGAATAGTACACTCAGATTGACCATCTGTCTGTGGATGAAAAGCCGTACTGAAATCCAGACAAGTGCCTGTCTTGTGCAGACTAGTCCAGAAACGAGATGTGAAATGTGGGTCTCTATCAGATACAATAGATACAGGCACCCTGTGTAGCCTAATTATCTCTTGAATATATAGCTTAGCCAACCTCTCAGTAGTATAGTTGGCAGAAATAGCAAAGAAATGTGCGGATTTGGTCAAACGGTCAGCAATAACCAAACTGCATCATGCTTACATGAGGTCCTTGGTAAGCCAATTACAAAGTCCGTGGTCACACGTTCCCACTTCCACTGGGGAACCTCTAGTCACTGCAACTTACCTGCAGGTCGTTGATGCTCAGCCTTAACCCGCTAGCAAATCATACACCTCGATACGAAATCTGCAAGCCCCTTCTTCATACTACTCCACCAAAAGTTTTCACGAAGATCTCTATACATCTTAGTACTACCAGGATGTACAGCAAAACTTGAATCGTGAGCTGACTTCAATAATTCTGCCCTCAATTCTAAAACTGCTGGGACACATAACCTTGATCCCATCCTTAAAGTACCATCATCCTCAAGATGAAATTCAGGTCGCTTGCCAACCTTCACATCCTCTACAATACTAACCAAGTCTGGGTCATTCATCTGAGAAGACTTGATTCTCCCATTAATAGAAGGTTCGATCTGCAAATATGCCAACTGTCCGTCTGAACCACCAATTCGGATCTCTAACTCCAAACTCTCTAACTCTGCTAACAGCTGCGGGTGATGAGTAATCAAGGCTGCTAAGTTACCCAAACTCGTTTTACTTAATGTGTCAGCCACTACATTAGCCTTACCTGGATGATAATGGATCTTGAAGTCATAATCGTTCAGTAACTCGAGCCAACGGCGCTACCTCACATTCAACTCCTTCTGTGTGAACAGATATTTAAGGCTCTTGTGATCCGTATAGATCTCACATGTCTCACCATAAAGGTAATGCCTCCAAATCTTAAGTGCAAACACAACTGCGGCCAACTCTAAATCATGAGTAGGGAAGTTCTTTTCATAATTTTTCAACTGGCATGAAGCATATGCAATAACCTTTCCATGTTGCATAAGAACACAACCTAACCCTTTCAAAGAGGCATCACTATAAATAACAAATCCACCTGAACCAGAAGGCAGTGTGAGAACTGGTGCTGAAACCAATCGGTTCTTCAACTCTTGAAAACTTTTCTCATAAGTCTCTGACCAAATAAACTTAACTCCTTTTTGAGTCAACTGAGTCAAAGGGCTAGCAATGCTTGAGAATCCCTCAACAAAATGACGATAATACCCAGCTAGTCCCAGAAAGCTACAAACCTCTGTTACAGAAGTTGGCTTATTCTAATTAATCATGGCCTTTATCTTTGATGGGTCTACAGAAATTCCATCCTTTGTCACTACATGACTCAGAAAAGATACTTGCTCTAGCCAGAATTCACACTTTTTGAATTTTGCATAGAGTTTCTGATCTCTTAGTATCTCCAAAACTTGTCTCAAATGTTACTCATGTTCTTCCCGACTTCTTGAATAAATAAGAATATCATCAATAAAAACGATCACGAACTGATCGAGGAATCGTTTGAACACCCTGTTCATCAAATCCATAAACACGGCAGGGGCATTAGTTAAACCAAATGGCATGACAAGAAACTCATAATGCCCATACCTCGTCCTAAAGGCAGTTTTAGGGATATCCTCTTTCTTGATCTTTAATTGGTGGTAACCAGATCTGAGATTAATCTTTGAAAAGAATTGGGCTGCCTGCAACTAAACAAACATGTCATCTATCCTTGGTAAAGGATACTTATTCCATAGTGATGCGATTTAAGTCCTTGTAATCAATACACATTCTCATAGACCCATCATTCTTCTTAACAAATAACACAGGTGCACCCCAAGGAGAAACACTTGGACGAATAAAACCCATATCTAACAAATCTTGAAGTTGAACCTTAAGCTCTTTCAGCTCCACTAGAGCCATAGGGGCCTTAAAAATAGGAGTTGCCCCTAGAATAAGATCGACAGAGAATTCTATCTCTCTATCTAGAGGAAACCCTGAGAGATCTTCTGGAAAAATATCTACAAATTCCTTCATAATATGAATACTATTTAATTTTCCACTAGACGAACGTGTATCATAAACATGGGCTAAGAACCCCATGCAACCCTTCCTAAGAAGCCTTTTAGCCATTAATGCTAAAATAGTTCAAGGAGGTGCAACAGGTCTAGAACACTGACATACAAACTCAGGTAGACTGGGAATGCAAAACACTACTTGTTTCAAGTAGCAATCAACTTTGGCATGATAAGCAGCCAACCAGTCCATGCCCAAAATCACATCAAAATCATGCATCTCTAACGGTATAAGGTCTGCAGGTAGATCACTATCACCAACTCACACATTACAAGATCTATAAATCGAGGAGGCATCAAAAGAAACTCCAACTGGAGTACTAACAGAAATCCCACTATCAAGGGATTGTAACTCAGTACCAAGCTAGCGAGCAAAAGATGTAGAGACATACGAAAACATGGAACCAGGGTTAATTAAACAATAGGCTCTAGATAAACATATGCAAAATGTACATGTCACTACATCATTAGATGCAGTTGTATCCTTCTCTGTCAAGGCATAAGCTCGAGTCTGAGTAGTTGTCGCCTGATTAGTTCTCGGTAACCGATTCTGCTGTCCCCTACCCTGAATAAACTGGGGTTTGAGCGGCTGAGGGCAATCTCGGATCCTATGTCCTTGCTGCTGGCAATTAAAGCATGCGCCACTCTCCCAATAACAAACACCACTATGGTTCTTCCCACAGGTTTTGCAAGCTACTGTTGGCTTCTGAGTATTCTGAGTAGGTTCCTTGATAGCGAAATTGTTGTTCCTCCTCTTGGGTTGCTGAACCACATCCTTGCCCTTGGAGCCACTCTCTTCTCTTCCACTTTTCTGCCTCTGATCCCTAAAATACTTGTGCCCGGCCTCGACATCTTTCTCCACCCTCTGAGCCTTATCCAGGACTTGGCCATAAGTGTCTAAAGTCACAGCTCTCAAGAACTTTTGGATGCCATATTTTAGTCCATTCTTAAACCTTGTTGCCCGTCTCTCCTCAGTATCTATAACATGTGTTGCAAACCTTGACAACCTGGCAAATCTTGCCTCATAAACCTTGACTGTTTCATCCTCTCCTTGTTTCAGTTTCAAAAACTCCTCTACCATATCATCCTTCACGTTTCTGGGGAAATATTTGTCAAGAAATGTCTCCTGGAAAGGATCTCAAGTTAATGCCTACTAATCCTCTATAGTTAGAGTTCTCTCGACCATTTTCCACCACTGGTCAGCCTCGTTCTCCAACTGGTACACCGCGAGGTCCACTTTTTGACGATCGGTGATATTCAGAAGCTTAAACCTCTTTTCTAACTTACTCAACCAAGCCTCTACATCCTCCGGCTTATCTGCATCAACAAATGTCGGACAATTTAGGCAATTAAATGCCTTAATGGTATCAGCTATTAACGGAGCTGGATGGGTTTTGCTCCTGGGTTGCCCTCGGCAGTGTCATTACCAAAGACAACATTACCCCTGTTACCACCTCTACTACCACCTTTAGCTAGGCCCGGCGGCATAAGTCCTGAGATAGAGAACAACTTATAAGATTGCAACTCTAATACAAATGCTTCAATCAAAGGTATGCAAAAGCCAGAGTTCTCTAAAGCTAGAGTTTTCTAAACTATATCTCAAATGTCATAAGATTCATCTCAGATAATTAAAAGCTTAAGTCTAAGAGTCTACAGAATCTTAAACCTAGGCTCTGATACCAAATCTGTCATGCCCCCGCCCGGAGGCGGACCTTCACATACTATTTCAAAATTTCCTGCTCACCAGAAATATAATATCCCACACGTTTCACAAAAATATAACCTCAAAAAGAAATCAGAGCTCTAAACATATCCCAAAATCAATAACATTTGCATTAACCATCACTGTCTAATAAATGCAGCGAAAATTCTCATAGCAATAATTACTTCCCAGGAACTGGGATTTCGAAAAGTTACTTAATCAAACTATTACAAAATCCTTATTCTCAAGTGACTAAAGAGAGTCTAAAATTTAAGAACAAATTCAAGCTCATGCATAAAGCTACCTTCTCTACCGCTGTCTTAGCTCAATTACCTGGAATGGGAGGAGAAGGGGGTGGGCAAAAGCCCAGCAAAGACCACACACACGCACCCATGGAGTACAACGCATGTATTTAATAACATGTAGCTGAGTCCAAACAAAGCATATGAAAACGAAAGTTTAAAGACGATTGAAAATCTTAGCACGGCAAATAATCTCACTTCGGGACATCCAACCCATCAAAGATCAAGTCAAAGTAAAATAAAAACATTCGAATAATTGAACCAATAATCAAATACGATACGATCACGTCATGCGTGACTGTAAAGCACGTTAACCTAAGCACGTGAAGGTTCTAAGTTCAAAATTACATACCGGTAGCAGTTACTATATCATGTCATGGCATCACGTAAACCTAAGCACGTGAAGGTTCTAAAATATTAGTTCAATTCAGAGAGGTCAAACGAACATCAAAGTATCTCACGGATATACTAGCCGCAAAAGTATCAAAACTTGCATTTCAATAAGGACGACTTAACGATTTCAGAAATTACTCGATATTAGACTCAAATTGAAGAGGACGAAAAAACGAGTTTAACGGAAGTGAAATCGCTTAAATTTGAGTTCGTACAGTTCCTGAAATTCCAAAAAATGAAATATGGGCAAAAAGGTTCACAATGATATGTCCACCATTTGGGTGATGCCACGTGGCACTTCAATACCTATTACTACATGCCCAAATGGGCTGAAATGATGTTGCTTTGAATGATAATTTTCTAACATGTGGACAGGCAACATGCTACGCCTGAATTTGGTTCAGGTTATGAATTGCAGACTGAAAAAATGCAGCGCAATGACAAGAACGGGTACAACAATTAATTGTTCCAGTACCGTGGGTGGTATTGATACACAGGGGCCACACGATTCAACGATGTGGCAGTACAAGGACAATGAAAACAACCTATCAACACACTGCAATTAAATATAACGATCGCAACTTCAACGAATTAAACGAAGAAATAAAAAATATTCCAATCAAGCGGCAATCAATTATAGGTGTCAGCGTAAGAATCAACGTATAAGCACGATTATATACGAAGGACGAAGGGTGCCAATTTCATAGAGGCAAATTGCGTACGCTTCTAAAAATCTCAAAATCTAAATATTATATTTAGCACACTTACTTTAAAACCTTAACAAACACAATTCTAATATGATCTAATTCATCCTTATAATCAAAAGTGGGTTCAAGAATCTTACCAATTGTGCACAGAAGACTGCAATCCTCAAAACCCTAGTTTTCTCCTTCTTCTATTTCTCTGTAACCAAAACTGAATATATCGATAAACAAACTTGGCTAGCCTTTAAAAGTCTCTAAGATTGGTAAATAACTAAAAGACCACTAAATATTCATTACTTATTTCAAAATATCCCATAAATAATTAAATTTACAGAGATACCCTAAATATAATAATAATTATTTTGGGGTCTTACATTATAGGTCAGTTCGATTCGGCTCGTTTTGAAATCGGTTTCAAAAATGTGAACCTTGAACCAAACCGAATCAAGGTCGGTTTGGAAAATGTGAAACCAAACCGTTAAGATCTTTGAATGGTTCGGATTGGATTAGTTCGGTTTGATCAGTTTGAGCGGTTCGGATCGGTTTGAAAGGTTTGATGCTCACCCCTAAATGAAACCTCAACTCACTTTTCCACGGTATGTTGTGGTCAGCGTTTGGTCCTACTGACTAGGACCCAAAATCCCTCCTCCACCCGGGATAAATAATATTGTGGACACATGAGCGAACCACGATGCACAGTACCGTGGGCCAACGTATGATCCTGTTGACCAGGACCTGGAATCCACTTTCTCCCATGGATATAGGGCACAACAACTAATATTAACCTCTCAACACCGTACCACGATTCACACAGCGTGCTCAAACAACACAACACATACCATGGCCATTTAATTCTAATTCTCATCAACCAATTCTACAAAGTAAAAGTATAACAAATACTTTTAAACTTCCATTTGGTAAAGTCATGTATATACATACATATGTATTAGAAAATAGGTTGTATGGAGGAACATGGCAGGAGTACTTACCTGACTTGACAACTGGTTCTGCTGCTTACTCAAAAGTCGGTCCTAACTCTTATCTATTGAAACCTAAACAATCAACCATCTAAGTGTTAAATCCTGACGCTCAATCATGCCTGACTGTTAAATTTTTCACATGTGAGTAAAATTACCAAAATAACCCTGGACTTGTGTAAAATTACAAAATTACCCCTCTCCTACCTAAATCACAGAACACTCTTCTCATAAGTAAATTTCTAAAATATCCTTACCGTATGTGAATTTACTCAAAAATACCTTTTATAGGTAAAATTACCAAATACCCCCTCGGGTGACAAACTACCAAAATACCTCTGGGAGTTTCGGGCACCAGAAAAATCTTAAAAAAAATCTTAAAATACTATTTTGAGCATCCTGAAGTAATTTTTGGGCTAAAAAGTATTTTTTAGGAAATTTTCGTCTGAAAATTCTAAACTGGTGTCCGGACCGAGCGCTTAAAAGCATGTTGGCCCAAAAATAGCTAATGACTTCGGAACGACCCAAAATTTTGGAAATTGAAACTTCTCAGCATCCTAGGGTTCTTATAAAATTTTTGAGGAAAACTGCGCTAGTTTGATATTGTAAATTTCAATGTAAATTTCTAAGATTCCTGCATCGGTTAACCACCTTTCTGACCTCAGAAAAATCTGAAATGTTTCCATGATGTAGGTCTCCCAAAAAAACTAAGGTCTCTTTTTTTTCACTTTGGCTAAATCTAACTCTAACTATTTCTAAAAATTTGGATTAGAAACTATTAATTAAGTTTTCATTTTTAGTGACAAAAATATCTACTATTCAAATTCAAACTTACACTATTACACCTTCAGAACACACACGTCTTCCTCCTCATTCAATTAGCTGCATACTTGGGTCTATTCATTCCACAATCACACATGGATTCCCTCAATAACTTATCTTAAACCAATTAAACTCATTGCAATTCAATTGTTAATGCCTTGACCCAAATTATATACATCAATGACACACAATTAAACACAAACCATTCAAATGAAATCCCCAAACCTGAAGAACACACACTAAATCTTCCAAACACACATTGAAATCAATACCATAAGTGAAAATTTTTACCCTTAGAAGTATTTCCCAATCTCTTTTTCCTCTTTCCTTTCTCCCCTTGCCCGAGTTTTTCTCCTCTTCTTTCTCTATTTACTTCTTCCCCTAAAGCTCTCTCTTCTCTATGTTTTCCATAGCTATTTTTTTCTTTCTCGATTACTGTTCATGTTACCCGAATTTCTCTCTTTTTTTTGGCTTTGTTTTGTTTTCCTTTTATTTAGTTTAATTACCTAAGGAATAAAACAAAAAATCATTACTTTATATTATAATGTGATTAGTCACCCCTAACCAAGTAGGTGGTGGCATTTTCCTATGGCAATTTCTTTATAAATTGATACACGAGCACTATTTTTCTCAAATTTCAAAATTTCCCCTCTACCTTTTCAAAATCAAGAAAATGCCCCCAAAATTGCAAAATTTACATTTTTGCCTTAGAACTCTCCTAATCTTTATTAATTAAATTAAATGTCACTAAAACATACGATACCACTCATTTCATTATTTTTCATCACTAAAACCATAATTTACATTTATGCCCCCAAAGTTTTCTAAAATTATATTTTTGCATCAAAATTCTTTTAAGCTTCGATACTCTACTAATACCCGAGCACTGCTCAAATTTAACCACCGTGTATTTTTTAGAGCACTGATGGTTAGTTTAACCTGCTCCTAAAGTTCTGGATATTACATAAGCAGACTCTAATAGCTGAAGGATTCCCTCAGCACAATAAATCTCGTCCAAATCCTCCGTGATCTACAAAATAACTTGAAGCTAACCTCACCACTCTAGTAGCTCAACATAACAAAATCGCCGCCGATGTAGGATTACTCGTGGAAAAAGAGTGAAACAAAGAATCTAAAGAGGAACCAAAGATCAAAGAGAAAGAAGGGAGAATAAGGAAAGCCTAGACTTGAAGCTAATGGGCAGTTTGAATCTAATGATGAAGGAAAGACTATTGCCCCAGAATGGGAGGAAAAATTGACCTCAGTAACCTTATCATGAGCCTGGAGGATAGATTTCCTCCCAAATTTAAAAATTGGATGTGGACAAATTCGATGGAATGACGGACCCACATATCCATGTGAAGATGTATATGTGTGCATTAGCTCCTCATGGATTTAACAAAAATCAATTGGAACAGTTTTTTTCTCGAACCTTGACTGGAGTGCTGCTCGATGGTTCCTCATCCTCGACAATTCAAGATCACAAACATGGGAAGATGTGGTGCAATAATTTGTCAATTAGTACCAGTACAATATGGATTTGGATATTATTCGAAGAGACCTAATGACTATCAATAGGAGTTCAAGGCATCAGTATCAACCTTTATAATACGATGGAGAAATAAGGCTACTCAGATGATTAACCGTCCATCGAAAGAGGAATAGGTTAACATGATAAGAAACAACTTGCTGCCCGTGTACCATGATGGGCGCTATCAGTTTTCATTCAAAACACTAATGGGATCCTTAATACAAATAGAAGATGCATGCCATCAACTAGGTGAACAATACCCCGAGTAACTAAGCCTAGAGCATACGAAGACGGTGGGAGGAATACCAATGCTTTGTAAAAGCAAGCTAGTGAAAATAACATCAAAAGTGCAAGGTCTCAACAGATAGTGTCAAGGGAAGCCGTTTCCAACCCACAAGGATGATTCACTTTTTTAAATGCCCCCACCGAACATAATTCCTTAAACAATTGATACAGGGAGATCTGATTGCCAAGTTGCTGCCTAATACTTCATCGGTTGTCTTACTCGAAGGACACAATACCCAACCTCATTGTGCTTATCATCAAAGAGCCACTCATCACATGGATATGTACGTCGCCTTCCGTCATGCCATTCAAGATTTGATTGACGAAGGTGAAGTAAACCCTTCAGCCTGACCCAATGAAGATAGAATCTCTGTCGGCACACCAAATGAGCATAAGTTAGACATATCTTTGTGCGTTAAATCTTTATACGCTTAACTAAGTGGATGATATTGCTAGCTAGATCACCCCAGTAAGAGATAAGACCTATGAGATCTCAGATCGATGGTTAGAGACCTTTTCGATGCCGAGTCAGAACCTTGCATGGTTTTCTTATCACTTTCTTTCAACTTGTCTTTTTGATTGTCAATGTTTTCGCTTACCTTTCTGATTTGGTATGATGTGACTAATGATGAATAAAAAAGAAATAAAAAATCAAGAATATTCTCCTTTTTAAAAGTCTCTTTTAGGGTTTGAGTCAAATAGAGTTTGTGTTTCCAAGAAGTCTAGGAATCTAGTCTTAGCAAGTCAAGAGCATAACAATTTTTAAAGCAAGAGAGAATTGCCCGACTTCATATCGGTTAAATTCATAATTAAGCAAACAGTTTGGGATATCGAGCAAAAGATGATTTTGAATTTAAGACTAGTGGTCCATCTCGTTGACACTTCTTCATTGCACTTAGGGGGTTGTGATACTCGTATTTCTAAGCTTAAATCTTAGAATTTTAGTTTCTTTGAAATCGAATATCAAAAAACCTAATGGAAGAATTTGGTTTGAAGTTTAAACATTCGAGTCAGAATCTAAGAGATTATCAGGAAAATGTCGTGACTTCCTTTCTTGGCCAACCCCTCATTCACTAGAAACAAGTCAAATCCTCAAAGATAATGAGGTTTCATGACGATATCAAGACTTTCTTCTCTTCAAAGGTCAGTTACTCCCTCTCCTAGCTTGGACAATTATCCTAAGGGGAAAAAAATCCCGCTAGACTGGAAACCTCAAAAAGGGCAGCCGAGGAAAAAGTTAGGGCATGAAGAGAGAGAGAGAGAGAGAGAGAGACAATGTACGTTTACATGAGTCTTCCTTAAAATGAGCATTCTCGATTATTAGAGGCTATTGATTAGCCACCACATATCATCCTGATTACCCTATACTAAAATTTTTCACCTGCTAGCCCTTTGTGCCCAAACAGTTTAGCCTTTGTTTTTGAAATCCCATATTTCTAACCTTAGGATGGGTAGTCTCCTTATGTGTGCCTATGTTCCAACTTTTGCTATAAAGTCAACTCAACATGAAAAGGATTCCTCTCATAAGAACTAAAGTCTTGAAGATAGAAGATGATTGAAGTTGTGATGATCTTTTGTTCAATCTTGAAAGAAAGAAGAAGTATTGAAAAATGAGAAGAAGAGAAAAGAAAATGGGAAATTGATGGAATTAAAGAATGATTGTTAAAATTCAATGCATATAATTGCCATAAATTGAGTTCGAAGGACAAATATTCAGCAAATCTAATCAAACTATGTCCAACATGTTTCCCTAATGAGGATACATAGGCAACTTAGTCACCTTCTAGGCTTGATCTCCATGCGTACACACTAGGGGCTGTCGTTTCATGTTTGAGTTATTGAGCCTTATTTCAATTCGTATCTTAGCACATACCCCGGTCTGCATTGTATTCCATATAAAGGGTCCTCCTTAAGCTTATGTTTGTTTCGGAGAGACAAATGCTATTTCACATTTTGGTAAGTCAAAAAATAATATAAACAGTACAAATTAAAAATTACAAAAAATAATGGTCCATGCATTTTTTGAGCTTGCTTTATTATAACATGATATGTTCACTTCTCTATAGCTTGCTTGATGACTTTTTGATTCATAATCTTCTGAACCTAATGCGTTCACCTCATTGTGACGTGATGATGACCCATTGATCTTCATGACCTAACTGGCTATTGCTACTAAAAATATGCTCCGGGTGTGCTCCGGAACGCTAGCCTGGACCGATGGCCTGCAAGACAAAAAATGAGTAACTGCTGGGTAGGGTTGCCGGCAGAGAACTCTCTAATGCTTAAGTCAGAGCGCAGCTACATGATAGTAACTCTAAAAAAGCATTAAAGACTGTGTCTTTGTGTGTGTGATTGTCCCATATATGGAGGGGGTAGACCATTTTATATAGCTGCAGGAGAAGACTCTTAGTAGGAATGGGCCGTGAGACAGTTGCATTAGGATCCTCGACGATCACGTCACGATTTCTGAGTACTCTTTTAGAATCTTGATAAGATAATCATCAGCCTCCTAGTTTGACTAGGAACGCCGGGTGTCCCCTAATTATTGGGAGTTAAATTTGAGTTATATCATAAGCCCCCCACTTCCTTAGCAAAAATGTTTGGCTGAGGAAGTTATACCAAGGGTCTTGAGACATGCATCAAGTTTGTAAGGGATCCTCCTTTCGCTTGTAGGAGTAATTATATTTCTTTACTCCATGTTCTTGAACTTAAGCTTTTGGGAGCTTAAGTGATGAAACTTTGCCCAAGTAAGGTGCTAGAAATCTAGCTCTTGAGAGCTAGGTCTTAGAATATTACCTAAGCAGGCTCTCCGGAATGGTCTCTGGGAAGACGAATCATGAGATCTCAAGATCCTTTTAAGGGGTGTGCCCCCATGGTAGCCTTTGTAGAGAGAGGACACAAAGCTGTGCATGCAAGTTGTTGCATGTGCTAAGTGTTTGAATGTCCCCTTGAGAGCTCACCTCTCCTTTGGAAGGTTTTTGTTTTGTGGAAATGTGTGCTCTTTAGCTTGAGCTGACCACATCATGCTTGCATTTTACTTTGTCATGAACTCTTATCATCAGCTAATAGCTGGCAAAGAAGCCTCACACTCACTCTTGGCTGGGTTTTGAATTGACAAAGAATGGTGGGGGATGAAGTCCCACACTGCTTTGTCGTTTCACGGGTTAGGACCATAGCTAAACCGTTCAAATAGAACCTGAGCTCTATCCTATCACCCTTGGGGGTGGTCGTCCCTTGGGGGACCGTCTTAGGGGGCTAGTGGAACGTAGAGATCTGGTAAGTGCTATTGAGGGCTGATGGAGTACAAAGTTCCTAAAAATACCCTCGAGGGTTTGACATAACTTAAAGTTTTCCTCATACGTTCCCTCGAGGACGGATGGAGCGCAAAGCTCATGAAAATACCCTCGGGGGTTTGATGGAACTTAAAGTTCCGGTCGAATGCACTCTCGAGGGTGGATGGAGCGCAAAGCTCATTAAAGTACCCTCGGGGATTTAACGGAACTTAAAGTTCTTGTCGTATGTGCCCTCGGGGCGAAAAGGGCAAAGCTCATGAAAATACCCTTGAGGGTTTGACGAAACTTAGAGTTCTCGTCGTACACGCCGTCGGGGGTAGATGAAGCGTAAAGCTCATGAAAATACCCTCAGGAGTTTGACGAAACTTAGAGTTCTTGTCGTATGCAGGGGGGATGGAGCGCAAAGCTCATGAAAATATCCTCAAGGGTTTGACGGAACTTAGAGTTCTCATCGTATGCACCCTCGGGGGCGAATGGAAAGAAAAGATCCTAAAAAGACCATCAAGGGTTTGACGGAACTTAAAGTTCTCGTACTTATTTTTGCGGTACCAAATAAGAAGGGGCGGGGCATGGAGCCATAATATTGCTGGTGTCATAAGATATAAAGCCCCCTGCCTTTGAGACATCGTGGATATATAAAGATGGCTTTTCAGCCTATATGTAGGGCCTGGTCACAAGAAGACCTATAAGAACATTGTAAAAGACCATAATTCGCCTGCTCGACTGAACGAGCATATAAAGCTAGAGGACGCGGAGTACATCTGAGAAAAATGTCACTAATGATCAGTAAAGGTAGAGGACAACCCTTCTGAGCATGATATCACTGGGTGATCAATAAAGTAGCTGCCACAGTTTATTAATATACTGAGAATCAACTATATTCAATTTGCTAGTTGCATGAGCTTGAGCTTGCAGCTGTACCATGCATATTAGAAATGCCACCAGCAGAGGCTGACGATGTGCTTTGATTCACTGATTGATGTCACTGTGTGACCAAATATTACAAGACAATAGGTAATGCCAAGTTGACGGGATGCTGTAGCAGAAACCCTAGACGTGACTTCAAGTCTCAGGGTGCTGTGAATTTGTTCTTTGCTCATGAAATGGTTATACATCACTGCTGATGCTCGCAGGTGCAATTTAAAACCTTGCAATAAGAAAAAGTACGTGATTGGAAAAACAGTCTTTGAAGCAATAAAGCATATGAGCTTACAAGTGCAACTACGTTTTTAACACATAATTAAGAGCAGTGTTTAGACACCATGGCCCAATTAGGGTTTTTTGGTTAAACGACAGAGTGTGCTACACTGCGTGTCACAGGTGAGTTTAAAAAGTCATACCAGTCGAAAGCCCTAACATGTAATTTGCTTATGCCACTCAACGCAACTAGAGAATGGTAGACCAAAAAGTAAATAGGTCTAGCTAATAGAAGTGCACTGGAAGTAGCCTTCGAAAGGCTTGCTAGCGCTAAAAATTCGAAGACGTTTAATTTTTAGCAACGGATGTGCGATCAAGTATAAATTGTTTTTGAAGAACGTGCAGCATACGTTTAAAAAGTAAGACCCCGTGGTCTTTAAATCTAAATAGGCTTTTTCACTAGTTACAAGCTCAATGTTTTAAAATGTATGTAGCCTAAGTCTAGTAAAGGAGACCCTAGGGGTCTAAGATGCAAATATGTATTTCTATGAGGTAGAAATTCTCACCCTTTTACTAGATGTGGCATATGTAAGATACAAGGTCTAAAATGTAAATATGTATAATTATGGGGTATTGCAGAATTTTAAAAAGATGGATTGCACATGTTTAATCAGTCTGTCCTTTTCCTTTTTCGACAGAAGGGCAGATACAGCCATAGCGAGGACAACGATCGCACCGGTGGTTGCGATGGTGCAAGCCCAGATGGGAACTGCGAGGTTTTTAAATCTGATCTTGGAGGATACGGCCGGCGACGTCGTTGACTTGGGCGGTGTGACATCAGAGCGATGTCGAGGAGCTAGACAAAGAACTGGCAGTGTCGCTGTTGGTAGTGGTGGATGGCGCGATGTCTGAAGATGGCTGCTAGCGGCGAAGTCGCGATGGCCATCAGTGATGGCTGCCGATGGTGATGCTCTTCCTGTGGCTGTAGTGGTGCAGAATAAGAGCTTAATGTGGCCTACGTTGATGTAGATCTGGAAGCCAATAGCGGCACGACGGTGGCGATGACTCTGATTACGGCTACGCTGGTCACGATGGTACACATCTTGACGGCATGGGTATGGTGGTGGCGCTGCTGTGGCGTCTCCTCTTCTTTCTCTTCTTTCTTTTCTTTTTTTGTCAATTGCTTTGGCAATTGTACGGAAGTAGCAGGTTATTGTTCTTACTAGCAGTATCGTTTGATCTGGACGGTGCCGGCCGGTGATTATTGGTGACAGCGCGGCGTTGATTGGCTTTGACAGGGCTTCTCATGATGGAGGGAGCCTCCGGGTTGACATTATTCGTTGAGTTCTTGGTGTTTGTTCATTGATGGGCGGCGTGGTGTCGGGGAAGGTCGCGGTGGACGGCGCTGAGGGAGCTAATTTTTTTTTTATCGCTGCTCTGGCAGCTTCGTGGAGATGACAGTAGTTTTGCGGCTGATAACCACCAATTATGGTGGATGACGGTGAGTTAGATCTTCTGGTAGGTGAAACGGCGATGGCTCCGATTAGAGCTTTCGCTCATTGCAGTCATGACGGGGTTGATGGGCATTGCCGCCCGTCGTAGTGGTGACATCTTGACGCGGGGCTGATGGTGGTGGTGCTGCACTAGTGGCATCATCTTCCCCGTCTCTTGTGATTTTTTTTCTAATCTGTGGCTGCTTCTACAGCTTTGTGATGGCGGCACATTGTATCGTGGCGATGCGTCAGGGTCATGGACGGCGAGGTTACGACCTTGCTAATGGTTGTGGCGATACTGCGTGGTCGCCGCTGGCTTGTTGTGGTGGCGTGGTCGATCACTACTTTGGCCATGATAGAAACTTGTGACGATAATTGACTTAAGACCTGCGGCGGCAACACTTGTATTGGCCGTTCCGAGGTGTCGCTGACGACCCTTGCGAAATGACTGTTTGAGTTTTCTTGAGGTCGATGGGTTAGGCTGGCGTGTATTACGGATGGCGCCAATCTATTGCTACTAAAAAAATACTTCAGGTGTGCTCCAGAACCTTAGCCTAGTTAGATGACCTATAAGATAGAAAACGAATGACCGCCGAGTCAGGTCCTTGGTGGAGAATTCTCCGTTGCGTAACTTAGAGTGCAACTACTGGATAATAACTCTGAAAAAGCATTAAAGGTTGGGCCTTTGTGTGTGTGATCGTCCCATACCTGGAGGGGTAAACCCTTATATAGCTATAGGAGAAGATTCCTAGTAAGACTGGGCCGTGAGCCAGTTGCGTTAGAATCGCGTTAGAATTACGTTAGGATCCTCAATGATCACGCCACGAACTCTGAGGAATCTTTTAGAATCCTGATAAGATAATCATTAATCTCCCAGTTTGACTAGGAACGTCGAGTGTCCCTAATTATTGGGAGTTAAATTTGAATTATATTACTGGCCAACCTTATTCTAAAGGCAGTTTGATATATTTGTCACCAATTCAATAATAGTATAAGAGGCCTTATGACTCTATTATGTGCCTTTCCATCACACACTTGATGGTTATGTACTTTTGCTCAGCCCAATCATTATATGTTGATCATATCAACCAAGATCTTATCAACCTCCCAGCTTATATAGTCCCACTGCATACACATCAGCCTCCTAACTTATGCACCTACATATTCACTATCCATCATTTGGGTCCAAAATTTGTGTGTTGAAGTTAAGAACCAACTTTTTCTTTGAAGTTAAATGGCATATAAATGATAAGGAATTGAAATGTTTTTTGATCAAAAAGTTCCAGTGATCTTCCTCTCTTTGGGTAGAGATAGACGTGTTAACAAAGTGGGTAGCATTGCCTAAGATTCTAATGACAAAATCATTTTTTTTAAATAGAGAAGATAGATCTTGAAGTGAGTGGTCAATCTATCATATCAGGCAACCTAAATGATTTTCAACTTCAAACGTGCTCTCGAACTATGAAAGGATATTAACTGTGTCATAGGTTTTTCTTCGCCGATGTCTATAAGGGGCTTTCCCATGTGATTTTCCTTTTTTTATAGTTTTGCTAGGGTTAATTCTAGTTGTATTTTTATCTCCCTTGACAACATGATAGAGTTTGTCTTCCTCAAGTCTAGTCAATGGTTAGTCATATCCATATACATTTCGTCTAGGAGTCCCATCTCACGACAGTCAGGATAGTGTTTGTCTATGTGTACTTCTTATGTTCACCTAGGGGTCCCATATAAGTCTCCTCTCACTACAATCGTGATAATGTCTGTCTTTTGTTATTCAGTTTATTACATGGTCAGCACTATCTACATTCACTTCGTTTAAGGGGCTCTTTAGGGGTCCATTCTCATGATAGTCTAGATAATGTCTATTTGTGTGTCCTTCTTGTATTCACCTAGGGGTCCTATATGAGCCTCCTCACATGACAGTCGTGATAATGTCTGTCTTTGTTTGTTCAGCTTATTCCAAGGTCAGCATCGTCTGCATGCACTTAGTTTAAGGGCTCCCTAGGAGTCTCATCTCATGACAGTCAAAATAATAAATGTTTGTGCCCTTTTTGTGTTCACCTAGGGACCCCGAATGAGTCTCCTCTTACAAAAATCGTGCTAATTTTTATCTTTATTTCTTTAGTTTACTGCACGGTCAGTGTCGTCTGTATACACTTAGTCTGAAGGGCTTCCTAGTCTCCCTTTCACGACAGTTTGGATTGTCATGCCTCAAGAAGAAGGACGCGACAACACATATTCTAACACGCTAACCTTCTTTTGAAGGTAATCAGACTGCGCTAATTGCATTCGAATATAAAAAACACAACAGGCCTTTTAAACATATATTACATTTGTCCATCCTTATAAATAAGGATTGGGTGAACGATTTCCAATAGTGCCAACGATGGATGACATTATGGATTGCATGTCTGGAGCGTGAGTGTTCAGTGCCCCTCCAGGGGGGAACATGTTTATTAGTGAAGATGAAGCGACTTTGTTCTCTTTCTCCAAGCTTATACACACATACACAACACAATTTCACACTAGTTCTATAACAAATCACTAACACACCTCTCTCTCTATTTACAAGTGCACAAAGACTTACTATCCCTGATTCTTGGGCACAAAAGGGTACTCTAAATCTTCCTTGCCAACGCCTTCGCCTACCACTTCTTTTTTCTCTCTAGTATCTAAAAAGTAGAGATGGAAAAGGGGTTAGTCACAGTTAAGTACATCAGACATATGACCAACTTAAACATTATCTTAATCATAACAAGCATACATAAACCAAACAAAACGTGCTTATCATTAACTCATGCATGGCATACGATAGATTGCAGCAAACGAGCAAGAAATAACTCAAGCATAACACATATCATAATGACTCTAAGGAGCCCAAATCATAAGTCAAATGCTCGTAAACCTACTAGTCTTTCTTGGTAAGACCCTAAATTGATCACTCAAAAGCTGAGCCAATCAAATTCAGTTTATGACAGATAAATGTAGACCTTACACAAGACTCTGCACATGTTGACAGCATACGTGGTGGAACGTAATGCCCCCAGGAGGTTAACCTGCTGAGCAAGCTCAACATATATCACATTTCCATATAACCCGATTTGTCAGCCTTCGACCTGCGGCCACTACTTCCGAAGATTCACATGATTTATAGCATGATATAATGCATAGAGAATGTTAAACACATTAGGTATCATATAGAACATTTATATGCATTTGTTAGCTCAAAACAGATTCAGTGAAAGCATACCAGTTCCAAATCTAAGCAATTTAGCATAACATACACTTCGAATTTAAGAGTGATATATGTTAAAGCACACATCTTATGCTTTCCAGAAAGTTAGAGAACACTCAAATCCGACAAGTTTTGAATGAGATATGCTTGTTTAAATATCAACACAGAATTTGCCCAGTTTAATCAGCTTTGATCAGTTTCATATTCAAGCAATTTAAGGCAACATACACTTTGAATTAGAGAGTGATCAAAGAAGCAATTTACAGCACACATCTTCAACTTTCTAGAAAGGTATAGAACACTCAAATCTGGCAAGTATTGAATGAGATATGCATGTTTAAAGTTCAACCTGGAATCTCTCCTAATTTTTCTAATCCAATTCTATCACTCCATATGCACACAACACACCATATATACACACCAACGATGCTCAAGGCTGCTCATATGTAAAACCCTACCTTTGACAAGATTAGGGTGTAGAAATCATTAAGAGCTCCATTTTTTGTCAAGAAGAGAACATCCAAACATCAAAGATTACTGATATGAAATTATCTCAGCAATTTCTCCTTTTTCCTTCTTTCTTCAAGCTCTCAAACCTCCTCTCTAATGTTTCTAAAAGTAGGCACCTCCCCACTCTCTTACTTCTTGTTTCTACTTCAAAAAGGTAGAAGTCATGAGTCACCCACGTTTGGAGAAATCTGCTGAGATTTCTCCCTAGAGAAACAAATGTTTAAAGAGGACTAGACCCCTTCCAAGTCCTACCAATAAGAACATGACAACCTAAATCAATTTCTAGACTTAATAAGCTTTATTAGTATTGGTTAACCTAGATTAGTAACAAGTAATCACAATTAGCTTAATTAAGATTAGGACAAACTAATCGAGCTTAGTCACTAACTAATCACAATTAAAGTTGACTAATCTAGATTAGCATAATCACGATTAGGGCTTAACTAATCATACTTAAGACCAACTAATCAGGATTAAGACTAAGCTAATCTACCTACTTGAGATGCTTTTATGCCAACATAAGCATACAACTTGTTCTACATTAATGGTCATGAATACCGCTCATATAATGCATAAGATCTTTCAACAAAAAGGTTATTCAAGCTACATGCATAATAATAAGCATCAAATGAAGTTAACAGCTAGGTTAAACTAAGGTTCTCACATGAATAGAGCCTATTTTTCATGCATCTTATCTTAATCTAGGGGCCCCATGTAAGTCTCATTCTCTGACTGTAATGATGTTGCCAGTCTTCAACTAGCTCGTTGCATGGTCAGTTTTGTCTGCATGCACTTTTGTCTAGGTGCTCCATGTGACTCCCTCTCACAACAGGTGTGATAGAGTCTGTCCTCATCCAGTCCATTGGTGGTCCGTGTCTAGGGGCTCGATGTGATTCTCCTTTAACGACAGTTGTGATAACGCCTATCCTCATCCTCTCTATTGCATAGTCAATCTTGTCTGCGTGGATTTTGTCTAGGGGCTCCTTGTGATTCCCCTTTCCTGACAAGTATGGTAGCGTCTTTGTTTGTTCCAGCTTATTGCATGGTAAGAGTCACATGCATGCATTTTGTTCTAGGAGCTCCCTATGATTCCTCTTTCATGATAGCCGCCTTGTGGTTCATGGTTAGCATCGTCTGCCTGTATTTTTGTCTAGGGGTTCGTTTCATCTTGTCTAGGTGCTCTTTGTGGTTCCCCTTTTAGG
Organism: Escallonia herrerae; assembly: GCA_033070095.1. Taxonomy (NCBI): domain Eukaryota; kingdom Viridiplantae; phylum Streptophyta; class Magnoliopsida; order Escalloniales; family Escalloniaceae; genus Escallonia; species Escallonia herrerae. Next base: position 740,584 of record JAVXUP010000064.1, read on the forward strand.
ACAGTCACGATAGTGTCAACAATCCATTGCATGGTTTGTTTCATCCGCGTGCATCTTGTCTAGCATCTCCTTGCAATTCCCTCTCTTGACAATCATGATAGTGTATGTTTTTGTTTGGAAGTACATTGCATTTATTAGTTTCATCTACTTGAATTTTTTTTCTAAAGGTTCCTTGCAATTCCCCTCTCCGGATTGTCGGGATAATGTCTGTCTTTATTTGCCCAGTATGTTGCATTTGTTAGTTTCGTCTATGTGCATTTATTCTATGGGCTCCTTGTGATTCCCTTTTCGGGATAGTCAGGATAATTCATGTCCTTGTTTTGTCAGTCCATTCCATAACCGTTTCACTAACTTGAACAGCAATCTGAATTTGACCTCCTGTGTATTAACGAAAGGAGGAGGTCAATCAAAAAAAGAGATGTTAATTAATCAAAGGTCCAATTGATCACCACGCCTGTATTGTAAATATGCAGTTACGAATAATCCAGCCAAGGTAATAGGAATTAGACCTAACACGATTCCAAATAGAAAAACTTCAATCATTTCAATTCCTACATGCATTTTGTCCAGAGGCTCCAAGTGATTCCCCTATCCCGAGAGTCAGGGTCAGTTTCATTGTCTAAGTCTATGTCTATGTCTATGTCTTAAGAGTTTACCTCTTAACTTTGGTCTTCGAAAGAGATCTTTTTTTAAATTAACATATAAGCACAAAAAATTGAAAGAAAATAAATCTAACTTTTGCTGTGATTTTCAGTAATGCTCCTATCCTTCTTGACTTTAGGATAGAGTCAACATATCTCCCCAGCCTTTCACCTATTATCTTCTCTCCATATCCATTTCATACTACATTTGATTTGACCCCTTCCGGATGGGGGTATGAGTGCAACCTTTGTAGGATGCAGCCATTTTCCAATTTATGTATGTTCATGTTAGTATGAAGGAGTCATGTACAATCCCTATTTTCCAAACCACTTCAATGTACAGGGTTATTTGACCCTCGTTTGTTATTAAATTAACCACAAAAAAAGACTCAAGTTAGACCTTCTTGGGTCTAGATTTTTAGAGCAGTTCACTACAGGGGTGTAATGGCTGATAACCGTTTGGCAGTGGCACTGGTTTTAGTGGAGGCGATTAACATGCCTATGGTGAGAATCATAGAGGGTCCAAATTTTATATTAAAAAATTGATGGCCGAGATTTGGAACCAAGGCTTGACATGTCATGGAACCTGAGTTATCGGCCCCATCATGGCAAATGTCTGGAGTTTTTAGAGGTTTTGAGCATTGTGGCCAGTAACCATATCAATGGTAAGGGCATTTTGGAAAAATATGCTCACAAGTATGCAATGAAAAAGCTAAATGATGTACTTTCACACTCAAATAGCAAATGAAAAAGGCTAAACGATCACAACTAGGTGAGAAAACCAACATAAACAACTCTTTGGTAAAACATAAATGAACAAGATGTTGTATCCATTTTCATAAAGGAACACACAAAAAGAAAACAGGAAACAAATACTGAAAAATGGAAATGGTAACAAAATGAGGCCTTCCCTCGTGTTTGGTTAGCTTTTTCATTATTTCAACTTTCTTGTTTTTCATTATTTTTCACCATTTTCAACTTCCAGTTTTGGAAACGCCAAATATACAATGCATTGCCACTCATTTTTTGCTCATTTTAACATTTAAAGGTATCAATGAACAGTATTCAACAGCATCCATGTACCTTCATTTGTTTTGAAATTATCCAATTAAATATTTCTTTTTTTTATATTTCCAAAAATGATTTCCAAACAAGGTCATTCAAGTTTATACCTTTTTTTTTTGGGGGGGGGGGGGGGGGAAGGAACGCTTTTTGGGTTAAATACTCTTCAATACCTAAAAAGTTCACAAAACATCTTCTTTCAGTACCTCTTTTTTCAATTGCGATTAATAGGGTCCAGCACTTCATTTAGTGAAGTTCAGTAACTAGTCACACTTTTTCTAAAATTCTTATCAGAAAGTATCAGATTCCTTCTCTACGCGTGGTAAATAAACAAATAAAGTCACACACAAAAAAAAATGATAATGAGACTCGAAATATACACATCTTTTCTTTTTTCTATTTTTCATTCTTCTGCTTCCTCATCGTTTTCATCCATGTTCTCGTAACCTCGTGTTGCCCGCCCCGCCTCGCCCTACTAGGTCATTATCCTCATTGACTCAAAAAGCTTTAGGAGAGCATATTCAATGTATTTATTTTCATTCAGATTTATGGACTTTCTTTTTATCAATTGATTTCGGAGGGATTCGACTAATTTGAGGACATGTGTTTTGAACCTCCCAAATCACATAACAACCCTAGGTTGAGTTTCTAGGGTTTTCGACATGCCTTCCTTTGTTCTTTGTACACCTACAGATAAATGGTCCTGAATCTGTATTTCTTGATCAGACTCATAGGGTTTCTATTGGGATCGCAATTATCCAAACCCAGTACGGTGCATGTGGTTTGGATAAGGTGATGGGTTTGGTAATAGTGGGGTTTTTTATGGCGATCTGAGATGTATTAATTTATAGGGTTTGCATCGACTGGTAAAAAATGGTTTTTGCGCTAGACTAGGATGTTGTCACACCAAAAGCTTCAAGGGTTAGCATGTCTATGCTTGTAAGTGTGTTTGAACGCCTTCGATGGTGTTAGGGATGTAAAAGCTTTCAACTCTTTAGCAACAAGGGAGAGGCCGAGACTTAAATATTTTAAGTGTTAATAATGATTTTTCTGACGTGAGCTCTATATCTCAACACGCCCCTCATGTGGATGAATTTAATTAGTCCAGGTAAATTTAATTTTGAAATGTTTGATGAGGCTAGATTGATCGCTCTGATTTCATGGGAAAGCTTCCAACTCAAATCCTGTAATGAGAAGAGAGGCCCACAAAGCTTGTATATTGACGGGATGGTGATGCGACAGAGGTTGGGGGTGTCACTGGTCATATGCTAAATAGTCTTAATCAACATTTCTTCTTTTACCTTGGGTTGATGCCAAATCCATACTCTAAAGTATACTCCAGATCTAAGTATCCAATTTTTTAAACGTGTCGAATCAATACTAGAATATTTGTTTTAGAACCAAATGAGTCCAACGGCTAATGGAAGCTCACAAATTGTTAAAATAATCAAACGGTAAGACTGTTGCCATAAACAAACGTTCATGGGCCTAACCACTTCTTCATCTTCCACTTTTGTTTTTCAGAGTTTAGTTCTTCAACAACCACCGCTCTAGCCTTAAAACATCCACCACAACTTCAACCACACAACACCCTCCACCACTCACAATTGCACAAACCAACCACCACTCCCAGCTGCACAACACCCACTGTTACTCACAGTTACACAAAAACCACCACAGTCACGAGCGCGTACACCACCACCCCCTTCTTCATTGTGTAACCATGACCCACAAGTTATCACACTCTCAAGTGACCAAATCAAACCCCAAACACACAGCACCAACAAGGCAGGAGCCTTGTTGGTGACAAAATCTAGTCCTTCAAATTTAAATTGAAAATTTAATGTGACAAAATCAATTAGATTTGTGGTTTCAATTTGATTTTGAGTTTTTGTTTGTAGTTTGGATTCAATTTCTATTAGTGATTTAGTTTATGTTTACTCTGGGTACTGGATCAATGTAATTTCGATTCGCATCTTGGTGTTGATAGTGCTATTGATATTGCTGATAGGCGGCAAGTAGAGGAGATCATAGTGGATGGTGGTGTTGATATAAACTAGGTGCAGGCATACGATGGTTTATGGTGAATGAGTTGAGAGATGTTCTTTCTAAATAATAAAAAAGATGTAATAGCAATGTTCAAGTTTATAGTGTGTTTGGTTGGTGTGTGCGGGATAAGGTCGGAGTTAATCGTGATAGGGTTGTTAGAAGAAGAAGTAGAAGAATTGATGGGAGTGAGAAAACAAGTGATAGGGATCTTTGATGTTGACATTCCTTAGAGATCTAAATTACATTGTACCTTGTGGATGAATTAAGTGCATAGGGAATGTTAATTTATTTGGTTAAAAAAAACATGTTTAGGGAATGTTAATTGATTTAACACGTTTTAAAGATTGGATACTAGAGTTGGATCTAGAGTATATGTAGGGTACAGAGTTCGCATTAATCATTTTACCTATTATTAATACTTAAGACATGTGACATTTGAATTGGAGTTTGTAAATGCATCCTTATTAAAACTGCATGCTTCATCCTCTCAAAAATTTTGAACGAAAAGACTAATTTGTTGACTAAATAAAGTCTAAGGCCCTTATGGATTAGAATTGAAGGATGAGGCACTGTGGTGAGACTTTTATGGATTATATATATTGAGGTATTAAAGTGTATTTAACTCAATAATTTTTTATTCTCTCGAAAACATGAAAACGAAAAGGACAAAAAGGATAAGTGAAACTCATAAAGTAATGCTGAAGGAGGAGGAGGAGGAGGGGGTGTGAATAGGTTTTAACGACTATTTAAGATATTTAATACTAAGCGACAAGCAATTATTACATCCAACTGAGTAATGTACTTAATTGAATTAGCAAATTGTTTGTGATCAGAAGCAAACTCGTGATCAATTTGTTGGCAACACGTTACTACTAATCTGAATGTGTAGATCTTTTTTTGACTCTTGACGAGAACTTCTCTAAAAATGGAATTTGAGACAAATAAGAAGAAAGCAATCTCGTAATTGAATTTGATTAATGGTGGTATCCTACTAAAACAAGGGCTCAGGTCTAGGGCCTGAATTTGGCAATCGATGACAGCAAAAGTCTTGACACAAAAGAAGAAGAAGAAAAAAATACAAAGACTTGGATTTAAGTCATAAATTTGTTTTGTCGTGTTTAGCCGTGTACTTCTTTTAGTCTTATCACAAGTGCTTATAGGACAATTTCATATCATAAATAATTAGTAATTAACTCCTCCTAGAAAATAACCTCTTAAAAAAAATAATAACTTTTTTTAAAGTAACTACCTTCTAGAAAATAACCAATTAAGCTTATCTCGAAATAATAGGAACACATTTGATATTAGTTACTTTCTTTCCTTGAAAAAATAACTTTCCTATCTATCATCATCTCCTTTAATTGCAAATAGCAATAAAAAAACTTAATGCAAATTGAGTGACAATTAATTAAAGACAAGTCATGTACTTTTAGTGGCTATAAATAGTACTATCGAAAGTGAGATAATATTTGCTGGTGTCAACACAAATCAATGTATCTCATGGTGAATTGATTTAGTATGTAAGCTAGCCAATCTCAAAGCAAGTATAAGACCATAAAATAAAGGATGAAAAGTTTAGAGATACGTACCAATAGAGATTTAGATAATTCGGCTCGACGTATCCTTAAGCCCACATCCACTCCTTTAACAAAATCACTTAAAAGATCATAGAATCCACTAGAATTGTCTTTCTTACGGGCTAAGACATAACCTCTTAAAATCCCTTGATACTATGTACACACCAAAAACAATGCCTTGACAAGCCCAAAATTTCACAGCTTGAAAACCTCAAGCTTGATACAGTTTATTTGAAACCAAAGATTTGTCTAGAATGAAGAACTCTTTCGAAGATCACGAGTACAAGTTGAAGCTCTAATACAAGGAGATATTTTGATGTATTAATGCTTTGCATGCAGTAATATTTTTAAGTGCTTCTTGAATTGAATGTGGATGAAGAGTTTTCGGGTGAAAATCTTTGAACTACTTGTTCTAGCAATGCAAGATGCTTTGAATCAAGTTAACAAGTATATAAATGCATCCCAATTTGCTTATTTATGAAGAGGGGGAAACATGGTTGTTTTAAGGTAGGTAGAGTCATTGATGCGTCATGCCCCAAAATACAGTTCCCAAGTTCAAACTAACTGTTAAGTCCAAAATTGCAACTTACAGAAGTCTGTAATTTAACTTACAGACGACTGCAAGAGCTTGAGACACTACTCTCCTACACGTGTTTGTAAGTCAATTTAAAGACGTTCATAAGACACTTATATGAATCTTTCTTTCTTTTTTACCAAATAAATCTTTTTCAAAATAACCAAAAGGTCTAGGATCAATCTAAGACAAAACCATCAACTCACGTATCAATCTAAGACTAGTAACAAGATAAAATTGACAACTGAAATTGAAGTAACCAAGTCTTCCTTCGAGGGTCCCTAGATGTCATTCAGTGACCAACTTGCTACATTTCAACTTATCCATGCAACTTAAAACCAAGCGCCAAATGTATGTGAGTATATTGATTATTCCAAACTCAAACAAACATCATTTATCGTTCGATGTTAGTTATCATCTTAAAATATGTATTGGAATTAACACAAAGCAAACAAGAGATTTAGCCTTTCAATTTAGGAACTCACCAAATCCAACCAATATAAGGGATATCCAAGAGAATGTGTTCAGAATATTGAAGTGGTTTGATGTAGTGTCATTGTGTATGGTTTATCAGCCTATGTCGTGCTAACATGTTTGTTCGTCCTATAACACCAACTTTTCTTTTTCCATTGAAGATGCTTTACATGACTATGCACTACCTGATCAGGTAGAACAGCATTGGATGGTTCAAGTTTAATGGTCCCCAATACTTTTAGCCCCTCTTTTCATCGCACCGCACCCTCTAATGTAATGGTTCTAATTGGTTAGGACTGATAATTCAAAACCATACGATGTTTCTGTATCACAAAATAGATCGGATAGAAGTGTTGGAACGAAGATATAAAAATAGGATTTTTTTTTCAAACTAATTATGCCAAGTCTCAATCGACAATAACCAATCCAATAATAGATACTAATCAAAGAAGTTGTTTAGAAGAGCTTAAAATTCGCTTGAGGCATGCAAAACATGCTTCTCTTGAAGAAATTATGCTACAAAATATGTACTTGGTCAACAACATTCCACTCTAAAGATACAACAACCTTTGAAGGAGTTATGATGCAACAAAAATACCTCTCCAATCTTATAACATCCGTACACTCAAAATTGTATGTTGAATATATGTGTATGCTTTTGGAAGAAAGACCGATGAAGAAATGTTTTTGGAAAGAATAAAGTCTTGTTTTTTTTCCTTTTGTCTTCTACTCCTTTTATTCAGACTTATGAGTTTTCTTGTAGCAGCTCTTTTTTCCAATGTACAGAAAAAAAAAAACATAGTGGAGAGATTATAGGCACATGTGAAGAAAAATTAGGAGAGAAAGTGGACAGTTAAAACTACGACTAACCCATCACTTAGGAGACTTAGTAAAAAGGTCTTTCACTTTAATTGGGACATTATTAATGTTATTTATTTTATTGTTAAATTCAACAATCCCTCACAAAATAAAGGGCTAATCCTAAAACTGTACCTTCAACTTTACCCCCGGTACAGCTTTAGCCCCCAACTTTGAAAATGTGCCAAAGAAGTATCTAAGTTTGAGAAAATGACGGAAATTAGTACCTCGGCTAAAGGATCACATATGTCGTTAAAAAGTCCAAGGGTAGGACTGTCATTATAAAAAAAAGAATACGTGGGCCATCCTTTTTTACTATCTCTTATATATATATATATATATATATATATATATATATATATATATAAGACTGTTAGTCGTCCGCTACATAGTGTAGCGGACGAGATTTTTTACCAAACTGCCCTCCACAGCCGTCCGCTACACCGTGTAGCGGATGTCTTTTTGACTTGTTGATGTGACAGCCAAAAAGTCGTCCGCTACACTGTGTAGAGAATGACTTTTTCGCTGTCACGACTGAGTCAATGTCCCATCAGTTTTGACTCCCCAGGACTTTACTACGTCTGCTACATAATGTAGTGGATTAGAATTTATATTTGCCCAAAAACATAATTGTAACTCCCCCAGAAATCAGGAGCTCCATCACCCCGAACTCCCGGGTCGTTAACCTACCGGATCACATCAAACCTGTCAGACCTGTTCACTAACACATATTCCAATCATCTAATTCAACATCCACTCAAATTTTTCAAAATACTAGATCACAAACTGCTTAGCTTAAACTATTACAGCTTAGGTTCTTCGCAATTCAAATTTCCTAAGAACGAATTAACAGTACCGACCCGCGCAGGGGTCTTACTATACAATGGTGATGGGCTCATCAAAATCTCACTCAGACTCTAACCCATTCCCAAACTTGCTACAGCTTATCATCACCTGCAGAAGGGAGTCAAACGAAGGGTGAGATTTTAAGAGCTCAGTAAGATCGTACAAGGACTACCAACAAATTGCAAACGATTCCAAGAATCAAACTGACGAAGATTTTTAGAATACTTCAAATGGTCAAAAATCAATGATTTTCAAAAGGATCAAAATTCATCAGAAATAGATACCAAAATAAACATTAACAGTCAGAACAGATTCCAAAACGATCACTAAAAGATCATCGTCAAAGCCATCATTCCAAAATACAATGATGGTTTTCCATAGAACTTCAAAACGTAAACAGATCATCTAAGACAGTTCTTTCCAAAATACACCAAAGATTTCTCAAAAGATTTCGACACGAGCACAAATTATTTCAGAGAATACTTTCCAATCATTTCCGTAGCAGTCACGGCAATATACAGAATAGAGAAAAAAAATCAACGTTGATCCTGGGCGGTCGCAATGCCATTTCGGCAAAGCACAGAAGTGTACACATGCATGATGTACCAGAAAAAATACTAGTCCACTTGGGTACTAGCCTGCATTCCATGCAGGATGACCAGCCATATTACGCCCTCCCACAGACAGAAACTCAGATCAACACAAAAAAATCAACAATATCAATAAGCGTTAACATAAGCTCATATCCCCGAAATCAATTTGGATTCTAAGAACAATAATCATACTGACATAAGTCAGCATTCAAAATTTTTAGAAGAAATCAGAAATTTCAGAAGAAAAATCATAGATAAACAGCAAAAACGATTGTGAACAGCTATCAAATTTAGACATAACAATTCAAAAGAATGGATACAAACAATGATCAAATTTTCTCAACATGCAATACATGCGAACATCACAAGAATTCCAAATAATCGAGTCAGGTTCAATATTAGGGTTTTTTGGCAATATCATACTGATATCCATACATAATTCAGAATTCGACATTAGTCATAAGTATATCAAAGGAGTACTTACGAGTACAAGCAATCGAATAAGGGTTCAGACAAAATCCTTACCCAAGGTTCAAATAAAATCTTTTACCAGGATCCGCAGCTAAATTATCCTAACCGGAAGTCTTTAGCTTTAACCTAAACGGAATAATCGAACCATTAGAATACAGCCTACAGAATAAAAGTATAACTTAATACGAACTCACGCATCCTCCCAAAATGAACCTCCCCTCACCGGGTATATAAAATTATCGAAACACCCCTAGGGTATAAAATTACCAAAATGCTCCTCTCTCAGACTTAAATCACACAAACGGTCTTCCCGTAAGTAGAATCACTGAAATAAATTTCCCATATGTAAATTTATGCAAAAATATCTTTCTTAGGTCAAATTACCAAAATAGGGGTGGCAAATTACCAAAACACCCCCCATTCCACTTTAATCATCAAAATGACTTTTCCATAAGCAAAGTCACTAAAATAATCTTAATATATGTAGATTTACTTCAAAATACCTCTTATAGGAGAAATTACCAAAGTGCCCCTTCGGGGTGGTAAATTACCAAAACACCCCCGAGGGTTTCCGGCACCGAATAAATCCCAAAATATATTAAAATGATAATTTAAGCATTCTAATATCCTTTCTATACTAAAAAGTCTTTTAGAAAATTTTTGCCAGAAAATCCCGAACCGGTGTCCGGACCAAGCGCTAAAAGGCCAGTTCTGCGAAAAATGCCTATTGGCTTTAGAATGGCACGAAATTTTAGACAATGAATGATATCAGTAAAATAAGGTTTCTATAAAATTTTCATATTAAAATAACTTGGTTTACTATGCTAAATAATTCGATTAATTTCTTTAATCGGTACCCTAATTTAGCGCCCTTCGCGGATCCCAAAAATTCCTAAAACATTCCAGAGCGTACGTCTCATAAAAGTATCATGGGTCAAAGTTTTGGACTTTGTCTAATTCTTGCCCTAACTATTTGTAAAAATTAGTGGGAAAAACGGCCTAATTATTTTTCTATCTTTAGTGACGAAAACGGTTACTGTTCAAATCAACCCACATAGTATTTCACCTTTTGTACACGCACTTCATCTTCAACCTTCAATCAGCTGCACACCTAGGTGCATACTTCTCACAATCACGCATGAATTTTCTCAATAACCCATCTTAAATCAATTAAACTCATTACAATCCAATTGTTCATGCACTAACCCATTTAATTTACGCCATTACACACAATCATACCCACTTGCAACCTGAAATACCCACACATATATATACACCATGTATATTCAACTGAATTTCAACTAAGTTTTCACAATTTTGCAATTAGGTTTCAAGATCATACCTTGATGGGTTTAGATCCTCCCCCCCCCCCCCTTTTTTTCTTGTTTTCCTTCTTTTTCTTCCTTCCCCCTTTTTTATTTCTCTTCTTCCCGCTGGTTCCTTCTCTTTCCTGTTCTTTGGTTGTTCTTGACTTTCCTTTATTTCCACTTTACACCCCAACCAATTTTCTTTTGTATTTTCACTTCATGATTCTTATCCCCACAATAGTTTATTATTTCCCAACACTTAGTCAACTCAATTAATCAAGAGGTGGCAAACACTCGGCTGAATTCTTTCCAAATTGTGACAACTTTGCAAACTTTCAAAATTTATACTTTGGCCCCTCAAGTTTCTAAAATTGCATTTTGACCCCTCCAGTTTAGAAAAATTACACTTTGACCCCAAAGCCATATTAACCCCCTCATTTAACCCTTTAACACCTAATTATCATCAAAATGATGTTACTTAATAAAAAATATGCATCTCATTCACTATATTTTTGAAAATTACAAAATAACCTTAAAATTTTCAAAAATTACATTTTGCCCAAAAATTCTTTTAAGTTTACATTCTCCATTAATATCCAAACATTACTCAAACTTAATGCCTGTTTATTTTTCGGAGCCCAGATGGTTACTTTAACCGGCTCCGAAGTTCGAGATATTACAATAACTTCAAAAAACTTCTCATTTATTTTTACTCACAAATTTTCTCAGCGGCGTTGGCAAGCAGATCTGGGCATTTTCTTCCCAAGAAGTCCTCTAATCGTCTAATTAATCACGTAAGTTCACAAAACCAATCCTTTATTTGTTCATAATCTAGAGTATTGCGTTTTATGCACGGTTTTGATTATGTTTTGATGGTGTGCTAGCGTTTGTCAATTTTATATACGTATTGCGTATTATTCATTCATGTGCTAGCGTTCGTAAAATCCGATTCTGTGTATGTATGTGTATGTATTGCGTATTATTCGTTCATGTGCTAGCGTTCGTAAAATACGTTTCCGTGTATGTGTGTGTGTGTGTGTGTGTGTGTGTGTATGCTGCCATGCTAACATTGTATGTACTACGCATGTGCTTTGCTTATATGTTTCATGCATTGTGCGAGCATTTGATAAAAGTTTTCATTTTTCCATAAAATCAGTTGCAAAAAATGAATTTTAACTCTGGAGCAGAAGATCCCTCCGTATTATACGACCAAGCAAACCATATCAGTACGCTCATATGGGATGGCGAAGTAAGATACTTATTTTATCAACTTTTTTATCTTCACAAACATTGTACACCGATAGCTTTGCTTAAATTGTATTTATTTATTCGTAGGAAAGAGCACTTCTCAACACAGTAGAGGTATCTGATAACTTCATATTGTAAAATTGAACAAATACCAGAAAAGATTATTGCGTGGAATTGGGTTTGGGATTTTCATGCATGGGCAGATCTTTCAACACCTTGATCGGCACTTAATAGGTGCTTTGTTGAAAGGTGGAGAAGTGAAACGAATACGTTTCACTTCCTGCTCGGAGAGATGACAATTACCCTAGAAGATGTGTAGGGTTCATCTTAGGGTTACCGGTGACGGGGCGGCCGGTAATAGCTCCTCCGTCAGAAGCAACGAATAAGAGAACCCGCTAGGGACTTCTTTATACGGATACCTGAGGACCAATTTAACAGTGGTAGGATAAAGCTAAAGTGGTTGTTAGATACCTACAAGGTTCTGCCGGATAACTACACGGATAAGATGCTTGTGCTGTACACACATGTCTTCCTCTTGTGGGTGATAGGGCAATTCTATTCCCAACGGGGTCGAAGAATACGGTCAGCATCAAATATTTACCGTTGTTGGGTAATCTTCGGGAGGTTGGGGATATGCCTGGGATGCAAAACTCTTGCATACCTGTACCGAGCATTGCACAAGGCAACGAGGCCCTACTCCAAAGCTATATGTGCATGTCTCTCACTATTGCAGGTATATCATATAAATATTGGTTATGTTATCGGTTTTTTTTTGTTTGAATTGACAATAAATTTTGTCTTTGTCCTCAGGTGTGGTCTTATGAACACTTTGCTCCCGGCGCACCCAGGCGTAGGGATGGAACCGATTATGTATGGCCTCGGTTGTGCACTTGGGAGTATAATCGGAGAAAGAAAGGAGCCACTACCCGAGGAGAGATGATCCCCATCACAACATTACCTACTATCGAGGGGAGTTCGACTCGCTATCTCTGGGCCAAATGCGTTGGGCACCGTACGAATGTTTGGCCCGACAGGTGGGAGAGTCGTTTGTCTTCATGCTCTCCGGGTTACAGCGCACACCTCTGATCCACTTTGAGGTTACCAGTGGCAGCTGCCAGACCGAGTGATGCACCATTTTGATTGCCTGCAAGGGTTGCCAGCCAATGCCCCAGATATGAGGGTTAATAGGAACCCACCGGGTGTCGGACGGTTTGGCAAGGTCAATGCGCACGACTTGTGTGCACGAGAAATTGAGGTTTGGAATTCTTGGCAAGACACGCTGGCGACCATTGTGTCGGAGCCTAACCCCGTGATCAACATCGAATAGTACAATGAGTGGTACTACCGCATTACCCAGAGGAGAGTAGCCGAGTAAGTCTTGAACGCGGGGAGAAACACCACCCTAGGGATCAGATCGATGGCATACGATCTGGTAAGTTGCCCAACAAGTGCTTTTGATTGAATTTGATGATTCTAAGCGTGTGTTTGAAGTTACTTATTTATTATCTCTTTGGATGTAGGTTAATGCCTCGCTCGCCTTCTTCCAAAAGTTGAGCGCACGGAAGGATCTGGTGGATGCATGGGCGAGGAGCTTCACTAACAGGTTGATGCGTTAGCGCATGACTGCCAGAATTTTTTGCACCGCGCATCAAGACAGCCTTAGGGCGTTAGCCCGAGAATGGGTTATCCGGGGTGGCAGCCTCCTTATGCACACGAGGGATACAGTGATCCCTCAGGATAGGCTTCAGGGGTGAGCCTGAGAGTTGGTAGTCCCTTTATCGCAGAATGAGTGGTGATTGGGGACCGCCAAGCACCGTGGGATAGGCTCAAGTGCCGTGGGACGAGTACAGTGGGCCCTCATTCTCTTTGTTCCCAGACTCGAAACCCCTACCCCTCTCTCAGAGTCAAGTCACGCAGGACTGGGATTTCAGAAACATCAGTGTATCGGAGACACTGCCCATTGTCTTATGGGTGGGATCATCTGGCACCCCCGGAGGGCAATATCCCCCGATTCCCCCCTCCGGAAGGCAATATCAGCCAGTCAAACAATATCCCCCGGTCAACCCCCCCGAAGGAGGGCAATATCCCTCGATCGACCCGCGAGGGCAATATCGTAAAGGGCATCCATTCAAGCCCCTAAAGCCGCATAAACGCAAAGAAATCTGACGTCGTTATTTTAGTGTCCCCCCCCCCCCGAGACAAAGCGAAGTATAGTGTGAATCACCCGGAAGGCATGGATTACTGTTGCTCATGGGCAGAAATGTCCTCGCTGGCTCCGGGGGATTGGTTAGACAACGATGTCATCTCGACCTAAGTGGAGATTCTGAAGAAAAGGGGTCGGGAGCGGCTGAACGAGCATCCGCACGTTTTTATGGTGGATGCTTTTTTCCATGACCTCCTAGTATCTAAATGGCGTGATTGGGTAGAGCACAAGGGGAAGAAAAGGTTGAGCCAGTGGAGACCGACCACTAACCTATAGTGTATCTTACTAGGGATAGTCCAGTGAGCGCAAAGGTTGCCGACGTGTTTCTAATCATATTTTTAGGGAAAAGTGTAATATCCCGAACTTCGGGAGCTGTTTAAAATAGTCATCCGTGATCTGAAAAATAAATGGACACTAATTTTGAGCAATACTCGAGTATTAAAAGCTTGTGGAAGCTTAAAAGAATTTTGGGGCAAAAATATAATTTTTGAAATTTTGGGGGCATTTTTGTAATTTTTGAAAATTGGAGGGGCTATTTTGCAAAATTGGTTACAAGATGGTGACACCTCCACCTTGGTTATTTGATGACTAATGAAATAAATTATAAAATAATAAATTGGGATAAGATCTTTAAATGAAAGAAACAAATGAAAAAAAAAAAGAAAACAAAAGAGGAAACTTTCCCTTTCGGGAAAGAAAGAGCAGAAGAAGAAACAGAGAACAAGAACTGAAAACGGGGAAGAAAATCAAAGAGGAAGGGAGGCATGCTTCGACAAAGCTGAAATCAGAGAGGGAAGACTTAAGGAAATCAAGAAAGGGTAAACTCTTAAGCGTTAGTGTGCATTTCAGTGTGTGTTTTTGGGGTGCTCGGTGTGTATGCGTGAGTGTTCTAAGTATGGTGTAGTGGGAAATTGGTTGTGTATCATATGGGTATGTGATGTTGTGTATGTTAGCAAGATATGAGGTGAAACCGTGGGTTTCCAGGTGAATTGGAGGGGATGTTGCGTGAACCCATGAAGAGTGTGTGTAACAGGTGTGTTCTTGTGTGTGTTTATATTTCGGGTGAGTGTATATGTAATGATCCGTGAATATGTAGGTGTAATTGTGGGAGTTAATCATGTTAGTGGATTTTAATGAATCCATGTAGATGTTTTCCAAAGTGTGGGGGGACAAATTAATGGGTGTATATGTGAGTTGGACTGTTGGAGCAGCCATATGCCTCGGCTGAAGGTTGAAGAAAGTGTGTGTGTGTGTGTGAAGGTGTAATAGTGTGTGCATTTGATTTGAATAGTGACTGTTTTTGTCACTAAAGGTAGAAAATCAATTAATCAGTTTTAATCAAAATTTTTATAAATAGTTAAGGCCAAAATTAGACAACGTACAAAACTGTAACCCCTAATGTTTTTACAAGAACTACTCTCTGGAATGTTTTGAGAATTTTCGGAATCCGCAAAGAGCACTAAATTGGGATACTGATGAAAATACTTTATCTAATTATTTAGCATAGCAAACCAAGCTGTTTTGATTTGAAAATTTTAGAAAAATCTTATTTTACAGATATGATTCATTATCTAAAATTTCGGGCCATTCCGTGGCCGATAGGTATTTTCACAAAACTGACCTTTTAGCGCTCTGTCCGAACACCGGTTCGGAATTTTTGGACGAAAATTTTCTAAAATACTTTTCAGTCCAGAAATGACATCAGGATACTTAAAATAGCATTTTAAGATATTTTTGGGATTTTCTGGTGCCAAAAATCCCAGGGACATTTTGATAATTTATCACCCCATAGGGGTATTTTGGTAATTTTACCTATAAAGGGTATTTTTGAGTAAAATTACATACAGTAAGGATATCTTAGTGATGTTGCATACGGAAAGGTCATTTTGACGATTTAAGTGTAACGAAGGGGTATTTTGGTAATTTACCACCTTGGAGGGGTATTTTGACCTAAGAAAGGTATTTTTACATAAATTTACATATGAGAAGTTTATTTCAATGATTCTACTTATGGGAAGACCATTTTGGTACTTTAAAGTCTGAGAGGGGCATTTTGGTAATTTTACACCCTAGGGGCGTTTCTGTAATTTTACATACCCGGTGAGGGGAGGTTCATTTTGGGAGTATGTGTGAGTCCGTATTAAGTTATACTTTTGTTCTGTAGGCTGTATTCTAACGATTCGATTATTCCGTTTAGGTTAAAGCTAAAAACTTCTAGTTAGGATAATTTAGCTGCGGATCCAGGTAAGGGATTCTATCTGAACCCTGGGAAAGGACTTTCGTCCGAACCCTTATTTTGATAACTCGTACTCGTAAGTACTCATTTGATTTATTTATGGCTAATGCCGAACTCTGAATTCTGTATGGCTATCAGCATGTTATTGCCAGAAAACCCCAATATTGAACATGAATCGATTGTTTTGAAATCTTATGATGCTCGCATGTATTGCATGCTGAGTAATTTGATAATTGTCTGTATCCGTTCTTCAGAATTGTTGCGCTTGAAAAAAATCGATAATTATTCGCAATCGTCTTTGTTGTTTATCTGTGATTTTCTTTTGAAAATTTTAATTTTTTCTGAAAAATTCTGAATGCTGACTTATGCTAGTATGATTATTGTTATTGGGATCCGAATTGATTTCGGTGATTGAGCTTATGTTAAAGCTCATTGATATTGTTAATTTTTCTGTGTTGACCTGGGAATCTATTCTGTTCTGAGGCGGGCGTTATAAGGCTGATCTGAATCCTGCATGGAATGCAGGCTAGTACCCAAGTGGACTAGTAAATATTTTCGTACATCATGCATGTGTACACTTCTGTGCTTTGCCGGAATGGCATTGCAATCGCCCAGGATCAACGTTGATTTTTTATTTTATCTGTTCTGTATATTGCCGTGACTACTAAGGTAATGACTGGAAAGTATTCTCTGAAATAATTTGTGCTTGGGTTGAAATCCCTTGAGAAATTCAGTGTATTTTGAAAAGAGCTGTCTCATATGATCTGTGTACGTTTGAAATATCTAGAGAAAACTCTGTTGTATTTTGAAGATGATTTTTTATTAATCGTTCTGGAACCCATTGTGGGTATTATTGTCTATTTTGGTATATGTTTCTGTTAATTTCGATCGTTTTGAGAATCATTGAGTTTTTGACCGTTTGAAGTATTCTGGAAATCTTTGTCCGCTGGATTCTTGGGATCGTTTTGTAATCATGTTGGTAGTCCTTGTACGACCTTACTGAGCTCTCAAAAGCTCACCCTCCATTTGATTCCCTTCTGCAGGTAATTATAAATTGTAGCAGGTTCAGGAATGGGTTAGAGTCTACGTGAGGTTCCGGTGAGCCCATCACTACTAGGTAATGAGGCCCTTGCGCGGGTAGGTACTGTCGATTCATTCATAAGGACTCGAGTTGTAAAGAACTTAGATTTTAACAGTTTGAGTTCGAGCAGCCTCGTAAGCTTGCATTTGAAGAATGTGGAGATAGTATTGGATTAGATGTTGTGAAGTACGTGTTAGTGAACAGATCTGACAGGTTTGATGTGATCCGACCCGCGAGTTCGGGGCGGCGGAGCTCTGGATTTTTGGGGGCGTTACAGAAAGCCACTGGTATTTGGTTTGCTATGAACCAACACAGAAGATCGTATTAGTCATTGACAGTTTCCACGACGATACCCCCCACATGGCTGTGTTGCGGATGTACAAAGCCCAATTGGATGCTATGGTAATTTTATGATTGTTGTTTAATGCTTATTGTAACTTGCCAATTGTAAATGTTAACCCATGTCTTACGTCGTTTTCTGTTTCTTGCAAAATCTATTATATGCCCTGGTCCACTCTATCCGTGATATAACAGTACCGGCGCGGCCAAAGCTTCAATTTTGACTGAAGAAGAGGAGGCCCAAGCAATGTAATACGTGCGGCGTCTTCGTCTGCTTGTACATGGATTACATTTGCCGGTCTGAAAGCCTCAAGGTGGCTGTCTAGAATGAAGAATGCGTAGAAGGCTTTAGATATAGGATAGCTTGGCAAATTATGCAAGGCCGGCCTAGAGCGGTTAGGTTTATTAAAAATCATTCTAAGAATTCGGCTGAAGATGAGGACCCCAGTTGACATTGTAACATTCGAATCAGTTCTTTTAATAAATCTTGATTATCCAGTTGAAAATTGTCATTGATTTGACTGGTTTGATTTGATTTGTGTTGAAGATGACTGATTTGATTGATTTTCGTGGTTGAAATCAGTTGACATTTGATTTATGTTGATTTGATTTGATTAGATTTACTTTGAGATAGCATTGTTTGTGTGGTTTTTTTGCTCTCATTGAGACTGATTGAATGGTGGGAAGAAAAATGGGGGCAAGTCTTGTAAACCATACTGATGCACCGTCCGCTACACAGTGTAGCGGATGGGTAGAAAACAAATTTTTTTTTAAGTTTTGGAGTCTACGGATTTTGCTGCGCCATCCTCTACATAGTGAAGTGGACAACCTAAACACCCAAAACTTATTCTAAGTGTTGAAGTGTTAGGTGTATGTTGCGTCGTCCGCTACATAGTATAGCAGACGGTCTAAACACCAAAAAATAATCTAAGTGTTGAAGTGTTAGGGCACTACAGGCACTAAAACACCAAAAATATTCTAAGTATTGAAGTCTAATGATTTTGTTGTGTTGTCCACTACATAGTAAAGCGGACAACATAAACACTCAAAAATATTCTAAGTGTTGAGGATTTTGCTGCGTCGTCCGCTACAGTAAGTTGAGTTTTTTCCTTAAATAATACTGTTTTAAAACTTAATTATCAATCTACTCCGCAAACCACACTTTTGAAACTTATTTACCCGCATACCACAATTTTGAAAATCACTATTTAAAACTACGATTTCAAAGTAGAAATCGCTGCTTGAAACCACGATTTCTTAAAATCGCAGTTTAAAGTCGTGATTTCAAACAGCGATCTCCAGAAATGTGGCATGCAAGTAAATAAATTTTAAAATAGAGTAAATTGATAATTAAGTTTTAAAACATAATTATTTAAGAAAAACAAACTCTAAGTAGGTTGCTAGTAAAGAAATCCATAAGTAATTGTCCTGGCTTTAAGGCTGTAGTATCAAGATAGGTAAAATCATGGGTGGTCTGCCAATATATGCTATTTCCTTGATAAGGTAAACATGAATCCAATTTCAAGATAGCTATTTTCTGGTTATCCTTTGCTGCAGCGGACGGCCAATTATTAATACCTAAAAATCCTTTGGGAGAACATTTTATATTTGCAGAACCCCGCTAACGCAATTTGGTATCAGAAGTGGTCGGTGGACATTTCTTTTAGCCTTTGTTCACACATGCAGCGTTATTTATTGCTGTAAGTGTGAGGTATGCGGGTAGTGCTGTTTGCTTAGCAAGGAATTTTAGTTGGTGTGTATACACAATATAGAGCGCACGGAAGTCAGGGATTTTATCAACTCTCCTGTCAGGTAGTATGCGATCACGTTAAACAACTCTACAACGCTTTGCTTCTCATGCTCCTTACGGGAGAAAATTTAAAACTCATACATTACTACCAGGAGACGCTAGAGGAGAAAATTTAAAACTCCACAAACACATCAATCATCCGGGACATTAATGTTATAACGCTTTTCCAATCGCCTAAAAGATCCATCATTTACGGCACCCTCTATCAGCTCAAACTTTTTATTATGTGCTTTCAGGGTCTCTGCTTGCTTATTTGCAAGCTCCTTCTCCTGTGCTAGTTGTTGCTACAGTAAACGAATGACATAGATCACGATTAAAGGTTTAGAGAATTAGTGAACACGCAAAAAGAAATTTTATAATTATCAGCAAAAGGATTTACCTTCAGCAAGAATAAAGCTTCAGCGGCTTGCTTTCTGGCCAGATGCTTGACATTCTGAGCTACCTTAAACTCAGGATCCTTCCTGTCCAACCAACGGCACTGTATTCTTCTGCCAGGCCTTTTCGGACGATCATCAAACATCTCCACTTCAGCAGCGAATGCTCTCACTGGCCTTGGCTGGCCAGAAATCATAAACGGAAAATTAGCCATCTCCAAGACAATATGTTCGGCCTTCTTCGAATTTTCCATTTCAACCAAAGCAGCACGTGGGATGTCCTTGGGTTCCATGTAACTTGGTATGAACTGGATGCTGGTAACAGTCCCAAACTGACTAAGTGCCGATTTTAATACAGCTTCAGTTACCTGATGTGAGAGGTTGTCAAGAAAAACTGTGCGCCTAACCTTCTCCTCAAATGCAGCATATTCTGCAGCTTCAGAAGAAGATTCCATGAAGTATAAAGCCAACTCTTCCTACAACAAGTAGAAGACTTTTTAGATTGATTTAATCCACAAATTAACCATTAAACAACAGAGTAAAAACATCCTCTGGAGGATTCAACAAAAATAATGACAACCCACATAAACAGCTTTTTCATAACCCAAGCTTGCAAACACACAACATTGCCTTTTGCGAGAATAGCATTGGGTGTGTGTGTATATATATATATATATATATATAGGAGCTGATCCATTGATAGCGCTAGCAAAATAGGAGAAGTTGCTAGCGCGATCTGGCCGTCCACGCGCGATCTGTGGACGGCCCAGATCTTTTTTTTATGCTTTTTTTTAGTCCGTCCGCTACATTATGTAGCGGACGATTTTTTGACAAAAATACCCTCAAGTTTAAAAACAGCCCATCCGCTACATTACGTAGCGGACGGACTTTTCTGTCATTTTTTCTCTCTCTCTCTCCCCTTTCTTTCATTAATGCTCTGACTTTTTCTCTCTCTCTTCTCTTTCCCTCATCTGCTACATAATGTAGCAGACTAATTTTCTAACATTTCTCTCTCTCTCTCTCTCACTCATTAATACTCTGACTTGTTTTTCCCCTCTCTCTATGTCCTTTCTCTTCAATCTGACTTATCTCTTTCTCTCACCACTTTTTTCTTCTCTTTCGTCCTCTTCTCCCCTCTTTCTCCTTTCATATGATAACCATCAAAAGAAAACCTTTGAAACAGATTGCCGCAATTCAGGCTCACTGCTTTTTGGAGATGGTTGACCTCTGCAATTCAAGCCCTCTGCTTTTGGGTATGAATTTCGGCTACCTAAGCAAATAGTGGTAGTTTTGATGAAGAAAGTATTGAAGATACAATGAAATCTTTCTTTCCTACGAGTTCTGGAATGAGTTTCCAGAACTACCCGAATGAGTTGATGCCAAGAGAAAGGAGAGAGAGAGAGAGAGAGAGAGAGAGAAAATGTCAGAAAACTTGTCCGCAACATAATGTAGCGGATAAGAAAAAGGGGAGAGAGAGAGCGAGAAAAAGTCAGAGCATTAATGTGAGAAAGAAAAAAATGACAGAAAAGTCCGTCCGCTACATAATGTAGCGGACGGGCTGTTTTTAAACTTGAGGGGTATTTTTGTCAAAAAATCGTCCACTACATAATGTAGCGGACGGACTAAAAAAAACGTAAAAAAAAGATCTTGACCGTCCACAGATCGCGCTAGCAACTTCTCCTATTTTGCTAGCGCTATCAACGGATCAGCTCCCTATATATATATATATATATATATATATATATATATATATATATATATATATATATAGGGAGCTGATCCGTTGATAACGCTAGCAAACTGGGTTAAGTTGCTAGCGCGATCTGGCCGTCCACGCGTGATCTATGGACGGTCCAATTTTTTTTTTTGCGTTTTTTTTAAGTCCGTCCGCTACATTATGTAGCGGACAATTTTTTGCATTTTTTTGACAATAATACCCTCCGGGTCCGCCCGCTACATAATGTAGCGGACAAGTTTTCAGACTTTTTTTCTCTTTCTATCATTAATGTTTAGACTTTTTTTCTTTCTCTCTCTCTCCTTTCTCTCATCCGCTACATAATGTAGCGAACTAATTTTCTCTAATCTTTTTTTTTCTCTCTCTCTCTCTCTCCCTTCATTAATGCTCTGACTCTTCTCTCTCTCTCTCTCTCAGCGAGTCTAAATCCATATTGCTGCCTTCTTCTTCGTCGGTCCAGCTCTCTCTGGACTTGGATATGGTGTAAGGCTTCTGGACCTTCTTGCCGGAAGTGTCAGTAGGTGTGGAGTTGGCCATGGATTGAGGGCTTGAAGAGTTCATGATGCTGGTAATGGCGGTGAAGGGGAAACCATGGGCATGGATGGAAAGAAACAGAACAGAGGTGAAGGAGTGAAGCTCCTGTTCTTCATTCTCACTCCTCTCTTGTCTCCAATCCATCATCATCTTCATCAGCCCACAAAAGCATTACCCAGAATCATTGCACCCCTGTCCCCGTCCCTCTCATCTCCATCTTCACCAGCAATCCTCCTCACCTTCCCCATTTAGTTTTTGTCCCTCTTTTATCATCTTCCTCCCCCCATCAACATCATCTGCTGCATCATCAGAGGTAAGTCTCCGAATTCTTTATCTGTTTTCTGTTTTTCTATTTCCTTTTTCTTCTATTTTATTCGATCTGAGGTTTTCTGGTGTCAATCCATCAATAACCCAGCTCAACCCGTCAAAATCTCCATCTTTATTTCCCCAAGAGAGTACACCATCCATAACAGAGAAAGAGACCCACGAACAAGAACGAACTTGATCTGTACATCAATCCAATACAATCCAATTTTGATCCAATTGTGCTGGTGATGGCGGTTGTTTTGCCGTTCGGGTTTTTTGGAGTTGCTTTTCTCGTGCTAGAATCGGCTGCAATTTGCTCCTCTTCCCTCTCTGAAGAGAAACGAGAGAGAGAGAGAGAGAATTAATAAGAGAAGGAGAGAGAAAGAGAAAAAATGATTAGAGAGAGGAGAGAGAAATGAAAAAATGTCGTGACATTAATGAGAGAAAGGAGAGAGAGAGAAAAAGGTAAGAAAAATTTGTCCGCTACATAATGTAGCGGACGAGAGAAAGGAGAGAGAGAAACAGAAAAAAAATGTCAGAGCATTTATGAGAGAAAGGAGAGAGAAAGAGAAAAAAAGTCAGAAAACTTGTCCGCTACATAATGTAGCGGATGGGCTCTTTTTAAGTTGTAGGGTATTTTTGTCAAAAAATCGTCCGCTACATAATATAGCGGACAAACTTAAAACAAACGTAAAAAAAAGATCTGGACCGTCCACAGATCGCGCGTGGACGGCCAGATCGCGCTAGCAACTTGTCCTATTTTGCTAGCGTTATCAACGGATCAGCTCCCATATATATATATATATATATATATATATATATATATATATATATATATATATATATATATATATATGACCTGGCAAATTCGCTTAAAAAAACCCAGGAACGGGTACACAGGAGACCTGATGAAAATAGACCCGTATGAGTTAATCACACTTACCAGTTTCGCAGTCACCACCATCCTCCACACTCAAAGACTCAATGCTCTACAAGACCGCAAATCTGCGCCTCCGTATCTGTCTCTTTCCGTCCAATTTTTCCCTTAATCGCAATTAGAGTTCGCATGACCACTGCCGCTGTCAATCTACTTCCACCGATGCTGCCAACGTCGACCACCATAATCACCTCAGCCGTCACCTCCACCAACCACTTCCACTTTCTTCGTCACCTGAACGCCCTCTAATTTTTTCAACCCCCTATATTTAGTCTAATGGTTTGATTAGCTGTTAAACTAAAAAGGGTTTGTTCCAGTATCATCGAGCCATTAAACTAATTAGACCTTGTTAACATATTTCTGTTAATTAAATTAGTACTGTTGCTATTAATAATTCTATGATGTATTTGTCATTTTGTTTGGTAGTTTTGTGGAAGTTCAATTATTTTGTTCGTTGTATGTATATGTTATTTGGATCTATCGTAATTGTGTTTGTATTCCATATCAGTTGGATTATGTCGTTATTGGTTTTTCTTTAATTATTTTGAAGGGTTTAAAACTGATTGGTTAATTATCTTGAAGGAAAAAAAAAATACTTGTAACAACAAATAATATATGCTATTGGTAAAAAGCAATGGAAAATTAAAAAAACAAGTCAATATTTGTCATAATTGGTCACTACATGAGATCTGGTAACAAATGGAGCAGAATTTTAAAATTTACCTGTTTACCATAGCGTAAGGGTGTATGAAAAGGCTACCTGAAAAAATCCGGTAATTTTTACCCGCACCCCTCTTACCCATACCAGACCGGGTATTACCAGTTTGCTAGGTCTACCAATGGCCAATACATTTGCTCTGACACTAATCCTTTTCGTGAATAGCAGCTCAGATGTTCTTGGCATGAGACCATATAATGGATGGAAATTTAGGGTTTTGCCCCAGACTCTAATCCTTTCGCAGTGAAGGGGGCCTGTCGTCCCAATCGCTCCACGGAATACAAATCTAAGGGGCAATCTACCCTTGAAGCTCATGCAAAGAGTAACCTCCCTAACAGGCCTAACATGGGGCAATCCCCATCAACGGTCACAATGCTGAAAATATATCATTCTTTCCGGGGCACCCTTGCCCGTACTAAGTGTGACGACCTGCACCTGTAGGGTGAAAACCTGCCGGCTTTCGCAAACAAAAAAGACGCCATATAATTTCATAATATAGGAAAAACGTGGAAACCCTAAGTTTGACTCTGTGAAATCAAATGGCTATTTTGGCATGGCGAAAACTTAGATTTGGATTCGGGATTAAGTTATGTGACAAGAAGGTATTAGGCACCACATGACCCCGTTACAGCGTATTTGCCTAGTTGGCTTATTATTATGTTTTTCAAAAAGAACGATATAAAACACATAAATAAGATAACATGACGTGACAACATACGATAAAACACATAAGTTTGGATTCGAATCGGACTGCAGAGTCCAAATTGGATATGTATTCGATGGACAATAGGAATCAGATCCAATGTAGTTCGACATCACTCTGGAGGGTGTTGGTTCCAAGTTTTGTACTCAGATTTGATATCAAGGAACCCTTAGGGTTTTAGCAAAACATTTGATTTTTATATAAGAAGAAAACTGAGTTATGAGAAATTAAAATACACTATTGATAGACATTTGAAAAACAAGCTTAAGAAAATAAGAATTGCCTAACACCAAGTCACAATCACAATACTAAATTGATGGGAATGGGGAATCGAGCAAGTATAATCAAATTATCATCAGAAAAATTATATGATATTAATCATGTAGCATGCTTGATATCAACAATAAAAGTAAAACTCTTAGAGCATGTAAATAATCAACAATTAATAAGCAATAATCAAGATAAATCCTAGATCATATATTCTACATATTTAGAGATTACCCTGGGCAAAGAATTTTTATGTTACAGATGTAAAGATCGATCTGGTGTCGAAAACCAAAAAAGAGGTACTGGCAGGTTAGAAAAATGCCTTTTCAACCCTGAAATTGATCTCTGATGGACTCGACTTCTTCAGTAAAGTTGTAGCTCTTCAAAAAATACACGACTTAGGCTTTTCATTAGCCTAAATCGGATATCATACAAGTATTTTAGAGTTGTTTGCGGTTCAGGTTTGAGCTAAATGATGAACGCCAGGATTTAGAATTTTTTTTATGGCACTACTGGAGTGGGGGGCTAACAATGCTGAAAGAAAATGCATTGTTCCTCTTGGAATCAACCCTAAGACCTCATTTTATAACTTTAAAGTGCTTAGGGCTAAGAAAACCGACTCGAATATAAGAGGAAAAAAAAATGCATTCCTCCTCTTAGAATCAACCCTAAGACCTCATTTTATAACTTTAAAGTGCTTAAGGCTAAGAAAACCAACTTGAATATAAAAAGACTTAAGTACCCTTATAACCGCCAAACCAGAGGATTAGCTGTGCAGATCCGTCAGCTCTAGGAGCTCAGTTCTTTCTCATCCAAAGTCTAGTTTGAGCCTAATGGAAAGATCTAGATGTCTACTGTCACATGAAATTTGAATCAATAACAATATTAACCATATCTTGAGATATTCAAGAAACACTAAAGATACGTCAGATTCGGAACAAGTTCGGTAATCCGCAATTATCTCAATGAATACTTAATGAAATTTCATGCTAAATCTAATACCTCTATAATTATGTAAACCACAATCTTCAAGATAAGCAAACTATCATTTAGCAAAGTATACTGTCGTGCGCTGCACCCGAATTGACTCTTATCGAGCATAATAATCTAAGACAAGCGTAAATCATGATCTAAAACCTATAAACATACTAGAACATGCTATAAACACGTCAATACACAGTGATGCTGATGAGTTGATTACACATGCAAAATAACCCCTAGATGGATGCGACAATCCAAAAAAATGGGGTATCTATATTAAGGCCGGAATTGGAGGCTCCCTGAATTTGACGTCTCAAGAGTGTACTTGCATCTCTAAGTTTAGCCACGACAGACCATGAGATCCTCAATGATACTGGCTTGGTGGCTTAAAGATAACGATACACAGAGGCATTTTCCACAAAAGGACACAACTGAAAGAATCCGTGCATGTGACAACGCAATATGGGCCTCTATAAAAAAAATGATTTCGTCACTCTAATTTAACAAGTCACTCAAGGATTGTACATTTAGTCATCAATAGGCAATGTTGCTACTAGAGCTCTCAAAATCCTGAAAATTATTCTCCTGCCACTTTCGGAAGGCTTCCATACAATTTGGAACCCACCGCCCTCCCCTTTTGAGCAAACTCGTGTATCCCAGTTACTAGACTCTAATTTGACTCCACCACAGTATGACATCATGTATTTTTTAGAACTAACACGCAAAAGTTGAACAATAACAAAGGCGGGCATATCCAATTACTAACAATCATATATGTGGAGTATATCCTTAAAACTATGCTAGACGAACGTGGACACAAGCAGAACATTTTACGGTGGTCATTCACAAAAACTCATACACCAACTCAAGACTAGGAAAAAACCAAATCCAACACATTGCCAGTGTAGGATTAAATGGGGGGCAATATAATTCTTCTGCTGAAGCAGACAATATCAAACCTAAAAGGCCTAAAGTGTGGCTACGACGACTTTCTTCATTCAGGGTTGCAAAAATTGATGAAGAGCTAAGTTCCTCTAGACGTACTTTGTGTCGTTTAATTTGCCTAAGATCGGGCTTGACTTGTAAGGGTGAGACACACTTGAATTCCAAGAAAGTGAAAGCTTTGAGCTATGTGTGGCAAAGGCCACCTGCCGGTGGGCAACCCTCATCTCCCCTCTTCCTCGTCTCTCTCCATGATCGGGTGTGTTATTAACTCGTCAGAGTCAATTCTTTCAAGTGGAGGAGAATGATGGGGATCAGAAAATATCAAACCCAAAAGTCCTAGAGTGTGGATACAACCACCTTCTTCATGTGTGGCTGAAAAACATTGATGAAGAGCTGAAATCTTCCTGCAATACTTTTCGCTCCTTATTTTTTTGGATATGTCCTTGAATATGTTATCCCACGAGTCTTTTAATTTGCCTATATGCTAGGCTTCAGTTGTACAGTTAGAAAAACTCGGATTTAAGGGAAACTGAAAGCTTTAAGCTTGATTCGGCAAAGGCCAATTGCCGGTGACTTCTCTCCTTCTCTCTTCACCTTGTTCTGAATCCTATGTCTAGTTCAGTATGACAAGTGGCAGCTAGGCATCAGAATTCTCCTACTTCCCCATGAAAGTGATTGGAAATGAAGCAACGAAAAAGCTCTTTACTATTCAAACTTACAAGGTGACGAATTAACTAGAAAGAAGGAAGTTGAGACGAACGTGCATCTCTAACATGGAAAGAGAACTCCTTCCACCTATAACGCAAAGGCTTTCTTACAAAAAGGCTTCGCGTTTTTTAGCAGCATCCGAGCAAGAAATTTAGATTGTTAAAGGAACTTTCCGAGAGACATAAGTTTAGAGGGTTATAGCATCATTCAATAAAAGTATTGTTTAATATTTGCAACAAGACCGGACTGGTGAATACGGAGTTTAATTTTCGTTACTATCAATATTCATGGATCTTCAAAGACAGCATTACGAGGCTACCCAGATTGGTGATGGCTGCTTCCATGTCTTGAACCCGTGATCTCCAAAGTCCTAATGGAGCGGCCTTTAACATTGCACCAAGGCCAACCCTCACTACGAGGCCAATGTATGTTCAAAACCTTGCACGCTAGGTTTCATAACTATTGTAGCAGGTCCCTATGAAGCACGGGTGCGGCGGTTTGGGTGAAGCACCAGCACCGGCTTCGCGTCTGGTGCGGGTGGGGTTGGGGTGCAGCAGTTTGGGTGAAGCACCAGCACTAGTGCGCGTCGGGTGAAGGTGGGGGTTGGATGCAGCATGGGTGCACACTGGATGCATGTTCAAAATTGTAGATTTTTAGAATTGATCTTCCGAATTTCAGGTGAAGCTGGGGCACGGCAGCAACATGGCCGATAGACGCACCCGAATCGTAATTTTATACTCAAGTATTGAAACCAAAGATATCGTGTATTAGGGTTTTTGGCAGAGAGGAGACTGGAGAGAAAAGAGAGAGATGATTATTGAAACCCAAAGATATCGTGTATTAGGGTTTTTGGCAGAGAGGAGACTGGAGAGAAAAGAGAGAGATGATTATTGAAACCCAAAGATATCGCGTATTGGGGTTTTTGACAGAGAGGAGACCGGCTAAAAAAGAGAGAGATAGAAGAAGAAGAAGAATAAGAGGTTAACCACAAAAGAAACTGCAATGCGACCGAAGACGCCAGCGACGTGTGACGACCCAAGGCGGCAACGGAGTGCGTTTTCAGACAAGAAGAACCTTGATGTCATCGATGTGGTTGGCTCTGGCTTTTAACATTATATATCTGGTTCACTTTTTGACTTTTTGAGAGATCCACAAATTTTGCTATTTTATTTAAGTACCCCACTTATTAACTTATTGCTTAAACTAGCCCCAATACTTCAACAAAATAAAAGTAATACCACATACAAACTTTGTCGCATTCAGCTATACAATTTTAACACTTGAAAAATAACCCATTAAACATAACAAAATTTCACTGAGTTTTTGGAAGCTTAATAGTTACAAAACAGCCCATTATACTTAAACTCACTGTTGTTGGATTCTTAATATTTTTTTCACATATATCTAATAAATATCTTATAATATTTGTTGTATCCCTGCCGCACCCATATGTTGTAATGCTTTAAAATGACATATCCGCGTATCGGCAACCGTGTTGTATCGGCACCCACACCGACTACGTGCTTCCTAGCAGGTTCCCCTAAGAAGTTCCAAACCAGTCCATAACATTCAACAATATGCTTCTGATAGTCAAACGATTACTGACACTCAAAGTCTATCCTTGGATGGGCTTAGTGAGTTGTGGCGTCTACTGACTATAGAGGAAAGGTTCTTGAAGAGAGAAATAGGGCTTGAGATGTATCAGCAAACGACTCCAAAGTTATTCTTCTCGACTAAATGTTTGGGAAACATAATATAACTGGGAGAATTTTATCTAGGCCTTTGCTTAGGAAGAAGAATGGTTATCGCGAGTGTTTCTTTGTGTAGCAAGATGAGTGGCACTCTCAAAAGGACCTCCCATGTCAAAGTATGGGAATAATTTATATATAATTCTGCACCTCCTGCTAATGCTACATCCTTTAGCTAATGTTGACACGAGCAACGAAACTGGGATTCTCTTATTTCTGGCAATGAGAAACCCTTGCGCTAATACTCCTCTTTAATTGTCATCCTTAGGCTACAGATCCTATGAACTACTTCTAACACTGCTGAGAGAAAAATATGTACGCCTACAAGAATAAAATAAAGCCTACAAAAATGGTGTGTCTACAATAAGATAACACAACGTGACGAAGTAAGAGAAAATATGCACTAACTTTTGTTTTCGTGGCCCTACAACGAACTTGACAAGCACTAGGTTAAAGACGAGGTTTCATAGCTTGGATCCAGCAAAATAATCTCCATATGTCTAGCTTATGTGTGCCCGTATTCTTCAATTCAAGGATAGGTCCCTAATCTTGTATTTCTATAGATATGTATAGCTTTACTGCTATAAGCAGAAATTGAAGTGAAACAAACGGAAGACAAGGAAACTACATAAAGAATATGGCAAAAGCTAGTCAAAGCAGCAAAATGGACGAAGTACACAGAGATCGAATAGATGTACAGAGAATACTGAATATTGTTGAGTTCAGTTAATATAAAGCACAGCTGAAAAGAACTATATGCACCTCTCAAGATTTAGTCTGCACACCGCCGATCAATCATAAAGGAATACTATTGAACCACATATTCTCATAGGTCATATCTATACAATTATTCAGCACCTCAGTGTATAGAAAACGTAAGAAAACCTGATTAAAGTGACTAAATACACAAAAGACACCCATTTTAGTGCAGGAAAGCTATTCATATAAATCTGTCTTGAAGGAAGCTTTCAACTACCAGAAAGCGTTAAGGCTGGTGCATATGCTCGAATCTCTCGTCTCAAATTTCTCAGATAACCTATGCGCACTTGGTGAAATATTCATCCTATGGTTCGTTGGTCAATAGATAGACACGAAAAACCATAGGTTCTTGCAACTGAACGAGGGGAAACCCACAAGCAATAGAATGCACAAGATCGTGTCACCAAACGTATGTGAAGACCTAAGTTCTCAAATAGATCGTTAGGTAAATCCAATTTGATTTCCAGCTGAGGAAAGAGAATGTAGAGATGAGAGTGAGGGGGCATTTACCTAACAATCACGAACCAGAAGAGGTGATGAAACGTAACTGCAAGCCTTAGAAGATCAGTTGATGTAGGTGAGAGACAAAATAGAAGAGAGGGTAAAGAAGAGTGTGTGCGTGCGCGTCTGGGAGCGAGAGACCGCGAGAGAAGACGAACCATGAAGAAGTACACGACCCTTTGGGGTTGTCAAACGGGTCGGGCAGTCCGCGGGTTAAACCGATCCGGTCCTGAAGCCCCGCTCAAAGTAAGTAGTGGCGGCCCTAACCCATAAGGCCTAGGGCCAGGCTTACCTTTTCCTCTAAAAAATTCCAGCTTCGCCCGCGACGGTGACAAATTCGGTATTCGAGAATTATTCGACATGGACAATAGTTTGGAATTCAAAAATTTTCATTAATGAATTGGAAATAATCCGGTGAAATATCAAAATTCATACTAATAATCAAAAATAATTCGGCATTATTCGTTTAGAATACAATAGTTTAAGTACGTGAAATTCTTCAACTTTGCATATAATAATGAAATTAAAAAAAATTAATAAGTCTTCTATTCTTCAAAATGACGAAAAAAATGAAAAACAATGAGAGAATTTGTAGTTGATGTGATATATAATCATGTTTCACTAAGTGAATAAATAATTATATGCCCAAACTTAAACAAGAGATGCGGTAGCTTGATGATTCATATGCATGGTAACTAGTCAAGTAACTCACGTCGACTCCCACAGTATCCATAAATGTTCAGTTCTACCATTTTTCAAGAAAAATGTAGTTCCAAAATGTAGCGATAAATTCGAAAAATATCGCGAATAAGACGCGCATTTCACAATATTCAGAATATTCTTGCGAACGATTGAAATACTCATGATAAATTTGCGTTTCATACTTCTCATCAGTTTATAACGATAAATTCATGAATATCGGCAAAAACTCGCAAACGTTGTTTACTATGCGCCCAGCCCTAAAAAGGCCTGGGTCAAGCCCTAAAAAATGGGTTAGCACGAAATCGGCCCTTTTTTAGGGCTGGCCCTGCCCCACGAGTTTTTGAATTTTCAGATTTTCCCCTCATTCTCCCAAACGGCTATATTCCCCCCTTTTTTGCAAAATTCTACTTTTACCCCTCCTTCAACAGTTATATAACGGCTAGCTTGGGGGTATTTTCGTCCAACAAATTTCTAACAACTCTTTTATGTTTTTTTTACACTTTTACCCTCCCCAACAATTATAAATGGCTAGTTTTAAGGGGCATTTTGGTCTTTTGTGAACCTTGAAAATTTTATAAATTCACACCCTTTCTTTCATATTTTTCACACCAACCTTCTCATTCTCTTATATCTAAAACTCTACATTTCTACAAGCTTTACTATCATTGTTATTTGTTACTAAATACTAACCCGCTCTAATTTTTAATTATAAGTATTAGTTAATTAGTTACTACTCTTATTTCCTTGCATTTAGCTACTCTTACTAAATTTTGCAAGCTTTGCTACCATTATTATTTGTTACTAAGTACATACTCTTTCCAATTTTCAATTACAATTATTATTTAATTATGTACTGCTCTTTTTCCTTTGCATTTAGCTACTCTTACTAGTTTTATTTTTTATTCTTTTAAGAAAAAAAAAGTAACATCAGATATGTCTCGATTTTTTAAATCATGTATCAAACGTGGTTCATCATCATAAGCACTACCACCACCAGAAGCACCATGACCACCACCACTACAAGCACCAATCCAAGCATCACCACAACCATTTAATTTTCAAGATCCGCCACGAATGAGTATGGATACCCAAGCCAGTTGGGAGTTCAACCAAAACATTTCAAATCTTGAATATACGTCCTACCTCGTAGTATAGTTAAGGAACGCAACACTGTTGGTGAAGCTACTACTCCAGGGCAGAATTTTAACCCGATGAGCGGTCATCGTGGTGAAGTCATCGTGGTGAAGGGCCGAGCAATTCTTCCAGTAGTCCACCAGAAGTCCAAAAGAGAAGAGAGAGAGAGAGAGAGAGAAAGCCGAGTACTAGAATCATTTTTGATGATATTATTGTTGACAACATCCGAAAAGCTTAATGTAAGTATTATGGTAAATTATTTTTGTCTAGTAGTGGTAATGGACATCTTAATATGTGTTACCCTATGTGTGCACTTAAACAAGGCCATGTCGAACCTAACCAAGCGTAGTTTTCTTTTGATGGTAAGTTATTTGTTTATACCCAGCGAGACCAAAGAGATGATCTTGCTGAATTTATTATTCACGAAGAATAACTTTTTAATTTTGCTGATAATGTTAAGCACTCTAGATATATGAACACTTACGTGCAACCTTTGTACAAAAAACGTTCGTAGAAACACAACTAGATTCGATGCCTTAGACAATATAATGCTGCTAAAGTACGCTTGATTAATTATTTTCATGATTTTGACGATAGAATTAGTCTTACTTCTGATGTTTTGCAATCTCCTTTTTCTTTTGTTAGTTATGCTTGTGTGACGGCCAATTGGATTGATTCTAATTTGACTATGAACAAGAGAATCATTGCTTTCGAATTCTTTCCTTATCCGCATAATACAATTAACGTTGTTACTATTGTAATTAATGCATGTACGACGTTTAAATAAAGCATAAAATTATGAGTCTCAATTTTGATAATGCTTCCAACAATAAAGATGTTGTTGCAGCCTTAAAGGGAAGCCTTCAACATGTACTTAATTTAATTTTTGAAGATGGTTTAGCTGCTACAAGAGATATTCTTCTCAAAATGAGGGGTATGTCAGCATTTATTAATAGTTCGGGTCCGAGAACACAACAATTCAAAGTTTTGTGTGCTCAATATAATTTGTCTCGCAGGAGACCATTTACAGATGTCATCCATAGATAGAACTCCACATATCATATGATTTGCCTGGCCCAAGCTCGGTCCTAAATATTAGGCCTAGGATCTGCGCTTGGACTGGGCCTAGATAGCCTACTAAGTGGGCTCGGCTCGACCCGACCCGGTTCTCCACCCCCTGAGCTGGGCCCCGGCCCGCTTTATGTATTGGCCCGCTGGGTCCTGGCTGGGCCGAACCATTGACATCTCTAGTTTGGGTGCTAGAACTAGGAAAAGGTAATCAGAAAGTTAGGCGTCGAGACTTAGCTTGGGGTCTTTTTGGCAAAATTTTTCAGCAAAGCTTACTTTTGTGGTACTAGTTAGACCTAGTTGTCTTCCTAGATATTTTGGTAAAACTTTATTTAATGAAATTTTGAGTGAAAGAACGTAAACGAAAAGATGAAATTAAGGTCGCCCACGTCTTGAAACTCCAAGTCCAAGTGCTTGTGTTGATGAAGCTGACTACAAAAATGTAGATGAGACTTCCCCACTGTCTTGGTCTCCCTCGTGCATCACAAGTTGGATGCCAACAAAACATTTCCTCAATATTCAGGATAAAATATGAATGTATTTTTAGCGTTTAAGTTATCATACCAAATTTCATCTGCATCCACTTATAGGGAAGAACTGGTGGTAATTAAAGAAGGTGTTGCTTTTGGGTTTATTAGAATAAACGTAGCAGCAGAACCTTCAATAGATGGACAATTTCACCTTTTAGTTTTTTTTCCTTTTTAAGAACTTGATAAAATTCAGATCTTCATTTTATTTATTGTTCTAAACTAAGCTTCATTCTTCATTACATTTCCAATCACAGACCAATTTATATTGTACTCTACAAGTATGCAGTAGACTGGGAGAATCTGCATTTACAAGTTTGTGTCTTGATATAGAATTCATTTGGTTTATTTCTACCTTATTTTCAGGCCTCACATGCTAAGCTGAAAACAAAATGATTTTCAGCTCTCCAGTTATTCATACTTCTCTTCTAAAACTCGTCTGAAGTTAAAATCAACACCACCAAACAATTTGAAAAACGAGACCAACAAAACAAAATGTGTAAACTTACATTAGATGAACGAAATGTGTTCGACACCCACATATTGCAAATCGAGTATTCCTTAAACCTTTGAAAGTAAGAAAAAAATGTAAAGCACCAAAGGCAAATACAACATATTCACTAATATGACGTCGTTATATATCTTGCAATACTATTGCAGCGGCCTTAAGGTTCCTTGTCAAGTGCCTGGTTTTATCAACATGAGATCCTTTTGCAAATTGGTCAAATTATGTAGCTACAAAAGAGATTTGTAACAGGAGATTATGAGATGTAGATGCAACAATCATTTCGAATCTTAAATGTCTTCAAGCCAAAAAAAAATCCTTTCAATGTCACTGCCTTTAGCATACTCCACCTCCTAGAGAGGGAATTTCCATCACAAAAGATTCAATCCAGCCACATGTTCAATCAAGGGCAAATTGTAAGACTGCAATCAACTAATTTCCCCATAAGAACAAACTTGGCTACCTGAGTGCTACTACCACAAGAGTAAAGTAAGATACATATACCTATATGGATCTAGAACTCAATGCAGTAACAATTATTATGAAATCTGTAATGAGATACGAGAAATTCTAGCAAATTGTAAGAAGAAGAAACTATTATACATTACATGAGAAAGTAAGGTTAAACGAACACCAGAGTCATAGCAAATCTTTATTACTAAACTCATCTAATTTCTCATAACAAGGAATCCAACAAATACTATCGGATCTACAATAATTTGTTTGAAAACATTGTTTCTTTTAACAAAGTCACCGTCCTCATTGGTTGCTGCATTCATAAACTATAGCCCATTACTTTATAGGTCATGCCATCTTAATCTACAGCCAGAGCCCAAACCTTATCGCAAATGGTCAAGCAGACCAGCAACATGCTTCCAGTGAAAGCTTGTGCTACAAATTGTATGACCACATTTTCTAAGTTTCAAATGAAGCACGTATATTCAGTATCTATATATATAGATATGATGTTACTATTGTAGAGCTGTAGAAGGGATGAGAACCTGGGGATGAACTCGTTGTAGATTTAGCATGCAAGTAATGATTTTAGAATTAAGTATTTGTTCTCACCGCCCCTTGTCATGTCATGTAGTTGTTGTAGAGATGCTACTGACAATGATAAAACCATTGAAAGAACTGGTGGACTTAATTGGAGGTGGAGATGCAAATGGAAGAGTTCTCATCGATTCATCCCCTTGGTATATTTTGCAAATGTAGAAACCTAATGATACTCTGTTAATATTTTAATGGCTAAGAATGTCTTCTTTATATGCATATAGAGAACAGAAGAAAAGAATGAATAAACAAAATATATAACAGCAAACAATATGCACAGAACAACCCACAATAATGTTAGTTAAACCAATTTGTTGTTAGAATTTAGTCAACTGCGTTATCAAAGAGAATGAATTCTTTTGGTCGTAACATCACCTAAAGAAAATATTGCTTCCTCCATTTTTTCTAATAAAACAGACAACTAAATTCTGAATAATAGAGTCCATAAAGGCTGAAGAAGATATCAAAGAAGCTTTTCCCTGCCTCCCCACCTCAACACCCAACAAAGATGGAGATATCAGATGCAAAAACTTCTAACATTTACAGTTGAACCTGTTTAAATAATGACACAAATTATGTAAGTACATATTTGCAAGAAAATCGTCGACATTGCATATAGCATTAGCAAGAACAAACGACTAAAATAAAATATCTGGGAAAATATAATTTATTAGAATGGAGAAGAGAAATCAACCCATTAAAACTTTGATGCATTAATTACCAAATGAAGACACTAATGCACATGTTAGAAAATCCTTTAGTATTTCAATAATTCAAACCCAAAGGAGCCATTCAGACAATTCAAGAAATAAGGAAGATGCTTTGAATTGAATAAAATATGGGTTCTGAATTAAAGGTATGTAATTAAAGGTATGTAATCAACAAATTAGTGAAGTAATTACCTTCCATTAGCAATTCTTTAAGTTCAAGAGGAACAAATCACAAATGAGCTGTAGAGCTGAAAAGGTGCAGAAAAGAAATAGTTTGCATCCAGTTAAACCTCTGGACAACATGTAAGACATAATAAAGAACGAAAAACTCTTTGTAAATGTTATACGAACTTATGATTAGCTGAAATGAAAATCTATATGCATGGTTAGAGTTTGAAAATTTATATTCTTCTAACTTCCGAGTAATTGTTATCTAAATTTTGGATGTCAACTATCTTCTTTGGACGTTAGTGTATTGGTTGTTACCTATTTGGTAATGATAATATACTCATGCAGTCCACTGCTGAATATCGTAAAGTAAGAAGCAAAGACAGTTCATGAAAGAAGTACTATGGCATAGGCTGAAATATAAAGCTTTGAACATATGTATTGTATTCAATCGAAGTTATTTATGTGTCAAAGTACTTATATCGTTCAATTGTGATAATTTTAGAAAGTACAGGAAGTTGTAAATTTCATGACAAGCTTACTCGGTAAGGAAATTGGTCAATAGGTGTTGCATTGAATTCAGTACCACTAATGTTGTCTTGAGGATTTGCTAGGAATTGCTTGGATCTTTGAATGACATGAATGGTACCCTTGTATTCATCTCTCATGTAGCATACATGAGGTTAATGCTAGGTACGGAGATATGTTAAATGTTAGTAGTTGACAATAAAGGCTTGCCGGATTCGTATAGACTGAGCTTCAGTATGTCCTTCTTGATGTCAATTGTGGACGACAATGTTGTAGATAGCGATAAACCTGTAGGAAAAGGATGGGAAGAAATGACAAAATGCTAACATGTACAATTGTAGAAATGAAGGCATGTTGGTTTAAGTTATAGTGAGTTAGAGCAAATATAAACATGTCTTTATGCTAAGAAGCTTCTGATTTTTACAATTGGCAAACTTTAAAGGAAAATACCATTGTATGGCTGTACTATAACATTTATGAAGATGACTATTGACACATGAATGATAATAATGATTACAATGAATGGTAATAGTGATTAAAATTCATTCCAAGCTGCCAATCTGATCAGCTTCATACCGCAATGAATGGTAATAATGATTACAGTTGTTATGTAAATTTTCCAAAAGAACATGACAATGGAAATTAAGATTAGTCAATTATCACAATGTCTCGGCAAGCGTGTTGGATATCTTGACGCACGAGGAGTTATAGTTTTTGTTGATGGGACTTCGATTGCAATTGCAATAATATATGTGGTTAGATTGTAGGCAAAGTAAATAACATGACAATTAATTTGAGAGTTATAAAATTACAAAGCTTCAAAACAACAAAGAAATGGAAATATACCTATTGTAGCATCAGTGCCAGAGCAGTTTCTCAATTGCGAGCGAGGAATGAAATTATATAGGTCTGGCACTATGTTGGTTAGATTGTTTATCTTCTCTGTGATCTCAGAGACATGCTCTCTTTCATAAAAGCTCCTTTGGGTTATTTCCTATCTCAGATGAAATTTCTTATGTCTTTGTACCAGGGTTCTTCTATCTCGTTTTCATCTATCAATGCAATCATGAAGCAATAGGCTGGTCAATACCATTTTCTGATAAGAAATAGTCCACTTCTTGCTCATCGGGTATCTCTATCATTGATGCAAGGGTTGTCAATGCATCAGCAAAAATATTCTTAAGCCGAGGGAAGATACTGGAATTCTATATCTTCAAACTTGTCCATTATTTTCTCTAAATGAGCATGGTTGGCCTGAAGATGCTCATCTCTAATTTCCCACATTCCTGGTATTTAATAGATTATTAGGCTGAATCCCCATATACCATAAGTTCTCTCACACCTAGGCTTAAGGCTATTTCCAAACCAATGATGCATGCTTCATATTTGGCGGTATGTTAGTACCATCAAAAGTTAATTTAATGGCTATGGGGGTATGGGCTCCATCCAATGATATCTAAAGTATCCCTACCCTGAAACCTTTGTTGTCCGTGGCTCCATCAAAATATAACTACCATCTGGTTTTGAATTCGACAACACAAACATCTTTATCTAGAATTCGGCCTTCCACATTACTAAGGATTGAGCCTTACATTTTACTGCCTCAACCTTTCAAAATACTTTTGTAAAAGTACACAATAATCTTTTCATTTCTTGGACTTAATAATCATGCCATCTACGTACACTCTACTTCTTTATGGATGATGTCACACAAGAGGGTAGTAGCGGCTCTTTGGTTGGTATCCCCGGCATTTTTCAATCTGAAAGGCATCACTGTGTTGCAAAATATGCCCTAAGGTATAGTGAAGGTTGTCTTTTCCTGGTCTTCAGGATCCATCTTTATACGGTTAAACCCCACGAAGCAGTCCACAAAGGAAACCTACTCATGCTTTGCAATGTTATCTACGATCAAATCAATGATGGGAAAAGGAAAGTCATCCTTAAGAGAGGTGCAGTTAAGATCTCTGTAAACGACGCGCATTGGACTTGGCTGGTCGATTTAGGGATAAGCATTATGTTAGCTAACCAAGTAGGGCACTCTATAAATCTTATAAATCCTCTATGGAAGAGTTTCATAACTTCCTCTTTGACCTTGGAAGACTATTCGGGCCTCAGCTTGCGGAGTTTTGGCTTAACGGGTTTAAATCTGGTAGAGTGGGTAGGTGATCAAGGTCGATATCGGGCATGTAGCTACAAAGACATAAATGAATTCTTTTAGGAATGCAATGAGTCTTTCTCTTTCTACCTCATCTAGGCTAGTCCTTATTTTAATTCTTTTTTTCATTTTCAGGCGTGCCTATGTTGACTTTAATAGTTCCTTCTGTAGGTCCCTAAAAACACCTAGAGGGGGGTGAATAGGTGATTTACAACTTTGAGTATAAATTTAAAGATGAGATTACAATGTAATGACAGATATAATGATAACAGATTTAACACAGAGATTTATACTGGTTCGGCCCCACCAACCTACGTCCAGTCCTCGAGCACTCCACATAAGGGAGACCTACTCGAGCCTTTCACTACACCAGCTAGCTTCGGTTGCTAGCACAAATCGCAGTACAATTTCTGAAACCCTTCCAAGGTTTCTAACTGATTACAAATGAAAAGAGATTTACATTTTGAATACAATAAACAAGCTCCTTCTTGAGCAGATGTTACAATGAAAATTTAAGACTAAGCCTTCTTAGGTGGGAAGATCTATATTCTTTCAAGAACCAAACCAAGAAGCTTACAAAGAACTTTTTCAAAAGTAAACTCACTCAATAGAGAATAGATGAGAATAAGAGATTGAGATGAGAGAGTTATTCAAGAGAAAAAAAGTTCGCGCGAGTAAAAAGTTGTAAATGCTTTCACAGATCCCCTATTTATACAAATAAGAGATAGAGAGCCATTAAGAAGGGAAAGCCAAACAGGAAGGATTCGACTAAAACATTTTGACTTCGACTAAAATATTTAGCTTCGACTGAAAGTCTTGGCTTCGACTGAAAGTTTTTGCCTTCGACTGAAAATCTTTGCTTCGACTGAAAGAAAATATTTCAAGTTTGAGTCGACTAAAAATAGTTTGCCTTCGACTGAAAGTCTTTGCTTCGACTGAAAGTCACAGCTTCGACCGAAAGTCTTGGCTTCGACTGAAAGTCTTAGCTCCGACTAAAAGTCTTGGCTTCGACTGAAAGTCACAGCTTCGACTGAAAGAAAAGATTTCAAGTTTGAGTCGACTAAAAACAATTTGCCTTCGACTGAAAGAGACGATTTTGGTTCTTTACTAAAATTTCTGTCAGATCTTTTAAGAAGGGATTAGAAATGCTAACAAGGAAAAATAGACTTCAGATTCTTGCATCTTCAACGTAGTCCAAGTCTTTAAATCCCGAGTCTGAGTCCAAGTCCAAGTTAAGGCTTTGTCCATGTCAAGGTCTTGTCTTTGTATGATTAAGATAAAGCCTGTAATATTTATCTTAAAAATGTTGTCAGATTAATGTTAGAAATAACAAGACTGGAATCATCAAAATCAATAAGTCAACAATCTCCCCCCTTTTTATAATGACAATATTAGTTCTAACATTATAAAGATATACTCCCCCTTAATCAGTTAATCATTTACGTAAAGAAATAACATAAAGATCATCTTATAAAATTTAACCAATGAATTAATAAAGATGCATACAAAAAAAATGATTAATACAAAGAATGATCAATAAGTAATTGTTCTCCCCCTTTGTCAAATCAAAAAGAGGGGGCAACTTGTGCAACAAGTAAAAGAATAAATAAATAAATAATACTAAGGTCGACGACGGCGAGCACCCGGGGCAGATGAGGAAGGATTAGCGGGCGGCGCAGCAGATCGACGAGCACCATGCGCAGAAGAGGAGGGATCAGTAGGCAGCGGAGCGTTTGTGGGGACTTCAACAACTTCGATGACATGAGGAGAGCGCGGCAGCAGAGGGTTGTATGGGAGATACGGGTTAAAAAACCAGTCTTCCCCATCAGTGCTAGTGTGTCGAGAAGGAAAAATATCCGGACTAGTCACCTAAAAGCCATGAGCCTGATCGAAGATCTGATAAGCCAGATAGCGGTTTTGTTCGGTCAAAATGCTCGTGGTGAGATAGGCCTAGCGACGATGAGCCTGAAGGGCAGCTTCCTGCTGGCAATGAAGATCATGTTGCATCTGAGTCAAACTGTCCAGAAGTGGAGTATGATTGAGAGGGAGAGATGAAAGGTTAGCGGTAAGATCATTGAGAAGGTTGTGAAAGTCAATTTGGTTCGAGAGAAGCTGAGCAAAAGAGTGTTGAGCCGACTGCTGAATGGTCGCAAGCTCATGAAGGATAACAGTGTGGTTAGCGGTAATGGAAGCAGCAAGGGTGGTTTGCAATTCCAGAGTTAACTGAATCGAGGTAGATAGACGAGAAAGAGTGTCAGAGAGGTCGGGGGTGTCCGAAGAGAGGAACTCATCAAAATTGATATGTGAGAAGTCGTTTAGCGGACTACTGAAGAGGGGATCAGTAGGGTGAGGAGGAGTGGGAAATGGAAGGACCGAGGAGGAAGAGTCAGAAGAAGGGAAGGGGATAGAGCTAGATGGGTCAGTAGGTATGTACTGAGTAGAAGGGGGTTGAGATGGTGAAAAAGATGGAAAGGCAGTAGATTGTGAGGCTGAGGTAATTTCAGGAGCAGGAGAGGGAACATGAGTAGAGGCAGGAGCAGGGGCCAGAACAGACGAGGTGTGGGAAAGATCAGTAGTAGTGATGCGCTCAAGAAAAATAGTGTTGGAGGTAAGGTCGGAGCGAATTGCAAAACCGGCACAACGAAGAGAAGTTTCATCGAGAACATGATGGCCCAGAAGAGATATACGTTTCGAGTTAG
Organism: Escallonia herrerae; assembly: GCA_033070095.1. Lineage (NCBI taxonomy): Eukaryota > Viridiplantae > Streptophyta > Magnoliopsida > Escalloniales > Escalloniaceae > Escallonia > Escallonia herrerae. Next base: position 782,418 of record JAVXUP010000064.1, read on the forward strand.
AGGTAGGCAAAGGGACATGAAAATGTTCAAAGACTTGAGTTAACAGAAGGCCAAAAAGGAAGATTAGCAGATGATTTGTTTTTTCAGGCATTCATGACGAGCATGATAATGCCCGCAATGTTTAATGGGAACCCCGAATGAAATGGGTGAGAAGGATGATGTCTAAGTATGAAAAAGTGGCGTAAGAGCCGGAATGGGCCGAGAGATTGTAACAAAGAAAAGATGGAGAACATGATAAAGAGGAGACAAGTCACCCAGACTGGGTTTACGGGGTTGAGAGGTGGATGGGTCGTCTAAGAGAGTTTGGGTCTGTTGTAGAGGGGTAAAGGAACTGGTGGTACACCATGTATTGGCGGTGAAAACAAGGGTAGAGGATTGATTTGTAAAACTGAAAATGTGGGCCAAGGTGGTGGCATCAAGATGGATGTGGACCCCATTCACATGTGGTAAAAAAGGTAGGCGGTTGAGCATGAAAATGCATGTTGGAGTAGAACATGCGAACAAGAGCAGGATAATAAGTGGTGGGTGGAGAGAGAATGTAGAGGCAGCCCATTCGTTCAAAAATGGCAGTAAGACCAAGTTGAGTCATTAGAGTGACATCACTTGGACGACCGGGGACGACCTCGCTATTTACGAAATTGGTATAGTAGGTGAGTTGGTCGTCAACAGAGGGAAAGAAATGGGGAATGTGAAGTATATCGGTAGGAAAAATATAAGGGCAGGTAGGTGGTGGACAGGTTGGTTGATGAGTAGAGGATAAAGAGGCAGCAGGTGGAGGAGGAGCAACATTACCTGAAGATGATTGAGCAGTAGATAGTGGAGGGACAGGTATAGAGGACGATGGACGAGCAGTAGCTGATGTTGGACAAGGGCAGTGGCGGGAGGATGGATGCGGTGGAGTAACAGTAGCAGTAGCAGCAGCTGAGGCAAGAGCCACGTTGGATTCATCATCAGAGTCAATGAGAAGACAACGACGACGAGGGCGTGTATTAGGATCCATATGGGTCCTTGGAGTGACAGGTGGACAAGAGAGAAGAATAGTGAGTCTATGAAAATGAAAGACAAACCGTGAAAAAGCAACAGTAAAAAGTTAATACCTAGTTCAGACTTCGGGAGTGAGCCATATGTGAGCGAGGGATACATCGATCCCTCGGGACAGACTTCGGGAGTGAGCCAGGGATATGGTGGTCCCTCTGTACAGGGAATGGGTGGTGATTGGGGGCCGCCAAGCACCATGGGCTAGGCTCAAGCGCCATGGGAAGACTACAGTGCGCCCTCCTTCTCTTTGCTATTGGACTCGGAACCCCAACCCCTCTCTCAGAGTCAAGTCACGCAAGACTGGGGTTTCAGACACATTAGTCTGTCGGAGACACTGCCCATTGTCCCGTGGGCAGGACCATCTATTGCCGAAGGAGGGTAATATCCCCCGTTCGACCCCCCCAAAGGAGTGCAATATCCCCCCGTCGACCCCCCCGAAGGAGTGCAATATCCCCCCGTCGACCCCCGAGGGCAATATCGCAAAGGGCATCCAGTGAAGCCCCTAAAGGCGTATAAATGCCAAATAATTAGAGAGCATTATTTTAGTGGCTTCCCCCGGGACAAAGCGTTGTATAGTGTGAATCATCCGGAGGGCATGGATTACACTTGCGAGTGAGGAGAAATGGCCTCCCTGGCTCCGGGGAGTTGGTTAGACAACGGTGTCATCTCCACATACGTGTAGATTCTGAAGGAAAGGGGTCGGGAGCGGCTGAATGGGTATCCGGCCATTTTTTTGGTGGATGCCTTTTTTCATAGCCTCCTAGTGTCTGAATGGCAGGAGCGGGTCGAGAAAAGGAGAAGAAAAAGTTGAGCCAGTGGAGACCGTCCGCTAACTTACGAGCGTATCTTACTAGGGATAGTCCAGTGAGCGCAAGTGTTGCCGACATTTTTCTAATCCCATTTTTAGGGGAAGGCCACTGGTACTTGGTTTGCTATGAACCGGAAGAGAAAGTTGTATCGGTGATCGACAGTCTCCACGACGATACCACCCACATGCCTGTGCTGCAGATGTACAAAGCCCAGTTGGACTCAATGGTAATATTACGATTGTTGTTTAACAGTTATTGTAACTTGGCATAAATGTTAACTCGTGTCTTACGCCGTTTTGTGTTTCTCGCAGAATATATTTTGTGCAATGGTCAATGGTATCCGTGGTAACCCTGTACCGGCGGGCCAAAGCCTGATTTGCGACTGAAGAAGAGGAGGCCCAAGCAACGTAACACTTCGGACTGCGGCGTCTTCCTTTGCATGTACATGGATTACATTTGCCGGTCTGAGAGCCTCAAGGCGGCCGTTTGGAGCCAAGCAGAAGTAGACACCTTTAGATATAGAATAGCTTGGCAAATTATGAAAGGCCGGCCTAGAGCGGTTAGGTTTATTGTAAATCCGGCTAATGCCGAGAATCCCCCCCAACATGATTCCCCCAGTTGACATTGTACCATTACAATGTCAACTTTTTTTAATAAACCATGATTATTTAGAAAGCTCTCATTGATTTGTGTTGAAGATTATTAATTGATTGATTTGATTTGTGTTGAAGATGATTTTGATTGATTTGAGTTGGTTTTTTTGGCTCTCATTGAGAATGATTTGAAAGGTGGAAAACAAAATGTGTAGCGGACACTGGGGGAGGTGAAAAAAATTTCTAAGTGTTGGGTTAAGAGTTTCTGCTGGGCCGTCCGCTACACAATGCGGCGGACACAAGGGGTAGTGAAAAAATTTTCTAAGTGTTGGGGGAGTTTTTGCTGGGCCGTCCGCTATACAATGTGGCGGACACTGGGGGAAGTGAAAAAAATTTCCAAGTGTTGGGTTAAGAGTTTCTGCTGGGCCGTCCGCTATACAATGTGGCGGACACTGGGGGAAGTGAAAATTTTCTAAGTGTTGGGGTTGAGAGTTTCTGCTGCGCCGTCTGCTATACAATGTGGCAGACACTGGGGGAAGTAAAATTTTTCTAAGTGTTGGGGTTGAGAGTTTCTGCTGGGCCGTCTGCTACACAATGTGGTGGACACTGGGGGAAGTAAAAATTTTCTAAGTGTTGGGGTTGGGAGTTTTTGCTTGGCCGTCCGCTACACAATGTGGCGGACATTGGGGGAAGTGAAAAAATAATCCAAGTGTTGGGTTAAGAGTTTCTGCTACGCCGTCCGCTACACAATGTGGCGGACACTGGGGGAGGTGAAAAAATTTTCTAAGTGTTGGGGGAGTTTCTGCTGGGCCGTCCGCTACACAATGTGGTGGACACTTGGGGTAGTGAAAAGATTTTCTTAGTATTGGAGTTAGAGCGGACAGTGGGGTACACCAGGTGCAAAAAAGTGTAAAAAATTTGGAAGTTGTGCGCCGTCCGCTACACACTGTAGCGGACATCTACTTTTCCTGGAGACAGAGAGAGACGGGTGGAAAAAGAGAGGCCGTTCTGATTGTTGTTTAATAGGAGTTTGACGTCCGCTACATTGTGTAGCGGACAGAAGGCATACCAACAGTTTTTTGTCCGCTATATTGTGCCGCGGACACTTTACAATCCCAATAATGTTGGTCTCTGGTGTGCCGTCCGCTACATAGTGTAGCGGACAGAGAAGCCATAAAAAAAAGATTTAAAGTTAATCTGTGAATGGGTCCTTCAGAAATAACCTTCCAGTCTTCGGTAAGAAGATAATCTCATCAAATATTACGTATTATTACAAATGTCAAACAATCTTGATGGCTTATACAAAAAAACTAAAGGTCCACTGCAGCTGCTTCTTCCTCATCTTCGGCCTCATCTTCTTCCTCGTCTTGCAAAACCCCTGGACTTATCCCCAGTGCCTTGTAATGGTTCCGCTTGTCATGGTCGGTCATTTTGTTGCACAATGCACACCTTCTTAGCTTTTTAGGTTGAGTTGCCTATTCAATAGAGCTCTTCATCCGCGTAGATCTCTTGCGTCCTTTCGTTTGCGATATAATTGGATCCAAAGGCCGGATATCATTGTCGTCTTCCTCCCCCGGCTCGTCATCTTCTGATCCCGTTGTAGGCTCAGTGTCAACCGCATTGCTGACTGAAGCTGCTTCCAACTGGTCGACGATGGGCTCTTGCTGCTGAGCTACCTCGAGGAGATGTTTATATCCAGCCATTGTAGCAGCACCTTTTACGGACAAACGGGTGAACATTGTCACCAGATGATTATACCGCAACGTCTCTGATTCTTCAAAGTCAGTATACGGGTGCTCCGGAAAGGCAATGGTACCGTGCAACCTGTTTGCACCTTTCGTCCACCGTGGCAGGACATATTTATCGGGGATTGTCCTGATATTCTTCTGGGTGAAAAACCGCAGAATGTGTCTACACAGGATGCCATGGAACTCAAACTTCTTGCAAACACATGTCACCGAATCCGTCAATGTGTCATGGCTCACCGTATAAATTCTGCGCAGCTTCTCAGGGACGAGGTCATTCACGAGCGAATAAACCTTGTACTCACGCGTAGACATTTCTGCCACCTTGTTTATACTGTATCGTCCCGATTTTCGCAGCTCTACTTGGTATAGCAAGAAGATCTCCTTCGTATAGACTTTGGCACCGTTCAGCTCCAGCGGGGTCTCAAGCAACCTTCTCCTTTGTTTGTACGTTGTTGCAAAGTCTGCAGCCCTTTCTTTTACGAACAACGAAGCTACCGCTTTTTGTGCGGATGCAACGAAAGTCTTCAAATTGGTAGTTGTACCCACATAACTATCGAACGTGGCATTCATAGATTCACTCCTGCCCGTCGTTTTCATGCCCGCTGAAAAATACCTCCTCGTGTAAACGCCAATCCATTGCTCTTTGCGCTCGTACAAGTGCTGGAGCCACTCGTTGTCTTGCAATGAGTAATCCCGAACAAGCTTTTCCCACCTCTCCTCGAATTCCTCAATCGTTAACGACTTGGTAACGCACTTGTCAAAATCCTGTTTAAAGTCTGGATACTTTGCGTACACGTGATGCAGACGTTCCGGGTATTTGTTGCTTATGTGCCAAGTGCACAAGTTGTGCCGGGTGTCTGGGAAGACGGTCGCAATAGCCTTCTTCATTGCCAAATCTTGATCGGTGATGATCACTTTGGGTGCTTTGAAGTTCATTGCTTCCAGCCACGTCCTAAACAACCATACAAAAGAACCCTCGCTCTCGTCCCTTAACAAGGCGAACCCGAACAGGATGGAGTGATAATGATGATTGACGCCGGTGAAAGGAGCGAACGGCATCGAGTACTTGTTGGTACGGTATGTGGTGTCGAAAGTCACGACATCCCCAAAATGCTTATAAGCTAGCCTCGAACGACCGTCGACCCAAAAAATTGTACTAACTCGATGCTCGTCGTCAAGTTTATAATCGAAGGTAAACTGCGGGTCCTCCATCTGCATCCGTTTCAATAGGCTCATTGTCGATTGCGCATCATTGAGGTCATACGCGGCTCGTCTATGGGTTCGGACCGCGTTACGAACGTCTGTCGTGTTAAAGTTTAAATTTTGAATTCCCCCAGCCTGTTCAGCAAGAACATTAACAATCTCAGTAGGTCCAATTCGCGCATTGCTCATTGTGTGAATTAGGCTCCTCGCGACCTTACCCATCTTCTTGTGTTGATGCATCTGACTCACCTTAGAAGGAGTTACTAACGGGTGATTGTGTGCCAGTTCCAGGCTGGTAATAAGCCAATGATCTTGATTGGGTTTGTAGCTTACGAACATCTTGACCTGGCAATTTGTGCGCTCAAAGCAGTCCCGTCTTCTACGCGAATATCCTATTTCGTCATCACTGTCATCATTGCCTACGCGTGTCTCATTTTGCTGTGGATTTCTGCCCCTATGACACTCGTATAAGCGAGAGCATATCTTTTTTGTTACGTTGCTTGTTCTTGTAGTCTTTATTCTAATGCCAAAACCAACCCTCAATGAATACGCTCGAAAACATTCTTCAGCTTCTTCCAATGTTTGAAACGTTCGTCCTAGATACGGATCACTAGCATCTACGGGGACGTTGGAGCTCGACACGAAATCAGACATTGTGAAACAAGACCTGTGTAGAAATAGATTACGCTTAACAATCAAATAGCATTTCTAACTGAAAATATTACCTAAAAATTACCTTGGCGAATAGACCAATTTAGGATGACAAACATACCATATGCATAATCTCAAAAGTGTCTCCAAATTAACAATTATTAATTTATTGAACATAACAAATTAAAATTACTAAGATAAATAGACGAATTCATCATGCCAAAAAATTGAATTAAACTATAATGAATTTATTTAGAGTTAACAAATTACACCTTTTTTATGAACATCATGTCTAGAACATCACAAATTGATGAATACAGTGACAAATTTCTAGAACATAAAAAAAAATCTATACTTTTTTCCAAACAAAATAAAATTATATTTTACCAGTCAATCCATAAAGAAAACTTCACCATTCGCAAACTTACCTTGCTTGAGTGAAGCTTGAAGCAAGTGTTACTCGAAGCTTGAAGGGAGCTGAAAATGGAAGCGAGTCCGAAGGAGAAGAAAATTGTAACTGAATGAGCTTTTGGGGTAGTACTGTCCGCGATACTGTGTAGATCTCCTATTTCCGACAACATTGACGTGTGTAGAAATGAAGGTACAGACCCGTCTGGAAATATGTCAGTTGTGTCAGGGCTGTCAGTTGTCCGCTGGACAGTGTAGCGGACGACTTTTTGGCTGTCAATGTAGGGCCAAGAAAGCCGTCCGCTACACAGTGTAGCGGACGGGGGAGCAGGGGCAAGATGGTAAAAAGGTCCGTCCGCTACACTGTGTAGCGGACGACTGACAGTGCCGCAAAAATAGGACGGCCAGATCGCGCTAACAAGATCTCCTATTTTGCTAGCGCTCTCAACGGATCAGCTCCCATATATATATATATATATATATATATATATATATATATATATATATATATATATATATATATATTTACAATAATCCCCCTACCAATTTATGAGCCATTTAAATTCTACCCGGCACCTTTTATGCTTACAAAAATGTCCGATATAGTTATTTATGAAAGATTACGTATTAAGAGAATTTAACGGGTTATTACTTAACCCGCTACACTAATTCGTTGCTAAATCTTGTTAATAATGTATCGACGTTAACTTTATATAAAACATCCCTAACACTAATTGTCGTTAAAGATTTCAATCACTATTAATAATGTCTGTTAACGTTAATTTATAGCTTTGATTTTATGGTTGTCGCTAAAGATTATAATTATAGCGCCTCCCCAAATTTGACGCTATGAGCCGCTCACATTAATATACCAATGCTAGGTAAGAGTTCGTAGCTAAAAGTTTATTTCGGTCTGAACAAGTTATAATAAATAAAAAAAATCCGGGCATTACACATCAGGTCGGCAAGTTCGTTTCATAAGTTGCTCGACAGATCGATATAAGTTACAAATTGATTTGTTTATAGTTAGAATTTCGATAATGTCTTCAATATCATTTATTTCCTTAATGTCTTCAATGTCAAATCACTCTTTTGCAGGCCTCATATGAAAAGATCATGGGGTTTATGCAGCAGTATGGTCAGCCACTAGTGCCCCAATAGTACGAGTACTGGTACTGGTGGATTAAAATAGTGGCTGGATACACTGGGGTTCATCAATAGAAAGAAAGGGTGCATATGTGGCATGCCCAACGTAACTGCACGTGCCGTGATGGGAGTGTCCTCACCCCCTATGGCCCCTCCTAGAGACACAGATGCCGATCGCGGAGCAACAGTTCCACCAGGAGGATGTTCATCACATTGTTCAGTGGTGAGGATGATAAAGGCTCAGGATAAGGTACATTGCTCGAGAGTTAGAATTATGAAGTCAGTATACATGAATAAACACAATATACAAATACTAATGAGAATGCTTGTGTGCTTTTAATGTAGGACTTTATTGGTGGATACTCAGTGTCGAATCCTGATGACACCCCCTGTGGACTATGCAAGTAGTAGGATCCAGATCCCGTTCTTAATGAGCCCTGAGCCTTCCCCCTTTTCCCCTCCCCTGCCTTCCTGATATTGTGCTCCCCTCCCTCTCTCTATTTCTATCCCCCTTCCGCTCTTGTCCCGCCCCTGTTATATTTGATTCACTACTGGACAATGTTGTATATATTATTTGTTCATTTACAACAGAATTTGAATATAGACTTCGTGTTTTAGGGTTAAATAATTAATGATTGATCATTATTTATTCAATCCTATTGGATTGGAAATTGATTATTGATGGATATGGATTGGCTGGGATTGCATAATTGGATTGGGATTTGAATTACAAGTTTGCGTATAGAGAACAAATAACAAATAAAAAACATATATTATTTTTAGTGACGTCGCTAAAAGTCTACAAGGACAATGTTGAGAAAGTCTTTTAGCGACCAAAAGGTTTGCTGACAGACCTTTAGCGATGGCAATTGGTCACTAAAGAAGGTCTATAATTGTTACAATAGTTTTTTAGTGATAGAATTGCCGTAGCTAAAAGTCCACCGGTAAAACCTATTCAATCACTAAATATTTTTCCAAAATTAATATTTTCCAAAAAAGGAGAAATTAATTTTAAAATATGAAAGTTATACTTAGCGAAGGACATTCTATCGCTAAACGAATTTAGCGTCCATCACCAAAAGTTGGACTGTTGGCTATGGATTCTTAAAATCCGTGGCCAAACTTTTAGCGATGGAGTTAGTAGCCACGCACTTTTAGCAACGGGGTGTTCATCGCTAAAAGTTTTTGGCGACGTGTAATATCCCGAACTTTGGGAACGGGTTAAAACAACCATCGGTACTCCGAAAAAAATAAACGGGCGTTAAATTTAAATAATACTTAAGTATTAGTAGTGCATAGGAGCTTAAAAATATTTTGGGACAAAAATGTAATCAAAATTTTGAGGGCATTTTCGTAATTTTGGAAAAAAAATTGGGGGCATTTGTGCAATTTTATAAAAGTAATTTAGGAACTTTTTTTTTAATGTGCCACCTCCTACTAGCTTAATGACTAAGCTAGAAAAAAAAATTGAGAAGTGAAGGATAAGTCTAAAAAAAACCAAAAGGGGAAACCTTTCCCTTTCTGGAAAGGAAGAAGAACAGTAACCGAAATAGAAACAAGAAACAGAGAAGCTGCAGAAGGAAGAAAGCAAAGAAAAATTAAGGGAGAAGGGAGGAATTTCGAGCAAGAAATTGAAGGCAAAGAAAAAAAAAACATTGAAAGGAATCGTGAAGAAGGTAAATCCCTAACCTTCACCGTGTGTTTCAGTGTGTGTTTTTGGGTGCTCAGTGTGTGTGAGTTTACCGTGCAGTGGGTGAGTGTTCTTTGTGCGCAGAGGTGGATTGAGAATGATTGTGATGTGATTTGTGTTTAGAGGGATTAGTGTTGTATAGAATTAAATTGCGTGAGATTTGGAGTAATTTGGGTGTGCCTGAAGGTTGTGGCGTGTGAGTTGGTGTGTGTTCATGACAATAAGTGTGTGTGTGTGTGTGTGTGTGTGTGTGTGCGTGTAGAATGAGTGACAGTAGGTGTGCTTCGGGAGGGGATTCACAAGAGGGACTTGGAAGTTTAATTATATGTATATAGTTGTAATATGGAAGATTGGTGACTGTGGTGGAATCGGCAGAGGGGACCATAACTGGGTATACGTGTTCTTCAATTCAGTGTGTGTGTGTGTGTGTCACGGGTGTGAGTGTATATATGCATCATGGGTTTGATTATGTGTTATTGTGTTTTATAGGTGTATATATACAGATTTTAGGGTTGTAATGTGCGTGTGTTTAGGAAATTCAGAGTTGGTAGGTGAGTTGGGTGAAGTGAAGGTTTCAGCCATGAAGAAAATAGATGAAGAAGACGAAGTGTGTGCATTTAAGGTGAAATGGTAGGTGTTTTGATCATGAATATTGACCGTAATTGTCACTAAAGGTGAAAAATTATTTGGACAGTTTTTCAATGAATTTTTAAAAATAGTTTGGACCAAAATTTGGCAAAGTCCCAAATAGTAACCCCAATATTTTTTCAATATGTACGCTCTGGAAAATTTTAGGAATTTTTGGGATCCGCGAAGGGCGCTAAATTAGGGTACCGATTAGGAAAAATTCTGAATTTATTTAGCATAGTAAAACAAGGTATTTTGATTTGAAAATTTCAGTGAAATCTTATTTTACTGATATGATTCATATTCTAAAATTTCGTACCAATCTGAGGCCGATAGGTATTTTTGTGAAACTGGTATTTTTGCGCTCGGTCCAGATACCGGTTCGGAATTTTCGAGTAAAAAATTTCTAAAATATCTTTTAGGCCAGAAATAACATCGGGATGCTTAAAATAGCGGTTTAAGATATTTTTGAGATTTTTTCGGTGCCGAAAACCCCTAGGGGTGTTTTGGTAATTTACCACCCCGAAGGGGTATTTTGGTAATTTTACATATAAGAGGTATTTTGAAGTAAATTTACATACAATAAGATTATTTTAGTACTTTGCTTTTGGAAAAGTCATTTTGATGATTAAAGTGTAACGGGGGTATTTTGGTAATTTGCTACCCTGAAGGGGTATTTTGGTAATTTGACCTAAGAAATGTATTTTTGGATAAATTCACATTTGGTAAGGTTGTTGTAGTGATTCTACTCACGAGAAGACCATTTTGGTGATTTAAGTCCGATAGGGGCATTCTGGTAATTTTACACCCCAGGGCGTTTCAGTAATTTTACATACCCGGTGAGGGGGGTTCATTTTGGGAGTATGTGTGAGTTTGTATTAAGTTATAATCTCGTTCTGTAGGCTGTATTCTAATGATTTGATTATTCTGTTTAGGTTAAAGCTAAAGACTTCCAGTTAGGATAATTTAGCTGCGGATCCAGGTAAGGGATTCTATCTGAACCCTGGGGAAGGACTTTCGTCTGAGCCCTTATTCTGATAACTCGTACTCGCAAGTACTCATTTGATTTACTTATGGCTAATGTCAAACTCTGAATTTGGTATGATATCATCATGTTCTTGTCCAGAAAACCCTAATATTGAACCTGAATCGATTATTTGGAAATCTTGTGATGCTCGCCTGTTATTATGTGCTGAGCAGATGTGACAATTGTCTGTATCCGTTCTTCTGGATTGTTGTGCTTAAAACTTGATAATTATTCGTAATCGTTTTATTATTTATCTGTGATTTTTCTTCTGAAAATTCTGATTTCTTCTGAAAATTCTGAATGTTGACTTATGTCAGTATGATTATTGTTATTGGAATCCGAATTGATTTTGGTGATTGAGCTTATGTTAAGGCTCACTGATATTGTTGATTTTTCTGTTTTGACCTGGGTTTCTATTCTGTGGGAGGGCGTAATAAGGCTGGTCTGAATCCTGCAGGAAAAAGCAGGCTAGTACCCAAATGGACTAGTATTTTAGTACATCATGCATGTGTACACTTCTGTGCTTTGCCGGAATGGCATCGCGACCGCCCAGGATCAACGTTGATTTTTTATTTTATCTGCTCTGTACACTACCGTGACTATTACAGAAATGTCTGAAAAGTATTATCTGAAATGATATGTGCTTCTGTTGAAATCTTTTGAAAAACCTTCATTGTATTTGGAAACAATGACTCTAAAAATGATCTATTATCGATTGTTCTTTTTGGAATCGGTCATGTTTGTTCTGGTTTATTTTGGTATCTATTTCTGATGAGTTTTTGATCCTTTTGGAAGTCATTAAGTTTTGACCATCTGAAGTATTCTGGAAATTTTCGTCAGTTGGATTCTTTGAAATCATTTTGTAATCCTGTTGGTAGTCCTTGTGCGACCTTACTGAGCTCTCAAAAGCTCACCCTTCGATTGGCTCCCTTCTGCAGGTGATGATAAGCTGTGGCAGGTTCTGGAATGGTTTAGAGTCTGAGTGAGATTCCGATGAGCCCATCACCACTGTATAGTAAGACCCCTGCGCGGGTCGGTACTGATAATCTGTTCTTAGGAAATTTGAATTGCGAAGAACCTAAGCTGTAAAAGTTTAAGCCAAGCAATTATGATCCAGTATTTTGAGAAATCTGAGTTGATGCTGAATTAGATGATTTGGAATATGTGTTAGTGAACAGGTTTGATGTGATCTGGTACGTTAACAACCCGAGAGTTCGGGGCGGCAGAGCTCCGGATTTCGGGGTCTTTACATGACGAGATAATGACTTTTAGCGATGGAATTGTCTGTTGCTAAAAGTTCTTTTCCTTGTAGTGCGTTGCCCTCTACTGGGTGGTGTGGCACACCACATCGAAAAAAATCCCTGGAGGATTTTAAGAGTCGTCATCTAATTTAATTTAAGGAAAACAATAAAAAAACTATAGATGTCTCAAAGGTGTCTAAACGGATGACTAGTCTATCAAAAACAAGTTTGGGTTGGGGGACTAAAATACGCAACGAAAAATGTTAGGCACCCACCGCGCCCCTTTCGGTCTTTACTTCATTTTCAATGATTATTGGCCTTAAAAGCACGTAGCATGCAAATTTTTTTTTTTAATGTTTTTGGCTTGAACTCAACATCAGAAGTCAAATTGCCTATGTATCTGATCGAATAATCAGAATCAAAACCACCGTAACACTGGTCTTACATGAGGAAGTCTACAATTCGGCACTTAGACATAGAAAAGTAAAAGACTCTTCTTGTTGTTTTTGAATAGAAATGTGACTACAGAAAATGGGAGACGCCCGAGACCATTATTATCTAAGATAATCTAGAACACTGTAAATGTACTTTCAGAAGGGGCTGGCTTAGAGGACTTCAAAACTCCTTATAACTGATAGATGATCTAACACTTCTATGAAATAAATGGTATAAAAACTCTAGGGAGAAAAAGCTTGTTTCTGAAAATGTAAGCCAACGACCCTATTTAGAGTAGTTTGGGATGCCAGAAATGGTAAAAATAACTGTATCAATCTTTGATTTGGAGATAAGACATACTATTTGATAAAAATCGCAGATTGACAAAAGTCAACTGACTAGTCAGTTAGTCGAAAAATAGGCCGGTTCATCCCATATCTTAAAGATATTTTTTCCCAATTTTATTATCTGACCCTAATTCAGTAATTATCTCTGAATTGTTAGTGGAGAATTATCTTCATATCTCGTATAAATTAGGCGTTAATCACATGTATCAAGAATAAATCACAAGATATTTTGAAGCCATCTAATTAATTATTTTCTCTTGATTTTAACTTGAGTTAAATCTAACTAAGTAGGCTAGTCATCCAATGGACCTGACCTAATTAATTTGTACTTAACTGACTGGACTAGATGGACATACAGACAAACTAATGGACTGGACTGACTAGCTGAATTAAATAAATAAGGTCTATTACTTATTATCAGTTCTACACCCAACATTAAATAATAAATATTATTTATTAATAAAGCCCCACATAAGCTTATAAAAAATATAAAATAAAACTACAAAAACGGATTGTTTATAGGTAAATTTGGGACAATCATGCCCCTATGTGAGTCACAAAATGAAAGCACAATTACCACATTTAAATCTATAGGTCCCTAAATACACCTAGATGGGGTGAATAGGTATTTTACAACTTTTAGTATAAAATAAAAACGAGATTACAAATTAATGACAGATATAACAATAATAAATTCAACACAGAGATTTATACTAGTTCGGCCCCACCAGCCTACGTCCAGTCCCCGAGCATTCCGCACAAGGGAGACTTACTCGAGCCTTTCACTAACCAGCTAGCTTCGGGTGCTAGCTCAAACCGAAGGTTTCCAACAGTTTACAAATGAAAAGAGAATTACAATTGGAATACAACAAACAAACTCCTTCTTGAGTAGATGTTACAATGAATAATCTTAGACTAAGCCTTATTAGGTGGGAAGATCTATATTCTTTCAAGAACCAAATCAAGAAGCTTACAATAATCTATCTCAAAGAAGAACTCACTCAACAGAGAATAGATGAGAATGAGAGAACAAGATGAGAGAGTGTTTTGAGATGAGTTAGAGAGAGTATTGAAAAAGATTTGCAAGAAGTATATTAAATGCTCTCAAGGACCCCTTTTTATACTAGTTAGGAAAGTGAACCGTTATGAAGGGAAAGCCTAAAAAATGATTCGACTCAAACATAAGTTTGATTCGACTGAAAGTACTACATAGAAAATCGGTCGACTGAAAACTTAGTGAGAAGAGATGGTAAATATACTGACGAATTGAGTCGACTAAAAACGCTATTTCATTTGACTAAAAACTTTTGGCTTCGACTGAAAACTTTTACTTTGACTAAAAAGTTGTGCTTCGACTGAAAAATCCTTTATAACAAAAGAACTGGACAATTGAGTCGAATGCAAAATGTTTGCCTTCGACTGAAACTTTCGGTTTTGGTTCCTTACTTGAATTTCTGTGAGATCTTTTAAGAAGGACTTAGAAATTCTAACATGGATAAATAAACTTTAGGTTCTTGCATCTTCAATGTAGTCCTAGTTTTTGAATCCCAAATCCAAGTCCGAGTTCAAGCTTTGTCCAAGGCATGATCTTGTCTTTGTTTGATTAAGATAAATTCTGAAATGTTTATCTTAATAATGCTGTCAGATTAATGTTAAAGATAATAAATTTGGAATCATCAAAATTGATAAGTCAACAATCTCCCCCTTTTTGATGATGACAACATTAGTTATAACATTATATAAACATACTCTTCCTTGATCAGTTAATCATTCAAACAAAGTAATAAGTAAAAGAACATCTTTTAATATTCAGCAAAAAAAAATTGTTAAAGATGAGTACAAAGAATGATCAATAATTAATTGTTCTCCGCCTTTGTCAAATCAAAAAGAGGGGCAGCCAATGCAACAATCAAAGGAGTAAAAAATAAAGCATCTAGGGCTGACGGTGACGAGCACCCTGTGCAGAAGAGGGTGGATCAGTAGGCGGCGGAGCAGTTTTGGGTACTTCAACGACTTCCACGACACGAGGAGAGCGCGGCATCAGAGAGTTGTACGGGAGATGCAGGTTGAAGAACCATTCTTCCCCTTCAGTGTCGGTGTGTCGAGAGGGAAAGATATCCAGACGAGTCACCCTAAAGCCATGAGCCTGATCGAAGATCTGATGTGCCAGGTAGCGGTTTTGTTCAGTCAGAATGCTCGTAGTGAGATAGGCTTGGTGACAATGAGCTTGAAGGGGAACTTCCTGCTGTTGGTGAAGATCATGCTGCATCTAGTCAAACTCTCTAAGATTGGAGTATGGTTGAGAGGTGAGTTTGTTAAGAAGGGTGTGAAAGTCTATTTGGTTCAAGAGAAGCTGGGCTGAGAAGTGTTGAACCGACTGCTGAAGAGAAGCAAGCTCATGAAGGAGGGCAGTGTGGTTGGCTGCAACAGAGGCAGCAGGGGGGTTTGCGTTTTAAGTATTAACATAATCGAAGTTGAGAGACGAGAAAGGTGCTCAGAGAGTTCAAAGTTGTCGGTGGATAGGAACTCATCAAAATTAATAGTGGAGAAGTCATTAAGTGGGCAGAAGAAGGGATCAGAAGGGTGAGGAGGGGTGGGCAGAGGTGGTACCGAGGAGGAAGGGTCGGAAGGAGGGAATGGTATAGAGGGAGATGGGTCAGTAGGCACAGTGGGTATGAACTGAGAAGAAGGAGGTGGTGAGGGTAGAACAGATGGGGAAGGATCAGAAGGTTTACGTGGGGGAACTACAGGAGCAGGGGAGGGAGCAAAAGTAGAAGCGGGTGCAGGAGCAGGCGAGGAGCAGAAGCGGGAGCGGGAACCTGAACTGACCTGGTATGGGAGGGGTCGGTAACAGTGATACGCTTAAGAGTTACAGTGTCAGTGGTGAGGTCAGTGCGAATGGCAAATCCCGTACGACGAAGAGAAGTTTCGTCAAGAATATGCTGACTCAGAATAGATAAACATTCCGAGATAGATGTAGTAAGAGGGACATGAAAATATTCAAAAACACGGGTTAAGATTAGACCTAAAGGAAGATTAGTAGAGGATTTCTTCTTTCGGGCATCCATTACGAGCATGATAAAGCCCGCAATGTTTAAGGGAGAGCCCTAAATGAAGTGGGTGAGAAGAATGATGTCGAGATATGAAAAAGAAGTAAAAGAGCCGGCACGGCCCGAGAGGTTATAACTGAGAATAAAATGGAGGACACGGTGAAGAGGAGAAAGGTCACCTAAACTAGGTTTGCGGGGTCAAGAAATAGACGGGTTGTTAAAGTGTGGTAAAGGGTCTAGTGGTGCACCACGTGTTTCTAGGAAAACAATGGTTGAAGATTGGTTTGTAAAACCGAGAATTTGGGCTAAGGTGGTGGCATCGAGGCAGATGGTGACCTCATTAACATATGTGGTCAAAAAGGTAGAGGACAAGGCAATAAATGTCATATTCGAATAGAAGATTCAAACAAGACAAGGGTAGTAAGTGGAGGGAGGAGAGAGAATGGAGGGACAGCTCATTCGGTCAAAAAGACCGGTAAGACCAAGTTGAGTCATTAGGTTGACATCACTTGGATGACCCGGTATGACCTCCCGATTGACGAAATTTGTATAATAGTTGATTTGGACATTGGTTGACTCAAAAAAATAGGGAATGTGAAAGATTTTGATATGAGAAATATAGGGGCAGGTAGGTGGCAGGTAGGTTGGAGGAGAAGCAGAGGAAGAGGAGGCAGCAGGAGTAGGAGGAGGAAGAAAAGCAACATTACCTGAAAAGGACGGAGTAGCAGACGTTCATTGAGCAAGTACAGAGGATGGTGATCTTGCAGCATCAGTTGTCGTCTGACGAGTGCAGCGACGTGTGGAAGGTGGTGGTGGAGCAGCAGTAGCAGCAGGTGGAGGAGCCACGTTGGATTCATCATCAATGTTAATTACAAGACGTCGATGCTACGAGGGCGTCGGTTTGAGTCCATGTGGGCCTGGAGTGACAGGTGGGCAAGAGAGAGAGGAAAAGTAAAGGTCTGAAAAAACTGGACAAGGAACAATGAAAAGGGTAACAGTAAAAAGTGAAAGGAGGGGGTATATATAGACGACGGGTTTTCGTCGAGTAAAACATCATTTTCAGTCAACTGAAAAGATTTAAGTCGAATGAAACATGACTTTTCAGTTGACTAAATCCAACAGATTGCCAAATGAGAAAGGGGTTTTATTCGACCAAAAAGTTTTGAGTCGAATGAAAACTGACTTTTCAGTCTACTGAAACAAGTAGAAACAAGACATTTAACATTCAAAGAGAAAGTTCTTGGTCGATTAAAAAGATTGAAGTCGAATGAAAAAATGTCATTCGAGTAGAATGGAAATATTTAGCTAAGATCACTCATTCCTAAGCGACGATGAAGAGAACAAAAAGAGGATTCAACTAAAGGTTTGGTAAAGATATCTGCGAGCTGATCTTCAGATCCAACTTTCTTGAGTTCTATTAAACCTTTCTGAACATTGTTTCGAAGAAAGTGGTGACGAATATCGATGTGCCTTAGTATGCGAGTGTTGAACATGATTTTTACTAATATCAATAGCACTGCTACTGTCGAACATAAGAGGAATATGGTCTATTGAGACACCAAAATCTCGTAAAGTTTGACGCATCTACAATACTTGGGCACAACAGCTTCCAGCCGTAACATATTCTGCCTCAGCTGTGGAGAGAGCCACAGACTTCTGTTTCTTACTGTGCCACGACACTAAAGCATCGCCAAGGAACTGGCAAGTGCCACTAGTACTCTTGCGATCGACAAGACATCCTGCATAATCAGAATCAGAAAAACCTACCAGATCTAGCGAGGAATTACATGGATACCAAAGTCCTAAATTTAAAGTCCCGGAGAGATATTTAAAATACGTTTAACTACAATAAGATGAGATTCTTTTGGACAAGCTTGAAATCGGACACAAATACATACACTAAACATTATGTCAGGTCTAGAAGCAGTAAGAGAAAGCAAACTACCAATCATACCACGGTAAATTTTGTTATCTACATCTTTACCATTTTCATCTTTGACAAGATTAACACTAGGAGAAATAGGGGTACCTCTAGGTTTAGCATTATCCAAACCAAACCTTTTCAAAAGCTCCCGTGTATACTTGGACTGACTTATAAAAATTCCTCCTTTTGACTGCTTGATTTGAAGTCCATGGAAAAAGGTAAGTTCTCTCATCATGCTCATCTCAAATTCCTTGCGCATACTCTCAGCAAACTCTTGGCATAGATCATTGTTAAAGGCACCAAAAATAATGTCATCAACATAAATTTGAACAATAAAATGTGCGAATTATGAATTTTCGTAAAAAGAGTAATATCAACTTTGCCACGAGAGAATCCATAATCAATAAGGAAGCTGCTAAGACGATCATACTAAGCTTGAGGAGCTCGTTTAAGACCGTACAAAGCCTTTTTCAACTTAAAAACATGATTGAGGTATTTTTCATTTTCAAAACTAGGAGGTTATTTAACAAACACTTCCTCCTGTATTACCCCATTCAAGAAGGCATTTTTCACATCCATTTGAAAAAGTTTAACATATGACATGAAAATGTCAAAAGCATTTAGATAACTTCAAGTCGAGCGACTGGGGCAAAGGTTTCATCAAAATCTATCCCTTCGACTTGATTGTATCCTTGAGAAACTAGTCTAGCCTTGTTACGGACAATATGACCATCCTCATCAAGTTTGTTCCGAAAAACCCACTTGGTGCCAATGACCTTTTGTTGAACAGGAGGTGGAACCAGTGACCAAACATTGCTTCTCTCAAATTGATTCAATTCATCTTGCATGGCAAGGATCCACTCAGGATCTTTTAGAGCTTCTAAAACATTTTTAGGCTCTATTTGAGAAAGAAAAGCAAAATCTGCACATAAAAGATTTATCGTAGATCGTGTTGTAACTCCGCGTTCCACATTACCTATGACTTGTTCTAATGGATGACTTGGGGAGTATCTCCAACTTTTTGGGAGTGGTTGAGTCTCACCACTGTTGTTGTGAGAGGATGTTGAGCACTCCCCCTCAGTAGAGGAGACATTAAGTTTGTTGTTCAAGTCCAGGGAGAGTTCTTCGCTGTCATCACCTGCATTCTTACTTGGTTTTTTAACGTTAGATTCTTCAAATACTACATGCATAGATTCTTCAACTGTCAGAGTTCTACGATTATAGATTCTATATGCTTTACATTTTAATGAATAACCAAGAAATACTCCCTCGTAAGACTTCGCATCAAACTTACCTAAGTTCTCACGATTATTCAAAATAAAATGTTTGCAACTGAAAACCTTGAAATAATCGATTTTAGGTTTTCGGTTTGAGAAAAGCTTGTAAGGAGTTTTATCAAGAATCCGTCTAATGAGTACCCTGTTCAACACGTAACAGGAAGTGCTGACGACTTCGGCCCAAAAATATTTTGGCAAGGTGTTTTTATGAAGCATGGTTCTGGTAATTTCTTGAAGAGTTCGATTCTTTCTCTCTACAACCCCATTTTGTTGGGGTGTCTGAGGAGCGGAAAACTCATGTGAAATGCCATTTTGAGCACAAAAAGGAATGAAATCTTATTCAAATTCACCGCCATGATCACTTTGAATTTTTACAAGCTTCAGCTCCTTCTCATTTTAAAGCTGTTAGACAAGATTGAAAATTATTTCAAAGGCTTCATTCTTATGAGTTAGAAAAAGAACCCAGGTGTTTCTTGAAAAATCGTCAACAATGAAGAATACATAAAAATTTTCACCTAGGCTGGCATTTCATGTGGGGCCAAAAAGATCTAAATGAAGAAGTTGAAGAGGGCGAGATGTGGAAACAACATTTTTGACTTGAAAAGATGTTTTTGACTGTTTACCGTATTGACATGCATTGCAGACCTTATCCTTGATAAACTTTAACTTTGGTAAGCCTCTGACAAGCTCTTTCGGGAGAAGTTTCTTAATTAGATCCATGTGAACATAACCTAATCTACTATGCCACAGCCAAATATCATTATGTTGAACAGAGAGACAAACTTCACGAGAGGAGTCAAATGAATCAAAAGATAAAGTGTAGATATTACCATCTCTCTTACTTACCAAGGTGCATCCATCTGAGGCATGACTTATTAGGCATTGATCGCCTTTGAATTGAACTTTGTGTCCATTATCGATTAGTTGACTGATACTTATCAAATTGAACTTCAAACCGTCAACCAAGGATACATTATCGATAGATATGGAACCGGTGCCAATTTTACCTTTACCGATGATATTCCTATTTAAGTTGTCTCCGAAGGTAACAAGTCCTCCATCCTTTGGAGTGATATGAGAAAATAGTGAGCGATCATCGGTCATATGCCTTGAACATCCGCTATTGAGAATCCATTTGTTGGAATCTACCCTTTCTTTCAAGCATACCTACAACAGATTCTGGTTTCGTTCCTTTAAGTACCCACACTTTCTTGGGTCCTTGAAGATTAGATAAACAAAATTTTGGCACCCAAACTTGTTTCATTTTATTTTTTGTAATAGAAGGAAATGACTGATTTCTAATAGCATTAAGAGGACAGTTTTTAACTAAGTGCCCTTTCTTGTTACATATTGTACAGAGTGTGAATGGTGAGCCGGAAGCTACATTTTTGTTAAAGAAATTTTTGTTATCCTTTTGTTTCTTTGAAGGATTGTAACCGATTCTACTTTTCTAAAAAATACATCTTTGTCTTCCAAAAAGAATATCCAAGTTCTCTCTTCATTGGGTAAAATTTGAAAGAATAAAATTTAGATCTTCAATCTCCTTTTCTAAATTCATTTTTTTTGTGTAAAAATTTCTTCTAGTTGAGATTTTAATAATTCGTTTTCAACTGGAACTTTTACTCCTCTGAGATATTGGATTTCAAAAGACAAATAAGAATTCTTCTTCTTAAAAGCAATTAGATTATTTTTTTAAGAAAAATTTTCAGAAATATGAAGTTTAACTTTTTCTTCCAACTCTTCAACCCTATTTATCAAAGAAAGAGCCTTATTTTTTAGATTAGTATTTTTAACTTTTCATGATTTTCACTGAGTTTGAGAAAGGCTGACTTAAGTTCATTATATTCAAGATTTTCAGAGATTACCTTATTGGAGTGATCATCCTTGGCCATGAAGCAAAGTTGAGCTATGTCATCATCTTCGCTAGTTTCTTTGTCACTCTCATCAGAGTCATCTCAAGGCAGAAGGCTTTCCTGGGCTTGAACTTTTTTTCCTTGAAGTCTCGACTGTTGCTGCTTGTAGTTTTATTCCTGAGTTGCGACATCATTTTTTGATGTGTCCAGTTCTGCCGCATTCATAGCAAGCATTAGATTTTTCCTTTACATTCCAATCACTATTATTTCTTTGATATGATTGGTTTATAGGATTTCGGCTAATCTTCCCATCTCGCTTGCTTGCCAGAAACTTCTTGAACCTTCGAGTGATGAGAGCCATTTCAAGATTAGAATCATCACTACTCTCTGCAGATTCATGAGAGGTCTCAACTTTAAGAGCTAAGTTCTTCTTCTTGGAGGTGGTTTTTTCTTCGTTATGAATCTTCATCGTAATTTCATGAGTCATTAGAGAACCCACCAATTATTCCAACTTCAGAATTTAAGTCCTTTGCCTCTTGAATAGCTGTGAGTTTTGCTTCCCATCTCTTTGGAAGAGATCTGAGAACTTTTTGGATAACTTCTTTTTCTGGTTAGATTTTACCTAAAAGCTTCAGTCCATTTATAATGAGTGTAAATCTGGAGTACATCTCATTTATGGACTCGTGCTCCTTCATCTTGAAGACCTCATACTGTTGCTGGACCAACATGTTAATCTTGGCCTCTTTCACCTGATTTGTACCTTCATGAGTGACCTCCAACAACCTCCACATTTCTCTAGCTGTCTTACATGCTGAGACACGATTGTACTCATTCATGTCAAGGCCACAGTTGATAATGTTCTTGACTTTATCATCCATGGAAAAAAGATGTGCCTCAAGAGTGTCCATTTTGAGAATTCCTTTTGGAATCTTGGTTCCATCTGGTCCATCCTTCATCAGAATTATAGGGCCATTTTCTACAACATACCACACGTTTGTATCCTGCCTCAGGAAATTTCTCATGTGATTTTTCCAATAGCTGTAGTTGTCATTCTTTAACAAGGGTGTCCTTGTGGTTTCTGATCCTTCTTCCATGATGTGATCTTTAGCTCTAGACAATTGAGTATAAAATAAAAATGAGATTACAAAGTAATGACAGTTATAACAATAATAAATTCAACACAGAGATTTATACTGGTTCGACCCCACCAGCCTACGTCCAATCCTTGAGCACTTCACAAAAGGGAGACCTACTCGAGCCATTCACTAACAAGCTAGCTACAGTGCTAACTCAAACCCTTCCAAGGTTTTCAACGGTTTACAAATGAAAAGATAATTACAATTGGAATACAACAAACAAACTCCTTCTTGAGTAGATGTTACAATTAATAATCTTAGACTAAGCCTTCATGGGTGGGAAGATCTATATTCTTTCAAGAACCAAACCAAGAAGCTTACAATAATCTATCTCAAAGAAGAACTCACTCAACAGAGAATAGATGAGAATGAGAGAACAAGATGAGAGAGTATTTTAAAATGAGTTAGAGAGAGTATTGAAAAAGATTCGCAAGAAGTATATTAAATGCTCTCAAGGACCCCTTTTTATACTGGTTAGGAAAGTGAACCATTATGAAGGGAAAGCCTAAAATTGATTCGACTCAAACATAAGTTTGATTCGACTGAAAGTACTACTTAGAATATCGGTCGACTGAAAACTTAGTGAGAAGATATGGTAAATATACTGACGAATTGAGTCGACTAAAAATGCCATTTCATTCAACTGAAAACTTTTGGCTTCAACTAAAAAGTTTTGCTTCAACTGAAAACTTTTGCTTCGACTAAATCTTTCTTCTTCGACTGAAAAATCCTTTATAAAAAAAGAACTACACAATTGAGTCGAATGCAAACTGTTTGCCTTCAACTGAAACTTTCAGTTTTGGTACTTTACTTGAATTTCTGTGAGATCTTTTAAGAAGGACTTAAAAATGCTAACATGGATAAAATAAACTCCAGGTTCTTCCATCTTCAATATAGTCCGAGTCTTTGAATCCCAAATCAAAGTCCGAGTTCAAGCTTTGTCCAAGGCATGATCTTGTCTTTGTTTGATTAAGATAAATCCTGAAATTTTTATCTTATTAATGTTAAAGATAATAAATTTAGATTCATCAAAATTGATAAGTCAACAAAATCATATTGCACATATAAAACAACAAAAGATACAAAAAGGCCAAGCAAGGTAATAAAAAGTTTTAAGTCTAGTAGTCTTATATTTAGTCCCCAACAGAGTCGTGCACTATAGAGAACGGCCTCGGAAGTTTCCTACACTTGGGAAAGGTCTAAAAATTAGGAAAGGCCATCTTATTTTATGAAATAAAAAAGGGAAAACAAGAAAAGATTCTAGAAAGACTCTAAATTGTCCAAAGACTACTAATATAGGGAAAATAGTAATGATGTGTTCGGGGACTAAGTTATATGATGGGAAGGTGTTAGGCACACACCATACCTAATTTGTCTCTACTTTGTTTTTATTGAATTTGGCCTTTTAACAATAACACATAAATATGCATAAAACAAACCCGAGTTCTGGTTCTATATTATTGATTTGAATTTGATAATTGGGGTCAAATGGCCTACTTATCCGGTCCGACAAACTGTAATCAGAACTATCGTATTGATTGGGCCCTATGGGCGACAACATACATCATGGTCTTTAACTCGCATTGTATTAGGCAATGAAATGAGAGACTCTTTTGAATAGTTTTATTTTTTTTTAATCCGAAATGAGATCGCGGGAATGGGAGATGCTCTAGACTACCACAATCTAAACTAGTCTAGAAAACTTTGTAAATATACCTCGGGGACGCACTTACCTAGAAGAATTGGGAACACCTAATGACGAATCCACAATGCAAGTGACTCACAATTATAAAGAAAGTAATATGAAGTTTTGAATTTCTTCCTTACTGATGATATATCACTTTTGAAGAAAAATAAAAGCTCCACAGAGAAAATGTTGATCCTTTCAAATGTAGCTGAAAGACCTTTTTATGTAGGCTTGGGGCGACAAAAATGATAAAGATGACTGTCTCAATCTGTGATCTGGGGATAGAGCAAAATATTTGATAGAAATTGCAACATGAGAAAAGTTAATTGTCTAGTCGGTTTGTCGAAAACCAGCCCGTTCATCCCATAATATTTTAATACTTTTCTCTGAACTTTGGGACATTATTTATCCCTAATTCGGTAATTATCTCTGGTTAAACAGATAAAATGTAATAGGTTTGGGAATTATCTCCACATTTCATATATATATATATATATATATATATATATATATATATATCAAGGATTAATCATATGATAATTAGAGGTGTCAAATGGGCCGGGCTTGGGCTGGCCCAGCCCATCGGGCCTCTAGAAAACCTGGCTAGGGCCGCTATCAAATGGGCCGGGCCGGGCCAGAATGAGGGAAATCTGGGCTCAGTCCAAGCCCAGGCCCAACATCTAGGGCCGAGCTTGGGCCGGGCCCGGGCCAATTGCTTTTTTGTTATTCAAAATAACAAATACACCTTAGTTATTCTCACTAATGATCTAAAAGTAATAGATTTCTTCTACATTTTAGTCATAGAAGGCAAGCAAATACACCTTAGTTTAAAAAAAAACTGAAAAGGCCATTTTTTGGGCCAAAAGAGGGTCGGGCCGGCCGGGGCCAAAAAAGGGCCGGGCTGGGCCAGCTCGCGGGCCGCCCGACCCATTTGACACCTCTAATGATAATCCTAAGTCATCTAAGTATATCACAATCTTCATACTGGACTCGACTCACATTGAACTGGACTGGACCTAATTAGTAAACTAGACTTACTGTGCTGGACTAATTATTGGACTTAATTAAATAGATTAAGTTTAATATACTATTAGGCCTACAACTATAACAATAAACGTTAATCATCAATAAAGCCCAATAAATAAAAAGGCTAGAAAGATGGGGTGTACACACCATGACTGCGAATATTTTTTTATCAGTGCCAAGTGATAAAATGTCTCTTGGTGATGGAGAAGCATTTTGACTGACCAGCAGGTCATTAAACAGGACCTTCATTGGCAAGTAGGCACAAGTGCTGTAGTATCTGTCTAGCAGGATCACTGGATCTTGAATACTGCGCATCCACTAGTTGAGACTCAACATTCCTTGATTAACCCAAAAATGATGGTATGTGACCTTATTAGGAATCACAAAGGGAACAAAAATATTGATCTAGTCTTTGTTCCCTCCTGAAGCAGCATCCAAAATTCTGGCAATGTAACATCCCGAAAATTCAAAACGTGAGGCACTTGCTCGATCATTCGTTCTAAGACAATAATAACCTTAAACTCAAATAAATGAATGACTATTATCAGATCAGCTAAACCAATAATCATACTCTCAGGAGACTCTCATCGATGAAACATAAAATTTAAGTCTGAATTTTTTTTAATAACAATGTTCACCCATGCAGGGGTTCTAATGTTCAAACTAATTTAAATCCTCACATTCGGTTCTAATCCGTACTCAGACAACCTAATGCTGGTTATCACCTGCGAAAAGGAAGTCAATCGAGAGTGAGCTTTTGAGAGCTCAATAACGTTGATCAAGGATTAAAAACAAAACGATTCAGACTATTTTACATTAAAGTAAAGTAACAACTTTTAAAAGGATTTTTAAATGAAACCACAACATTTCGATATAGATATAGGGACGAGTATCAACTCAATCCCTAAACTAATAGTCCTTTCAAAATATTTCAAGTACAACAAAACAAAAACAGATAACATTGAACATGAGCAGTACACTATAGCAAAGCCACCCCTGGCAGTGCTCGATACACTTTACACATGCATATGTATACTAACTAGTCCATTTAAGTACTAATTCAATCGAACCAACAGACCATCCTTATAAAGCCAACAATACAGACCATCCTTATAAAGCCAACAATACACACCATCCTTATAACTCCCTAGATTTACTAACTCATGTCAATATTGAGAAGAAATAAATACAACTCAATACGTTCTACGATTATCGAATCAATAAAAAAATGAGAATGAACAAAGAATTCCAAAAGCTTTAAGGTCCAAGTTAGGGTTTCACGGACAAATCCAAATATTTTTCATGGAAGTTTATAAAACCATAGTTCAACGGAATTTGCGAAACAGTTAAGATTAAAACATTTGAATTCACAAGATGAATAAGGTTCGGAGAGAAAAATTCTTACTTCGATACAAGCTATGCTAGTCTTAGCCGGACACTCCTCAGTGTTGACCTAAACGGAACAATCATATTATCAGAATACATTTATTCTACAATATTGTAAACCTAGCACCAATTCACTCCTACTTTTAGAACGATCCGCTCATCGGTTATGCGAAAATTTTAAAATACCCCTTGCATGGAAAACAACCCAAAACACCCATATAATCTCTAAATCACAAAAACATCTTTCTTATAAAATAGTATCCTTAAAATACTTTTATTTTACACGGTGGCCCTTGATGGCACAAGGAAACCGTGTGTGGCACTCGACTTGCCGCTCGCAAGAAGAGTCCGCCAACCAATCTCAACAATTTATAGCAAGCAGTGCATCAACATCGCATAAAACAGTGCACAAAGAGTAAATTTCAACACGAGGGCAAAACGGTCACAAATATCTTCATTACTTCAATAGCATCATTACAACTTACAAAAGGCTTTGTTTGCATCCACAGTGTGCAATCTAGTTAGAACGGCAAGCTAAAACAAAGCAAGGGACTCTCGGGTTCGGTAGGTAAAATTACCAAAAATCCTCTCTTCGGTGGCAAGCTGCCAAAACACCCCCCGATTGCCCTTGCTTCGAACAATTCCCAAAAATACTTTAAAAAACTTTTCAAGGATCCAAAGTCATTTTTGGACTAAAAATATTTTTAAAATATTTCCGCTCAAAAATCAGTAACCACTAACTAGAATGAGCGTTCAGAGGCCGGTTCTGGTAAAATATCTATCAGCCTCGAAACGCTATAAAATTTTATACACTGAACCAATTAAGTAATATAAGGTTCCCCTATAAATTTTGAATAAAAAAAATTGATTTGATACTCTAATTAAATCAGGAACTCCTCATTATTGATAAATTATTTAATGCCCTTTAAGGACACAGAAAAATCCCAAAATTTTTAAAAAGATATATCTCCTAAAAAAAATAAGGATCTTTTCTTTGCACTTTGTCTAAATAAAGTCGTTCCATAGATTTTAAAAATCAAAATAGGGGTTGCTCGCTAAAAATTTACTCTGCATCCTCAAGAAACCCTAACCCTAATTGCTACTCTATTTCTTCTTCCTCATCAAACATAGCCACCACTCAGTCATGGCACACACAGAACAACACCAAAATCACACACGATCTCATACTTAAAACACTCAACAAGGTTGAATTTAAGAGAAAAGGGTAAGGATTATACCTGAAAAAATCTGTTTGAGTAGAAAATTGATATTTTGGGCCTGAATACAATCCCAAAAGAACTCGACTCCATCTACAAAATTATAGATCTTGAAAATATATATGATTCAAACTTTGAACTTCTTAAATCGGATATCGAATGAGAAAGTTAGGGCTAGTCAAAAACTTAGATAGGAAATCTGTCCGATTTTGAGAAAACGTTATTTTGGATCTGAAGATGATCTCAAATGGAATCGACTTTTTTTTTTTTACAAATTTGTAGCTCTTGAAAAATACACGATTTAGTCTTTTGAATCACCTAAATTGGATATCGTTTGAGCAGATTACGGCTTGTCAAAGTCTAGGTGTATGCTCAATATGGGAATTCGAGATTTGTTTTTTAAAAAATCTATAGCCACCTTTCTCTTAAGAATTTTAGGTAAGATGGAGAAGAACACACATGGAGCAACTGATCCTATATGTCAAATTATATATATTTTCCTTAAAAGAAATTTTACTAACCCCCCCCCCCCCCAAACTTTAGTTAATTTTTCCTAGTCCATCCAAAACTTTTTAATATTATGAAAAGATCTTAAAACTAATTAGGTCAAGGTTAGAACAAAAATTTTTGATAAAATAAAAATTTTCAGGGTGTTACAGGCAATCCACATCTCACGACATGATTTGATGATCATGAGGTGTGGAAAGCAACAAATCATAGTGAATTCACAGTAGCTTCGTCTTACCAAACCCTATATAAGAAAGGAAAAAACTTTTGAACTCCAATCTAGTAACAACCATATGCACCTCCCAATATTAGGGCTAATTTTTGGCACAAACCTGTGGAACCTTCCCGTCCTTAAAAGATGATTTACTTGTGTGGAAAACCCTATGAAATTGCCTTCCTTTACATAAGCAACTCAATCGATTCAAAATATGAAACACGAATCTTTGCTCACTTTGCCAAGCTAAGCAAGAATAACTAACCATCTTTCCTCAAATGCCTCTGGTCCTCCGGGTGTGGTTCAGCCTACCCATTGGGATGAATACATATGAGATGGGACATTCTCTAAAATAGCAGCTTATAGCATGGAATAAAAACTCTAAACATTGTAACAAATTTCTTCATACAACCCTTTACATATTTATAACTTTGTGGTGCATCTGGACCAGTGTTATAAAAGGCGCGCCTAGGCGCTAGGCGCACCCTTTGCGCCTCGCCTAGGCCTAGGCGCAACGGGTTCAATTAGGTGTGCCCTAGTGAGCCTAGGCACTAGGCGCACAGCGGGGCGGGAGGCGCATGGCTAGGCTCACAAATGCGGACTATCCATTTCTCTTCCGATTTTTTTTAGCTCAACTCCACTAATACACTAAACCCAACTCTAAAAATGCCCAAATCAAAAATAGCTTTCACAACTCAGTCAATCAGCTCTCAAATCTTGGTGTCAGCTAGCCGCCGCCGTCCCTTGCTCCGGTGAGTCATCCGGTCGTAAAATAGATCATATCAGTAAAATAAGATTTTACTAAAATTTTTAGATCAAAATAGCTTGCTTTACTATGCTAAATAATTTGACAAATTTCATTAATCGGTACGCCAACTTAGTGCCCTTCGCGAATTCCAAAAATTTCGGAGCGTACGTCTTGTAAAAATATTGGGAGTTACAATTTTGAACTTTGTCTAATTTTGTCCTTAACTATTTATGAAAATTCGTGGAAAAAACTGCCTAAAGTAATTTTGATCTTTAGCGACAATAACGATTACTATTCAAATTTGGGCACACACTATTGCACCTTAAGAACACACAGTGTCTTCTTCCTCCAGCCGTGATGTTCATCCCACACCCACTTCACAACCACCAATTAATTCACCTTCAATCCATTCCAATTTATTATGAATGCATAACACCACCTTAATTACACTTTAACACACCCTTAAACACACATTTTAATACTTAATTCACACACACAAATCTCACCCGTAGCTCACAAACTCAAGAACCCACAGAGTTACACACTCAAACACACACACAATCTTCTAAAACCCACTGAAATATTCTTCACTGCCTCCCATTTACTCCTAAACTAACCATATTATCACATAATCATAAACAACCTTCATTTTTCATGAATTTACATGCATGAATTTCGCATGTATATACTATATACTCACTGCAATTCATTTTCCTTAAATGCCCCATCACAATTCTTCACCCCATTGCTCCTTAAAATCCATAATTCAGGCAAACCATAATCCATCTATCAAAACTTCACCAAATCATAGCAACGCACTTATCAGAAGCCCCCAAATTCCCCGAAAATAGCCCCTCCCAACGTGGCTTCACAGCCAAGTTCACGGCTAAATCATGCGCCCACAGTGATTAAAAACAGACATAAACTCGTAAACACACACTAGAACACCCCTACTAGGAGTTGGGTAACTCACCTCTTGAAGTTAGGCTCGATTTCCTCCCATTTTCCCTTGGTTTTCCCTATCCCCCTAGATGCTCTGTTCTGCTTGTCTTCACTCTGTTCTCTCTCTTTTTTTTTCTTGTTTCTTGGTCTGTTTCTTCCCTTTTTTTTTTCTTTTCTCCTTCCATTCGAGGCTCCCTTATCCCCAAGAGCATTATTACCCTACTTAATTAGCCTAGCTTAGTCATCTTCCCACAAATTTGACACCTAGCTACAAGTTTTTCACAATTTGCAAACTAGCCCTCTATTTTTTCAAAATTACAAAATTGTTCCAAAATTTTTAAAATTATATTTTTGCCCCCAAATTCTTTTTAAGCTCATATGCACTACTAATACCCGAGTATTTCCCAAATTTAACGCCAGTTTATTTTTTTTGGAGCACAGATGATTATTTTAACCCGCTCCTAAAGTTCGGAATATTACATATTTTTAGGTGCCAGAATTCCTGATTGCCTTTAGTTGAAACTATAGAACTGTTTTATTTTGATTGGAGAGGTAAATTGAAATCCTTGATGAATGTTAATGCATGCTCTGGTGACAACACATTGCCTCTACCTTTAGCATCTGAAAGTTTGGGTTGAACACTGTCAGGAATTAGTAACTTTGATCTCCCTTATATTAGGCCAAATTTCCTTTTTGCCAAGATAGAAAGAAGAACATTGGCACTAGATGAATCATGGAAGTATTATCCAGATATGAATAACTCAATTGGCATGTAAATGCTGTGAAAGTTCCGTTTACCTTTATGTCTAGATGAGTTAGAATGAACTCACCCAGAGATGGATCCAATGTGAAGCCACTAACGCCATTTCTTGTGCTAAGTACTAGCTAAAAACATAACCAAGATCTCAGACACAAAGCGCTCTTATAGACTAATATAAGATGATATCTCTGACTGAGATAGATTCAGGAACACGTAAAAAAATTGAGCTTTGCCATCAGTTACGAATCCGCGGGTACACAATTTCAGAAGATTATTTGATTCAAAAGATTGTTCATGATCTTTCGTCGTCCTGGGATGGAGCAAAAAAAAATTATATTTGATAATTGTAACTTCCATGATGCAACAAAGTTAGTAAATTATTTGGAAAACAGAGAAAGAAAGCTTCATCCATTATGGATTCAATTAGAAAAATAGAATATGGATCCAAAAATCACTGTGAGATCTCACATGCTAGGAAAAGAAAAAATTTACCATAAACTTAAGCGAAAAGGTTTAGTCCAAACAGAACAACTCTGATTCGTGCAATTGTGGTCACACTTCCGTCTACATGGTCTTTTGAAAGCATTCATCAAAAGTTAAAAATAAGTTCCTTAATATGAGAGATTTGGCAGTTATGTTGGAAAAAATTGAAAGGATGATCATTGCTCAAGGTGTGGACAGACCTTGAAAACATGCTCATGGGTACACATGGATAATTTTTTGGGCTAGGTATGTTATACTGTATTATTTGGTACAGTGTTGTTTGGAATAAGTACTCTAACATGACTATATGATATATTTGCAGCGTTGGAGGCATCAATGTGAGTGTTGCTGATAGAAACTTCGTCAACTATTTTATTTTGCATTCAAATTTATTTTGAAAATTGTGTTTACCCGATGATTATTAAATTGGTTGAAACACAAGTGCTGTAACTCTAACTTGATATTTTGGTAAGATTACAATTATTCCAATATGCACTTGCCATCGCTTTTACTATTTTTACATATTATTATTGTACTAATAGTCATATAAGAGCTTCCTTAATTAACACTTGACCAATTATTAAAATGTTCCTGCGTGCAACGCACATGTTCAAGACTAGTAAAAACTTGGGCCTTGTTTGTTTCATGAAAATCATTTTTCGAAAAATATTTTCTACATTTTCGGTGTTTGGTGCGTTGAAATTATTTTTCGAAAAATATTTTCTGCATTTTTCCGGTGTTTGGTGCATGCATGAGATTTTTCAATGGAAAATGATTTCCAATCACACTTATTCTAAAGAACAAAATGTCAAAAATTCATGAAAATATTTTCAGGAAATGTTATTTTTCGGAAAGCATATTTTAGAAAGCGTTTTTTGTAAAGTATTTTCTGTGAAACAAACAGAACCTTAAATAGTAAACCGCTACACTTACGCGATGCTTGATTATTTTTAACAAAAATTATTTATGGGCTTTGTTTTTACAAATGCATTGTGAGTACCACGATGACTAGTAATATCATTATTGTAATAGTCTAAAGCCGTACTATACTACATATAAAGGAAAAATATTTTTTTGTGTTATATAACTACTCACTTACAATGTTGACACTTGACACTAAAGGAATTTGTTAATTAACACAAAAGATAATTTTTAGATGCTAAATAACTACATAAGAAGTCATGTTTAGTTTCTAAAATTTGAAAATCATTCTAAAGAAATATAGCCAAAATACATCTAAAATATTAACATTATGAAAATATCATATATTAACTTTATTTTTGCACTCATATGTACTACCCATTAAAGTATGAATTTTATAAATATTTTTTTTCCTTTTTACCCTTTGTTAATCGCTTCAATAACAATCCTACTCTTTCATAAATACTATTACTAATTACTAATTTTGTAATTATTTTCAATTTTGTCCTTCGTTAGTTATTCTAATGACAACCCTACCCTTCTCTAATTTTTTTTTGTAATGCGTTTAGTAAACATGAGGTCATAAATTTAATCTAAACCTACATTTACACATTGAGAAACACAATGTGTGATTACAATATATATATATATATATATATATATATATATATATATATATATAATATGTATGTGTGTATGTGTATATACAAAAACAAAATAAAGAAACTGAAATAAATATTAATTAGGAAACAAAAAAATTATTGGGAAAACAAAAAACATAAAAAAAGAAAAAGGTTAAATATGCATAAAAAAATAAGGCTTAAATATGATGCCAATTTGAACTGAAAATATATTCAATTATTGCAATGTTTTGCATTTCTTATTGATGAAATGCAAAGCACATAGTCTTGAAAATTACAAATCTTAACCATAAATCATTGATAGATTACAAAAATAAAGACGTAAATTTATTCTTTTAATTTCTTCTCCATTTTCTTTCATTTTCAGTAGTACTATCAAACACTTCTTCAATTTAGAAGCCTACAAAGAATATTTTTGAACATTGAACCGATTACAATTACGAATAACAAATATACATTTATTCTAAAACAAGTCACAAAAGAAATAAGAACATAATTGAATTACATTATTTTGATCTAAAAAAAAATAATAATATCACTTCAAATATTACTTTCGACAACATCTAAGTGCAAAGCACGTGCTCTATATTAATTTTATTTAAATATAATAATAAACACTTAAACATAATGCAATTCCGTTCTCATCAAAAATGTTTTTTTTATCGCTTCCTTTTTTAACTCTAAAGATAAGATAAGAAAACAATAAAATTAACCCCACCACCTCCTTACAGCCCATAACGCCAGTTACAATACATCACACAGCCGCAATTTGTCGCACCACCATGAACTCGTAGCGGCCATCGGCAGTTGCACTCGACAGAATTCGAATCACTGTGGTGAGGTCTGCTCACATGGTACATCATGAGTGGAATTCGAGTATGAATTAAGCAGAGGTATAACTGGAATTTCCGTGGCAAAACGCGCAGCAAGTTTTGAACAAGTAGGGAGTCCGCAATTCGTAGCCAGAATGGGTGAAGTGGTAATCCCTTATATTTCTCATCTACTTAATGACTCCCTCTGTTTTATAATTCTTGCCCCTTTTGACTTGTCAAACAATACTTGATCGATGCATGGTAGTAGTTTGATCAGCTACAGGTTAGATGTTTGAATCCTATCCTACGGATTTGCAACAAGTCAGAGGGGACAACCATGAAACAAAGTATTGTTTTCACTTTTTTTAGCCAATCTATAGATGATGATGCATAGTAATTTGAAGTTTTATCCGCTTATAAACTTGATTGAGTACAACTGAATCAAAAGTATAAACAAGTCGACTCATATATATTCCACTCTATTTTATCACTTAGTGATCATGACAATCTATCCCACTGTTACAGAACTTTATGCAGGAGGAGGATTTTCAATTGGAAACAACACGGGCACGATGTAATAATCGAAGTTTCTTCCTTTTTTCTTTGTTAAATTAAAATTTTTTTGTGTCCTTAACATGTCACGAATTATTTATGGTGATTTTTTCGACATTGTAGTTTCCAATGTTGTCAAAAGGCATGGAGAACTAACGGAGCGCCTTTCTAGGTACAAGTTTTGGATATTGACACTGTTAATATTTGCCTCTTACCACATGGGATTTCACTGTCTTGAGGATTTCATCCTAGATGACTTAGCCTATCCAGGCAGTGTCATACTCCATGTTATATCTTGTGCCATGTGTCAATGTGAAAGGCCTAGTTATTGTTTCATAAGTTTCTGTATAGACACGAGCTGCTTTTAATTCACACCTTACTACACCACGAGCTTTCAAAATTTTGAGTATGCTGAATTTCAAAGGATATTATGCTATCACCCCTACATGCTTGTTTTGGAAGAATTATGTCAAAAGTACAAAGGATCTTACATGTGGGAAAAATGAAGTTTGACGTTGTCAATGTATCATGAATTCGATTTCGAGTTCACTGAAAAAGGTAGTAGATCCTAGGCTAAAGGTACAATAAATGGCCTCTAAATTAATGAGCCTCATTTCTGTTTTTTTTTTAAGGTGGATTGATGGTCTTAAAAAAGGCAATACCGGAAGTAATTATCTTGTGATTTTTTCGAACATGAAGTTTCTGGTTCACTGAACTAGGGGGAAAAAGATACGCTACTGGTGTTGTATCTTACAATAACAAGAAGAATGGAGAAGAACTAAAAGCTTCCACTACTAGCCATATAGGGTTGAGATTTTTTTTTGGTTTTTGACGTTAGGGTTAGGTCTGAATGACCCAGTGTTACCAGGAAATCACTCTAATCCTAGCGGATTGTGGATCGTTATGCACAAGAATTATCACGATTAGGAATGAGAGATCCGAATTGCGGATCGTTCTCGATCCGGGTTGTGTTATTTGGGTTTCTTGGTGTTCCCAACAGAGAGAGGGAGGGATTCTTTCTTATGTTGAAAAAAAATCGGCGAAACATTTGCAGTTTGCATATTGTTTGCATTGCTAACCTACAAAGCAATGACACCTCATATAGGTTGAGATACGGTGTCCGATACTTACCGACACCTCGACACCTCACTCACACCTCTGGACAAGTGTCCGACACTTCTCAGCGGTGTCCGAATTTATTGATTTATTTTTTAATTACTGGACACCGTGTCGGACACCTCTTAAAGAAGTGCCGGACACCTATTGAAGAAGTGCCGGACACCTATTGAAGAAGTGTCCATACGTATAGAGCCAAAATATGATATTTTGGGGACTTCTTTAGAAATGAACTTTGAAGCACATCTAATCAGATCGACTTGGAAAAAGGTACCCTTCTTCTTTCTCTCTCATTCTCTCTCTTTTCTTTCGTTTTGTTAACAAAAGCACCCAAGTTAACCAGTTTATAGGAAGATACGTCAGCATATCCGACCTCATTTACAAACCCATCTAGCTATATATGACATCTCCTTGATCCTTTTGTTCCATGTTCTATTCTCTTGCTACTGTTGAGACTCTAATCTTGTTACTGTATAGACATTCATGCTACTATTTTTCTTTCTCATCCATTTTGCACGAAATTCAACTACTTAAATTAATGTTTATTCTTATTATGTACATATATATATATAAATGTGTGTATATATTATATAAATATATATACAAAAATAAAATCGAAATATATTAAAAAAATTCAGCGGTGTCCTGCGGTGTTCAAAATCTGGTTTTTTGAAAATTGCAGTGTTCGGTGTCCCTATCAGTGTTGGCGTCGGACGCGGTGTTCGTGTCCGTGCTACCTAGTTGCCAACCTTTCATATTCTTGATATACTTAAAACATAAATAAGGTAACTTTGACTGGGGTTTGATAAAGAGGCTTAACTCTTATGATCATACCCCAAATTCCTTAAATCTATGAAGCACCGATGCGGTAGTTTGAGGGAAGCACCGGCACGGGGTGCGCGTCGGGTTCGGCATGGGTGCGCACGGGGTGCGTGTCCAACATTAATTAATATTTGAGAGAGAGAGAGAGAGAGAGAGAGAGAGAGAGAGAGAGAGAAGGAGAAGAAGCAGTCGCCTTACACCGTAGGCAGCGCAACGATCGAAGACCATGATCGGAGACCGACCATTGAAAGAGATGCCGATCCAAGTTGATCCGGTAGTAGCAGCGGCATCCAGGAAGAAGAAGAAGATGAGGGGTCAAAGTCCATCTACTTTTTGTCGATGTGTTGGTTTTGTAACCCATAACAACCACATGTTTAAATGCATGTCACTCACGACTTAGGAGTCATGACAACTGTATGGATGATATCTTATCCCCATCTTTCTAGTTTTTATTTCGGTACCCCTAATTAACTTATTATTATTTCTAAAATAGCCCAATAATTCAAAGAATTAGTTGTAATACCAGAACAAATTCAATCTTTTACTGAAGTCAACTTTACTAAAAGAGTCCATCAATTTCAAAAATCCCCTTGGAAAGACAACATAGTTTTCATAGATATATATTTATTAAATATATGAAATTAGCCGTATCCCCGCCGTACCCATATCCTGTATTTTTTAAAAATCACGTATCCGCGTATTCGCACCTTTGTCGTATCCGCACCCGCACCCGTATCCGTGCTTCTAGCCTTAAATCATGCCGCATATAATCAAGTGAATGTTGACTAGATTCGAATCGAGTTCTTGAGTCATGCAACATTCAAAAGGGCCCACTTCATAGTTCTATTGTATTAGATTACAGATGGCTGATAATGACCTTACAAATTGCCTATTCTATAACAAAGGGCTCTTCAAAATTAAGTACCTTTTTCTTCGTGATAGTCTAAACTATATATCTTTGTCCCATATTTTCACCTGAAAAACTATAAACTTGTGCTCGTGATTGTGTAGTGGTGAATGTTCTAGCATTTATTCACATCTTCACACGAAATGCCAAAAATATTCACAATGTTTTCCTTCATTGGTATACTACTAAGCGTTATGATGAACATTTGCATTCCACATAAACGTTCTATGTTCTAGCTTAGTGCTTTGGATTAGCGTACCCGTTCCACTAGTGGTGACGTTCCCTGTTTTTCGTCCCGGTTCGATGAACCAAAACTGTTGGCACTCTAGGTAACATTGCAGTGACCTGTCTTCTCCACCTTGGGCTCTTGATTTGTTTGTTAGATTCCCTTTTTGAATTCACTCAGCTTAGCTTGACTAAGCCTTGTCCCAAACTAGTTGGCGTTGGCTACATCCGTTATATTTCTATCTTTTAGCTCTCGTAACCGCTTGTAGCCATGTTTTTATCTGTCTACCATATCTCTTCTTAACTCGTCAGCTTGTCGCATTTACTTACCCATCTCAAGCGATGGTTTCTTGTCTTCTTCTTAATTGTGCCATTCTTACCTTCTTGTGAATATCATCATATCTATCTTAGTCTACCCTATGTTGTTTGGTCGCTCATCTGCCCAGGTATATGCTTTTCAGTTAAGTTCTTATTTGTGTTGCTTCTTAGGGCGTGTTTGATAAAACTGAAATTTAAGTACTAAATAATGAACGGTATAAATTTAGCAACACTTTTTCCCCTGGATCTGTTGCCGGAAAGGGATAATGTACAACTTCAAGCGACTGAATTTTTACCATTGAAAAATAAGTTAATCTGTTTGGTAAATCAAAAGC
Source organism: Escallonia herrerae (assembly GCA_033070095.1). Classification (NCBI taxonomy): domain Eukaryota; kingdom Viridiplantae; phylum Streptophyta; class Magnoliopsida; order Escalloniales; family Escalloniaceae; genus Escallonia; species Escallonia herrerae. The sequence continues at coordinate 820,240 of JAVXUP010000064.1, forward strand.
AAATGTATAGAAATTGTTCAATTTTACAAATTTATTCATTTTACTAGAATTATGCATTTATATATGTACATAATTTTTTCTTGCCAAAACCATGTTGGTGGGTGGCGGCAGCAGTGGCGACGGAGAAATGATGGTGGGGCCAGCTGCGGTCGCGGCCGCGGAAAGGTGTCCATGGTTGCGGTAGTGTTCCGTTAAAATGTGGTATTTGTAATTGTGGCGGTGGCGATAGGCGGCGACATGACGGTCATGGCGGTGGAGTGTGTTGCTGTTGATGGTAGTGGCTAGGTTGTAGTAATTGTGGTAGTGATAGCAAAAGGGAATAATGGTTGTGGTAGTGGTTGCACTGTGGTGGACCCGGTATTGCTAGCAAATAAGTTGTGGCGGCATTATGGTGGTAATTATTTTTTTTTATGTGAAATCATGTTTAATAACTTTTAACCATCTCACTTAGAATTAAGTGATAAGTATTAAGTAAGTCCATCCTTACAATTTTAGTTTATTTTTGGTAGGAATTAATTTTTTAAGTGGTACAACGTTAAGCGTTATCAAACGCACTTAATTGAAAACTTTAAGTTTTAAGTGCTTTATCAAACACATCCTTAGTTGTCCAGAAATGTATACTGCTGTCTTTTAATATGTCCCTTCAACTCGATAGGAATAGTCCGACATATCGGTTCTTAGAAGCACTTCTCCCCTTCATCTAATGGCCTGTTCACTACAATCTGTAAATCCTGATCTTTCCCTGAACAAATCATGCTTTCTAGAAATATTTTCAGCCACACACGTCTGTTGAAGAGTGGGTACTCTTGCCTAACTTCCACCATACACATTGCTTATGTGCTGTGTCACTAAAGGAGTGACATTGATGCGTTCTCATTTTGAAATTCTTGCTTAGAGGATTCCATTGCAAGAATCTCCACACAATTTATGTTCGTGCTATGCGACTAGTTTTATGCTAAATGTTGACTTATCTCTCTAGCCTTATGGACAAGATTTGGGAGATTTTTAAATTGTTTTAGGGGGAGAGATTATTATTTGTCTGGGTATGCAACCTTGGATTGCATATTCAGCTTGTGTTGCAGCTGTACTCCAGAAGTCGGGATTGACCGAAATAAAAAGTAACCTAATAGTTCCTTGCGAGTAATTGCGATTTATTTCAACTATGATTTTTCTGTTTTGAAGTTATGTAACTTTAGTAAAGGATCCTTACAATTTTATATATGGTACACATCGTAAGCAAAAGCCATATAAAGACCTATAGAAAATTAGGAGCACTAATCTCTACCTTATTCTAATTATCGTACAGAAGCTGCATAATTGAGATTTAGTTATACTTCTTTACAACCTCAACTATATGTCGTGTATAATTGTGTGTATTGGACATGTGGTACTTTGTTTCTCTTGTTGTACAAATAGGTATTACCATGAAGGGTGAAAGTTCTTAAAGTGTTTGGTTTGACTAGGGACTCTGAAAAAATGATCTTTGAGCATCTACAGAAGGAATTTGAAGTTGCACGCGCTTCTCAATCTCAAGGTAGCTTTGAATGTAATCTGTTATCTGATAATTCAAAATTATGATTGGTGTGATACTCGTATCAATCATGGCTTCCGTTTTACCTTTTTTTTACCCCAGCTGGTTGCACAAATAGTCGCAACAAGACAGCATTTTTTCTTCTTTTTCCTTTCTCATTTCTGATGAGAATTCAATGTAATTCTCCTAACAGGCTGCCAGTTTTCTTTTTTCGGAATAGGCTTCTTCAGGAGCTTATTCACACAAAACAAGGGAAATCTGGGGCAGGGGGTGAAAGACATTAAGGCCTTTCCCTAGATAAAAAGCTCCAAGTGGGGCACATAAAACAAAATTATACTCCTCATATGATTACTAAAGGCCGCACACCAGCACGATAAAAAAATAGGGCTGCCTATGTGAACTCAAAAGACTTGGATGTAAGAAACCCAAAAAGAAGCATCATATAAGACCGTCCAAACAACCCATAAGTTAAAGCAAGATCAAGGGTTATGGATCCATAATGCATGACTATTTTGCTCTTTATAAGGCACTTCATCCAAGGCTGCTCTGCCTTATATTTGTTACGTAAGACAATATTGTAAATAAGACAGTAACTGTGCATGGATGTAGACCTATGTCTCTGCTGCTGTTCTGAAAAGAAGTTTCTTGCTTGCAGAAATTTGTTTAGATGGCGAGCAGTGGAACGATGGCTTGTTAGCCACAATAAGGGAGCGGGTATGTGTCCTTGTATCCTTGTGTCAGTTGGATTTTCCTCTTTTTATTTCCATTACAAAAATTTTTTTTGCGTCAAAAACCCGGTTCTTTTCTTATGTTCATTCTTTTCTTGATAGAATACGTTCTCTCATAAGCAAAATTAAGGGGTGGGGTTTTTTTTTTTTTTGGGGGGGGGGGGGGGGGGGGGGGGAGGGTTAGTTTTCTGGAAACAATTGCGGATCAGAAATTTGGTAAATCCGACTACCTTACTGGTCTTTTAGGCTGTTCCTCTGGATTTAATGCCAATGCTAGGACAAGCTTTGAATAGATAAATATGGATTGTCAATAAGTATTAAAGCAAGATATCTTTTGTTATCTTGGATTAATAGTGCATGAGGAGGGAGTGGTTGACAAGGATGCTGCCCGTAGGATAAGAACAGGTTGGCTAGAGTGGCGGTCTGCTTCTAGTGTGTTTTGTGATCGTAACATTCCTCTCAAGTTTAAAGGGAATATTTTATAGGACAGCTGGTACTGCAGCAGGGTGGGTGCGCGGCCACACAAGAAGGGATAGAATCAGAAATGTGATGGTGCAGATTTCTGAGCAAAGGCATTTAGGTCTTTTGAGTAATTTAAGGCAGATTAGAAGTTACTTTATTTTATTTCTAAGTCCTTTTGTTATTAGGTCTAGTCTTTGGTAGTTACTATATTTGCAGATTGCTTTTGTTATTAGGTTGATTCTTTGGTTTAAGTGATCTGGTAGGTTCTAGAATATAGGAAATCCCTTACTTCGTAGGAGAGGTCTCTTTTCTTTTCTCTGTATGAACAAGCATTGCAAGAGCTATGTTAAGAACTTGAGTAGTAGAATTGCTTCAGCTCAGTAGCATTGAATCTCTTTTTGGTGAGACTCCTAGAAGGCCCTAGTGAGACTTAAGGTTTTGTTGTCATTTGTTATTCCTTTTTGTTTGAAGATATAAATACCAATACTCTGTTTGCGATACTGTTCACAACACCCTAAAACAGCCCCAGGAATATCTATCCCTGTAAATACTAAACTCCAACTCTAGCTTCTTAGTTACAACTCCAATAAACCTAAGCCTACCCCATCATACTTGTATGACAGGATTATACTCCTGATTAAGGTCCGTCCTACATCAAATTTGGCATCAGAGAAGGCAGTTCCTGGTATCAAATTGGATACAATAAACGAGCGGTAATACTTACAATATTATGGGCTCCAAACACAATTCTAGTGGCGATGATACAAGCTTTTCGGTAAAAGAAATTTCTGCTATAAAAAGATCACTTCATGAAGAAGAGTTTGCAAATATCAATCGTTCGATTCGATGAAATACGTCTTGGAAAGAGGTCAATGTAAGATGAATATCGAGGCTGAATCTGATGATGATGATGATGCACGCTCTATTACAAGTCCTTGAAGAACGAGCGTGAAGTTAGAGGTAATATCACGGGAAATCGAGGGGTTCGGTGTGAATACTTTGAGATGCCTGATGAGGTGATGAAGGAAGGTATGTCTTGAAGTTGCTGTATTTTACTGGCTTATGGCCTTGTGGAAGATTAGTTTGAATGGTACTCTGCCTGAAAACAAGAAAGTCTGGTCTTTGTTAAGGCAAAATTGTTAGTTTGCAGCCCGCTTGTGGTGGCATAGCATTGAGGATTTGCTTTCTAGAACTGATCAACCACTTATTGATACATCGGAGGGGATGAACCTAAAGATGAAAGAACACTTCCTTCTGGCTGACTATGAACAAGCTTTGTCCTCAAAGATGTTTTCTCTTGAGCAGGGTAATAGGCCGGTTGCAGAATACACAGGAGTTTCATGAGCTAACTATTCGAAATAGTGTGAAGGAAACTTCCAGTCAGCTTGCTGCTCATTACAAATCTGGCCTGCAAACAGAGATCCAACTTGAGATGGAGCCACACATTGGGTTGCCCTGAATGATGTGTATCAGCTTGCTCTCAAAATGGAGGAAGCGCATAAAATTCGATTATCAAGGCAACCGGGTTATAATACAGCACTGCCTTCTACCAATCGAGGCATCGAGTATCCTTTTTCAAGGCAGTATTAACGAACCCTCTAACCAACCTCCTGGCAGGGTGAGCCAGCGTGTTTTGGGTCCTATGAATGTCGATATGGATAAGACTCCAAGCGTTGTAAAACTATGCGATGAGTGCTGTGGTCATGGTTATTTTGCGGTTGTTTCTGTGTCCAAGGGCTTGCACTTCTGTATGGAAGAGCCGCAAGCTGAATCTGAAATTATGTCGGAACAAGACGGGACACGAAATGAAACACAAAGCACTGAAGATGTTAATTACTGGGATGGAATTACATAAGGCTTTGGTCTTGTTATGCCATTGTTGACAATTCCGAAGCCCGGAGAAGAGGGTTGGCGTCCCCATAATATTTTTCACACCCGTCTCTTGTCAAGGGAGATTATGCACTTATTATCGATGGAGGAGGCATGTTGGATGTAGCTGCACAAGATGACAAGCTTGGTATGAAGATGGAAAAGCATCCTAATCCTCATAGGGTTGCCCAGTTACTTTTTTGTTGTTGTATTACATTTTTAAGCAGCAATGATTTTGAACGATCTATGTGGTTTGATATCTTGCCAATGAAAGTTGGCCTTATGTTACTTCAAAGACGGGCTTTTTGATTGTAAAGTGCAGCATGATGGTTATGAGACCAATTATAGTTGGAAGCACAATGGGCACACAAAAGTCCTTAGACTATATTTCGATGACATCCTTATCTATATTCGATCTCACGAGCAACACGAAGAACACTTGAGGCAGGTTTTGGAAGTTCTTACGGTTGAAAAGCTTCACCTCAATTTGAAGAAGTGTACCTTCACTAGTTCCAGTGTTGTGTTCCTAGGCTTTGTTGCTCTATCAAAGGTGTTGAAGCTGATTTGGACAAGGTTAAAGGGATGTTGACTATCCCATCTAATATAGGTAAAGTAGGAATTTTTTGTGGATTGGCTACGTTTGACTGCCGGTTTATTCCTGATATGGCACTAATAAACGAATGTATGAAATCGTTCATCTAATATAGGTGAAGTCCGAAGTTGTTGTGGATTAGCTACGTTTGACTGCCGGTTTATTCCTGATATGGCACTAATAACAGAATGTATGAAATCGTCCATTTATTTGGACAAGGGCAGCAAGCAAAGCGTTTGAAGAGATTAAAGTCCAAGATGATTACAACTCCAGTCCTACGCTCACTAGATATTGATAAAGTCTTTAAGGTGGCTTGTGAAGCATCTGATGTAGGTGTAGGGGCTGTCCTTAGCCAAAAAAAAAATAAATCCTATAGCATATTTTAAGTGAAGCATAATGATGCAAAGAAGAGAGACTCTACCTACGATGTTGAGTTTTACGCAGTGGACAGTGGTTCAGTTCCTTAAACATTAGCATTACTATCTCTTTCACCGAGAATTTTGCTATATGCTCGGGTCATGAAGCATTGCGGTATCTTAACTCTCAAAAGCATGTAAGTTCAAGAGGTGCCAACTGGAGTAACTATCTTCAGCAATACGCCTTCTTATTGAAGCACCAAGCAGGTGTAGATAATAAAGTGGCTGATGTACTTAGTAGGAAAGCCTTTCTCCTGGTAAACATGTCTGTCTACATTTGGCTTTGAGGAGTTGAAGCATTCTTACTCTGATGGCTCAGACTCTGGAGTTATCTACTCTCCTCCTCTTGATGATTCCGCTAGGCAACAAGCTGATGCTCAACTTTTGGATGGACATTTGTTTTATAAAAACTGATTATGCTTGCCAAGGACCTCCCTTCAAGATCATGTGATATGGGAGAGATTGGGAGCTTCACGGGGGAGGTCTAGGAGGACATTCTTGGAAGTGATTATTCTATTGCCATGGAGGAGGATCGATTCTTTTGGCCATAGCCTTTGTTTGTTGCATTGTCTTATTAGGGATCACATGGCAATTTGGGACAACATTTTGCCGCAAGCTGCTTTCACAGTTCAGCAAATGGCATAGAAGATCTTCTCCTTTTCAAGTTGCATACGGATTGAAGTTGGGCAGTTTATGGACCTTGCACCATTACCTATAACCTTTTGAATTAGTCAAAATGGTGACTCTTTTGACAAACACATTCACGATATTCATGATGAAGTGTGCAGGAGATTAGATACTATCAAGAACAGTACAATTGAGCAGCAGATGTTCATGAAAGGGTAGTACCATTCGAGGAGGGTGAGGGGTGATTTAGTCATGTTATGGCTAAGACCAGAGTGGGGTACATACCAAAACTTACATTTTTAACGAGCTGGAGCTGGTCCGTCCAGAGTTCTGAAACGTCAGAGAGAGGATGCTTATTTTCTAGATGTACCTTCTGAATTTTGAATTAATTGTATATCTAATCCGGATGATTTAAACCTCTATCAAGGACATCAAAATTGACAAAGCTAGTAATTAAAGTATGAGTGCCTTCAATTTCAAAGAAACTTAAGAAGATTAGCACGTTCTTGACGATCGGTTGTTCAACACGTCACAGGAAGTATATCGAAATTTTGGTGATGTGGAGTGGTAAACCACTCTCGGAAAGCATGTGGATTATGGCAACAATTTTGAGAAGTTTGATCCCAAACTCCACAAGTTTTTTCAAGCTTTTAAACTTGGCGGAGTCGAGCTTTTTCAGAGAGGGGGAATTGATGGTGTTAATTGCAAAGGGCATTTAGGTCTTTTGAGTAATGTAAGGCAGATTAGAAATTATTTTGTTTTCTTATGTCTTTTTGTTATTAGGTGTAGTCTTTGGCAGTTACCATATTTTTATATTGCCTGTCATTTAGGTTAAGACTTTAGTTTAAGTAGTTTAGTAGGTTTTCAAAATTTAGGAATGAGAGGTCTCTTTTGTTTTCTCTACAGTAACAAGCATTGTAAGAGCTATTGTAACGACTTGAGAAATATAATTGCTGCAGCCTTTGTTTTCTTTCGGTGGTGAGACTCCTAGAAGGCCCTAGTGAGACTCCTTTGTTATCGTTAAGTATTCTTTTTCTCGTTTATAAGCACCAAACACACTATTCTCTGGTCCTGTTCACAGCCCCTAAAACAGCCTCGAAAGTATATCTCTCTTAATCCTTAACTTCAACTCTAGTTTCCGAATCACAAGTCCAATAAACCTAAGCCCGAGACGACCATACTTGTAGGACAGCCTTAAATCCCCTTTTAAGGTCCGTCCTATGTCAAAAATGAGGATATCCGCAACAAAGTAGAGGTGGCGCTAATTGAGGAAAAGATGAGGAGCATTGCTCTAAATGGTCTGGTCATACCCAAAGTAGGCCTTTACATACTCTGTAAGAAGTGTTTTGTGCAAACTTCATGGGGTAAGATGAGGTATGTAGACCTAGAATAACTTTGGGAGTAGTAGTGAGTAAAGACTTGATTGCTAGGATTTTATCCGAGAACATGGCTCCCATGGGGGGAATGGAAGAAAAGAATTCACATGGTCGACCCCAACTATCTTGGACAAAGGCTTTAATGATGACGACGACAACGGGTACAGGTCCTAATATGCCGATACAACATTAAAAAAGGAAAAAACAGGATACAGGTGCGGCTAGGATATGACAATTTTTTTATAATTTTAAATAATAAATATTTGCTTTTGTAATATATATGTTTAATGAGCTCTTGTTCAAATATATAAAACTTATGGTCATTTAGTCATCTACTCATATAACAACAAATCCATACAGCAAATCCATGCAGCTGCACTCGTGGACTACCAAAGGCCACAAGTGACAAAACCCCACAAATAAAGTTGAGCCAAAAGATCAGTAAAGACAGAAACTCTGGTGAAGGAAGAGAGAGAGTCAGAGAAGTAGCCGTTGTTGTGTTCACTGTTGCCGGAGTTCATCATCTTCTTCTTCTTCTCTTTTTTTTAATTGGGTTATGTCGAAAAGGTAGGAGCACTTTGATGGCCATTGACGGCGCTGCCTCCCGTCGGTGGCTGCTGCTTCCTCCTCTCTTCTCTCAAACTCTTCGCCAGTGGTCGTCGGTGGTTTTGGGTGGTTGCTGGAGTCTCTGGTGGTCGTCGGTGGCCGCGGGTGGTCAGTCATGGCTACTTCGCCTTCACGCTGCTGCTCTATCTCAGAGTCTCTCTCCCCAATCTGTTGATTTAGGGTTTTTAGGTAAATGTTTAACCATTTATAATTTGGCCCCCCAAATTTCATTTTTTTATGTTTGACCCCGAAAAATCTTTTAAAATTTGTGTTTTCGTCCCATAAACGTGCGATACACACCTGATCCATATTGGAGCTGCACCCGGTATTTAAAAAATTAAATCGTATATCATAAATATTGGACACGCACCCGCGCCGCACCCACACCCGATGCGCACTGCACCCAACGTGCAGCCCGTGCTGGTGCTTCACCCCCCATGCCGCACCTGTGCTTTATAGCTAACTAGGACTTCTGGTTTTTAAGTGGTTCTACCCTGCAGCACTTGTCAAACCAAAACTTCACCTGGTCACTATCATACAAAACAAAGGATCCACCTCATGAAACTACTCTACCGTACTGAGATATCCCGCCATACGTCGGGGCCAAACTGCCTGTTTTGTATAGATCCCTAGCAAACCTTCCATCGACCACCCTCACCGGGTTTCTTCTTAACTTAGCAAGAAGACCCTGCAACCAGAGGTTTTTGCTCCCCAGTCCTCCACCTGATGTGGGAGAGAAGCCATTTTTACTTCCTATTCCCATGATTACGTGCATAACTTAGCCAGTTCCTTTCTAACCGACGGGAAATAGAACAAAGGCATATTATGGGTGGCCAAACTGGAAAGTGCTCTTGATAAGTGTAAGTCTTGTTACACTGATTCTGCTTCTTCCACAGATCTTTCTCCGAGGATGTTTACCAATGTTCTGTCTTGGACTTTTGAATATAATTAGCATGAGGTGAGTGAGAGGTTGAGATCTCAATAGTTTTTGCTTTCTCCCAGTGAATGCTCTCATAAAGTGGATTTATGGAAAGAGAAGTAGGAGAGGTCTAGAAGCTTTTCTAATTGATATTATTTTGAAGGTTATGAGTTTTGCAAATCAGTTCATGTCTGTGAGAAAGCCCAAAAGTCATTATGCGTTTGGTAGGTGAGACCATCAAATGCATCAAGCTGACATGTTTTAGTTGACTGGATGCCTTTTCCAGTGATCCATAAGTAAAACATGTCTGTTGAATTTCATATTTAGCACACTGTGAGATGGTCCAGTCGAGTATAACCTCAAGCAGACTTTAAGTCGCATTTTCCATCTTACTCACTAGCATTAGAAAGACGTCCTTCTAAATTTACTTCTGAAGTGTCCAAATGTTATTTAGGTGATTAATCATCCACAACTTCGTCAAAAACAGGGTAAAAAGATGCAATACACTCAAAGCACACATCGGATTATCTTAGACCGTTTGAGGTATCTAAAGATGGATATTGTCTATATCCAACCGTAGGCCTGACGATAGCATATGTTTGTGATGTTGCTTCTTAAAAGTAGGTATATCTGAGTCGATATTTTCATTTTCTTACGATGTTAGGTTCACTTAGCTTTAACGTATAAAATTGATTATATTCAGGTTCACATGGAGGCCGATAGGAAGGCAACACAATTGCCCGGGGAAACGAGCATGCTGCCAAATATTCCTTCCCATGAAAAAATTACTTATAAAGTTGGAACGAAGGTAATTGCTCCTTATATACTGGTTTAAATGGTATCTATTCATCAATATTCTGCTATATTTTCCCCTGGATTGCGTTGGTTCTATCTGATATTGCAAGAATTTTTTTGCATGACACTGCTCTTCTAATGCACGTCAAAGTGTTGTCATTTCATATTGTACGAGATTTAACTTTAAGTTGCACATATAGGGGCATTATTCGAACCCTTTGTACAGTAAATTTTAGTTAACAGCACACTTCCCTCTCGTAAAGTGTTTACCTTCTTAAGGTGTAGTTCCACCTTAATGTTGTCAAATTGAGTATTTCCTTGTTTTTGGAGGAACCTAAAAGGATAGGTGTTTTTCCCCCACTTACTGGTTAACCCTTACTTATTTACTATTGCATCTTACTTCTAGACGTATTCTCTTTATTGAGCGTGGTTCTCAAAATCTTATATTCTGCTATAACTCTATGATGAAGTCACTAACTCTGGTTCTTCGTGTTAACATATTGCTTGGAAACAAATGATGGCGTGTTAAAATGGATGAATTTTGAGCCACCTTAACGATAAAATTGTACATAATCCCGGGCAATCTTTTGTCCACATACTGCCCATTTTGAAACTTTGACTACTAAACCAAATTACGTACTTAAATGTTAAACTAGAACTTAGAAGATCATAAGCCAAGTTTTGTAACGCACAATATGAATTGTGAGGCCTATTTTCTAACTAGACCTGGAAAACGGGTAAACAGGTCATATACAGGTATTATCCGGTCGGGAACGGGTAAAACGGTCAGGTAACCTTTTTCTGTACCTGTACCCTACCCGTGCGGTTCAGGTGAACCCGCGAGTAAAAGATTAGTTTTCACAAGTTTTTTTTCTATCTCAAATAATTTATTTCTTGAATGTTTTTTCTTTTTCCTCCTCCTTCCTTTATTATAACATTATAGTACCCAAGCACAACTTGAAAATTTGACATCACAAGTATCACTTCTCCATCAAGATCCATTACACAACAATCTAAATTTCTACACAAAAACCATCAAGATCCATAATACAACGATCTAAAAGTCTACTGAACAACCACAAGACTGAAAATGGAGATCAGGCCTTCTCGAATTAACAAAATAAAACAAACTATTTTTCAAGGTCAGGCCTTCTCGAATTACCAAATTAAACAAACAATTTTTCAAGATCAGGCCTTCTCAAGAACAAGAGTAACGATGAAATAGAAGACTCATGATATGTTTTTTTCTTGTGCTTGTGAATGCTTGACCTTGACTCTTGACTCTCGAGCGACGGTCACAGTAGATTTGGTCGGTGACGGAGTGACAGTGGTGATTGACCGGTGGCTGTAGTGATAGAGGTGTCAAAGGGCCGGGCTTGGGCCGGCCCGGCCCGGGCCCAACTGGCCAGAAAAAGGGCCGGGCCATTTAGGGCTTCGGGCCTTGTAAACCGGACCCAGGCCGGGCCCAAATCTTGGAAATGGAGGCCCTGTCCAGGCCCAAGCCCTAGGCCCTAACTTTAGGCCGGGCCCAGGTCCTTTCTTTTTTTTCTTTTTTGTGTTACAAAAATACTAATTCACAAAATAAATACAATTGATAGGCCCTAAACCATTCAATATCTCTCTCGTGACTAATGTAGTGCCTTAGAGCTTTATGTTTACTCTATTTGAGAATATTGATTAGTAACAAAGAGTAATTTTGTTCGCAAAAAGACAATCTTTTCACATGAGTAAATATAAAGAATTGTGCATGTCCAAAAAGTTAAAATAAAAGAGTAAAATATGAGGTGTAGAGAGAATGATGTGCGAGAAAGAAAGGGAAAGGAAAAAAAAATGACTCAAAATAGTTTAGAGCCAGATTTAGAGCCAAAGGGCTGGGCCAAAATTAGGCCGAAAAGAGGGCCAGAAAAGGGCCAAGGGCCGGGCCTGACCAGGGCCTTTTTATGGCCAGGCCGGGCTAATTTTAGAAAATATTAGGCCTGGCCCTAGCCCAGGCCCAAGGCCCTACAGGTTAGGGTCAGCACTATTCACGTTTAGGACCGGGCCTGCCCGCGGGGGGCCCGGCCCTTTTGACATCTCTATGTAGTGACAGAGTGACGACGGGACCGGTGGAGGAGCTGCTTTAGATCCGTGAGCAACTGAACGACGTCGAGTGGTGTGGCCTTGACTTTGGTGGATCTGTGACAGTGAGAGATTTGTGAGAATGGATTCATGAAAGAGAGAGAGACTTGAGAGGGGGGATCTGTGAGGGTGAGAGACAGAGGGGAGTGAGAAGAGGAGATAAAATGAGAAGGTTTGACCCTAAAATCATATATATATTCACATAACTGGGTAAACTTGGGTACCTAGTACCCGAACCAAACCGAATTGGAATTTACGCGTTGGTTCGGCTATGGTCTGTTTTTAGTGGGCCTCCTATTTGTGTACTTGTACCGGGTTTTTGGGATGAGTACGGGTAGACCCATGGGTCCGGGTCAGTTTTTGCCAGATTTATCTCTGATAGCTTAAGCTTTGAGAGCAGATGGTAACTTAACATGGTATCAGAATTTTGGTATAGCAAGGTCTTGTGTTCGAGTCACCTAGTATGCATATAGAACCCTTTATATTTTTGACTTGGTAAGTGCCTTTGCTTTGTCCCGCAACAAGAGGGGGAGTGTTGCCTCTACTTATCCAACCGATGGCTCGCACATGATGAGAAGGGCTAAGAATGATCTTCGGGCATACTCTCCCGCAGCTTAGCCTTTAAAGGAGATGGTATGAGACAAAAAAATCAACATGTTTGATGATCATAAGTAGCATGGACACTGATAGCCGGCCCGACGGACGGGGACAACGTTCACAGCAATTTCCAATAAATCAAATTCTGGACACCACAGGAAACCGCTAAATTATGTCTCTTTATATATATATATATAAATATATAAAGTGTATCTTTTCATATTAACATCATTGTTTCGATCGAAGTAAAAAGATACATGTTATACTGCTGAATTATGACTGAAGAAAGGAGAATAAGCAGCAAAAACCGATTGAAGGAGCATGAAAAGATATAAGAAGCACAAAGAAGAAAGAACAAGAAGCAGGAGAAGAAAGAAGTAGCGGAAAGAAGAAGAAAGAAGACAGTATACTGACATTGGATGACCCCGTAACAACAAAGTAAATTTTACATGTGTCTTGACACCTTTCCAGAAGTGTCTGCCATGTGTCTTAAAAAATTGATAAATCAATATTAAATAATCAAATACCTTACAGAGTTGTCGAACATGTGCCAACAGGTGTCCGAGGAGTGTCGGGGCGTCAGTAAATTTCCGACAAGATACCTTGGCTATAAGAGGTGTCCGTGTTATTCGCTACTCAAGAAGTCCAATATTTCGTTTCTATAAAATCAGAGGCAGGATCTATTTAGTATTATAATTCAAGCTAGTACTATAACTGATTTTGGTTGCATACGAGGGGAATTACTCAAGACTAAAATTTATAGTGGTTTGCGTGGAGTATAAAACTTTAAGCATAGCAGAGTTGGTGTCTTAGGTATCATAAAGGTTAAAATGCCTCCAAAAGCTTGATTTTGATGGTGGTAGATAGTTCTCTTTACCCAGAACCTCAATATGAGGGGAAATACTCAAGACTAAAATTTATAGTGGTTTGCGTGGACTATAAAACTTTAAGCATAGCAGAGTTGGTGTCTTAGGTATCATAAAGGTTAAAATGCCTCCAAAAGCTTGATTTTGCTGGTGGTAGATGGTTCTCTTTACCCAGAACCAACCCCCCCGGCACCCTCAACCGAAAAAATGAAAATAAAATAAAGATAAATAAAGAAACAGGAAAGGAGATATTAGAAAGGAAAAAAAGCAAACTGTAGGTAATGTCGTTGTCATATAGTGCGTGCATTGAGACATACCCTGGAGTGGTGTGAGTGAAAGTTGCTCTTTATTTTTTTAGTAATGTGGCGAGTTTATGGAGGCAGTACAGTATTTGAAAGAACATTTTGACTTTTTGATTTCTATTGCTAGTTTTTTTAATGCCCTTTCCTCTGATTATTAGCTGGCTACAAGTTAATAGCCCATGAGGATGTAGAAGTTAGGTAGTCTCTTGTCAAAGTTTAAACCAATATTTCTTCTGTTCAGGTGATCTGTTGTCTGGAAGGAGCAAGGATTGGCATACAATACGAGACATCTTTTGCTGGTAATCAATAAGAAGCCATTCTGGCCCTTTTTATACTTTGGAAATGATACGCTGGATGTGATGCTTCTTACAGCTAATATTTAGGGAAATTGTTTCTTGTTTAGGTACTCTGTTGATGGCTAGCTGGCCACTGATAGATCATAGATCCAACCTAATAAGAGTTTGTTATGTTCAAATGTGTCTGTCGTCTCCTTGTTTGCATGTTAGCATTCTCCTCCACAAGTAAACCTTATATTATATCTCAAGGACATGTTATGGAACCTCTACGTTAAAAAATATTTGTAGCTGAGATGCAGTGCTGCACAATATGGATGAAGAAACCTAGTCCTTTTGAATATTATCGTGACTTCCCAAGGAAGTCATCATCGTAATTCGTTGTGTTTGTTAATGACGAGGTCTTCTCATGGTTCGTAGCCTTCTGGAAGTGGTGGTTTCCCCCAACGAAAGAAGAGGATAAATAAAGAAAAAAATCGAGGGAGGGGAGGGGGAGTTTTCTTGGTTCTTTCATGCATTTGCTTGGGTGGGTTTTCGAGGAAGCTCACATTCTTAAGGTCGCCTGTGGATGATTTTTTCGGTTTGAGATGTGTGGAGGTTTCATATTCGTTCTTTTTACGGCTTGGTGCTGCTATGCTCCAGATACACTGACCTGAGTGTTTAGCCCTAGATGAAGGCCGTTCCTCATTTTATATGGCTGTTTTGGAGGGGAAAAGGCCTGGAATCCAAGGTTTCATAATAGCCTTAGATTATAAGTTGGTATCCACATGGACTTCTGTCGAGTTTGCTAAAGCAGGCTGGCCTTTGGATGGTGGGTTGCCGTATCTTGCTTCTGTTCTTCCATTCTCTCAACTAAACGATACGTTGCAACGATGTCCCTTTGAAGAGAATTTTGTGGATGAGAGCTCCCCTGAAGCGAGCATCTTTATTTGTGGGTTGATAGAGGCTCTTAATGCTAGTTTGAGTGTTCATAACCTCATGAGACGAGAGTATATCCCATCTTGAGTTGCTTTGCATGCGCAAGAAATAACATGAGATGCTTAATGGGGCCTGTCACTTGGCTGGGAGGAAGAGAGCACCTGGGAGTGGGTCTTTTGTAGTCCTTTTGTCAAATGATGCATGACTGTCGGCTGTGGGCTGGCCACATCAGGCTCTTAGATGCCTAGTCTGTTAGTCAAAATGCTTTGTGCAAGCAAGCCATAATATTTGATTTTCTGCTGAACGAAAATAATAGCAGCTGGGTTCTGTAATATTAAAGAACGACATTTTATGTGTATGTATATTCTATGCATATAAAGTGTATATATGTGTGTGTGTGTGTGTGTATATATATATATATATTCTAAGTTGAACAAAAAAAAAAAAAATAGTACTTATTTTGCATAGCCGCACCCAACTCGGATTCTTCAAGATGCTTATGCTCCCGGCTCTTGCTCCCTCCCGTCCCCTGTTCCCACTCCGTGCAACTGACATTTACATATCTTCGTACACGTGTCTCTGTAAATGTTTATAACCATAAGAAGTAACGACCTCGCAAACGCACATGGGTGCTTTAACGCCTTGTCAGTTCAATGTAGATTGGAGGACTAACAGTGTCGATTTTCTTATGAGTGAGTTGGTTGGTGCATTTTGCGTTTACGGCGAATGGCCGGAGCCCGTCTCCAAAAGTACCACATTAAGCAGAAAAGGGTCATCTCTGCAGCCACCACTAGGTATTGTTAATGCAAAACAACAAGTTCAACATACTCTCGAGTAGCTCCCCTTAAAATGCAAAATTAACGTGATTACAAGTTTGGGTCAATTGCATTCAGCGACCCCCAAGTCTTCATGTGGTAACTCTCTGCACCACAAAGTTATTTTTAGCTATCTGCCATCCCAAACTTTCATAAGTGTGGCGCTCAACACCCCTCATATATGTTCTGGCCAATAGCCTCGCCGGAGAAGTAATTTAACTCAAACAAATGGGGCATTTTTGGCAAATCACCCCTCTCTCTCTCTCTCTCTCTCACACACATCCATCTTCATCTTCATCTTCCACCTTCCGTCTTCACCACCACCACCACCGATATGCAGCCCACTCCCACCTCCATGCCCACCACCCACGGCCTCCACCAAGCACCAAACATGCCGCCACCTCCTATTTGAAGGCCGCCGCCACCTTAGCCACCATTACAGAAAGCCATCACATAAACCCATCACACCATCAATTTTTGCCCTAGATCCCATTAGAGCCATCAATTTTTGCCCTAGATCCGACCACAACCATCAATTTCTGCCATACACGAAGCCTAGATCTCTTCTTCCTAAACTTGATCAAAATCAACCCTAGATCCCCAATTTTTGACATCTTATCCATCTCTGACATCTTAAATTTAGGGGACAATCTATCCTTAGGGTTCTTGGTTAGGGCACTAAGGTCTAGAGGGTCATCCACTCTCCCCATCCTGGCAATTTGAGACTCAAGTGCTGCCAGTTTGTCTTTCCACTTCGGAATTGCAGGGGACTTTACTTCTTCATCCTCGTAGTCAACTTGCCAATTGAATTCTACATCCTTCTTCTTATCATCCTTCTTTTCCCCATCCTTCATTTCTTTCCTACCTATCTTCTTGAGGTTGTCTAATTCCTCGGCGGTTCAAGACTGCTAATCGTTCAAAGTTGCCAAACCATTTTGAACATCCTCTGTAGTTCACTGATAATACAGACCAAATAGGAGATTTGTGGGAATTCTTTAGCCATTAGAGTTCGTGTGAGCTTTCCGGATGAGTCCCCAAACCAACAACACTTAGCCTTAACTGTATAAAGAAAATTATCAAAAATTTTAGTACGCATACCACAAGTATTGAGCTGGCGGGCTCATATCCTAATAGGGTGAGGGGAAATTTTTTTGGTTTTTTAGGGTGTTTTTTGTTCGATTTTGAAAAGTTGTGGGGTAAGACTGACAAACCTTCCGGTCACCTAGGGAGTAAAACTTGTCAGCTAGTCAGTGAGGCAGGGTTTTTCTCTGGGAATATTTCTAGGGAATATGGTTCTTACTAACCGTCCGGTCATCCTGATGGATAAACCGGTTGGTTAGTCAACAATGTTAGTGTTTGTTTCTGGGTATTTTCTGGAGCATATGGTTCTAACTAATCGTCCGGTCATTCTAATAGATAAATCGTCGGTTGGTCATTGGGGTTAGGGTTTATTTTTAGGAACCTTTTGGGAATTTTTCAGGAGGAGATGTTCTGACAAACTATCAAGTCATCCTGACGAATAAACTGGCCGATGGAGTGGATTAGGGTATAGAATAGCCAGTTTTGAATCTTTTCAAGTAATGCCCTTGCCAAGTAGCCGTCCTGTTGGGAGCGCAGTTAACAGACTGATTAGTCAAAGTCTTCTCCTTTTGCAAAAATATTAGTTTAGCTTATAGAATGTTGGTTGATTTCCTTGCCAACATGCGATAGGCCGTAATCTCCCAAGAAGGGCAGAACACTGAATGGTTCGAGTGCGTGGTTTCTCCCAACGCCGGTGTAAAGGTTACTATCATCGGCTCGACCGTACCATATGTCTCTCACCCGTAACTAGAAAGTTAATAATAGGAGATCATCAGTAAGTATGCAAGTCGTTTAATATACCAAGAAGACCAGGAAGTCATTTTAGTACGAGGCCATGGAGTTGAGAGCACAATCAAAATATCGACTTAAGACCAGAGTCGCCACTGTCGCGAACCGCCTAGGAAAAATCCCTAGAAAAGAAAGGATTCCATTGGAGTCCGCATCTTATTTAATTAAGACAAATAGAGAAAATAAGAAAAATCGTAAAAATGATTCTAAAGTGTCCAAAAGAACAACTAATCTAATGAAGACCAAGAGATGGGTTCAGGGACTAAGTTACGCAACATGAAGGTGTTAGGAACCCGCAACGCTCTTTCAGACATGTTTCATTTCTATTGATTATTGGCCTAAAAACACGTAACATGCAAAATATGACAGAATTTATCATAAGTTTATTCTTATGTTTTTTTGCTTGAACTCGATCGGGAGTCCAATTGCTTATGTATCCAGTAGGCTAACCGGAATCATAACTATTGTAGTTCGACTCTAATCCTACAGAAAGTAATTTACATTCCGAGCCCAGGCATAGACAAAGAAATGTAAGAAGACATTTTTTGGTGTTTTTTTAATAGAAATATGACTACAGGAAATAGGAGACAATCTAAAGTGATTTCTACTAAAAAACTAATAAAGATTACCTTTTGAAATAGCTTGCCCCGAAGACTCAGGGACGCTCTCCGAATGATCCACGATTGGAAGACTAAAAGAACTTATAAAGTGAATCTGGATGGCTACGATTCTCGAGAGAGCAAGAATATCACTTCACAGGAAAATGGTACGCAAGCTTTAAATGAATAAGCTTCTGGACCTCTAGAGCTCGGGGTCACAAAATCTGATAAGATTGGCTAATGTCACGACCGAACCCACGGGTTGGCCCGTGAGCTAGATTCATGACTGGCCGCAGACCCACTCGAACATTCATTCAGGGCTCTACCAAAAATGCCCTCCTGAATTCAGCCATTTGCCTAAATTTTGGTCGGAAAATGGTCGGAGGGTGATCGGTGCCACACTTATGAAAGTTTGGGATGACAGATAGCTAAAAATAACTTTGTGGTGTAGAGAGCTACCGCGAGCAAACTTAGGGTGCCCAGTGCAATTGATCCTTACAAATTTCCACATGTTTTCCTATTTGTCCTAACAAAGAAAAAGAATTGAGAATTGACGGAGCCTCAATGATGTAGCAATTGTAGTACAAATATATGCATGTTCTATTTGGGTGTTACTAGGAAATGCCTATCTGTTTTTCATATATATATATATATATATATATATTGTCATGAGAAGCATTATTTCGTTTATATATATATATATATATATATATATATATATATATATATATATATATATTGTCATGAGAAGCATTATTTCGTTTTGTTTCCATCATTTCAAATCGTCATATTAGAGGGGAGTAAGACGAATCAAAAAGTTGTGAGGCTGAATTCTTCTTCCTGCAGTCTAAGTGTTAAATTCTTATACTGGAGAACCTTACAAGGAATTAGGAAGCCAATCCATCTGTTTTGTGATATTGCAGGAGAACCTTGTGAGCTGTACCACTGTGTGCTAGAAAGCAAGTCATTTCTTGAAAAGATGACTGTCCTTGAACATACGATTCCCTTTTTTCTGCCAATACGTGAAGTAGAAAATGATTTTCTCTTGTCAAATGCAATGGTGAGGTTGGTTGTACAAATATATTACTTTCTGTTTCTTACACATTTTTCTGAACAAGGTGTCTTAAACGATGTGTTTTCAGAAATTTATAGATCACGTTGGGGATCTTTTGCGGGCTTATGTGGATAGACGGGAACAGGTATGTACATCGTACATTTAAAATCGCCTTGAGGTCAATTTGCACTTTCACTGTTAGCCGCAGTGATCATCTATCATATGTGATGAATTGGTTACCTACTGTCTGCTGCTTTTCTGCTTGGAACTTGACAATTGCTGCTGCTCAAACCATACATCGATCTATAGGACCCAATACACGCACACACACGCGCACAAAACATGTCGATAGACATGATACAGGTATGCAAGTATGCAGAGAATGAATACCACTCAGATAAAGAAAGCCACTCAGAAGTACACAGTTCTGCACCATTTTTAATACCCCAGTTAGTTGTGTCTTTCAGAGTCCTGATCACGAAGAAAGTTAGTGGTGGGGCAAAGCATGTCACGCCCCGAAAAGCGCCTGATCTGCTAAGCAGAATAGTAGTGAGTCAACCTCAAAAGTAACTATTTGCAGTAAGCACTAAAAGGTGTCTTACTTCAAATACACTGCTCAATTTATACAATTTCATACCTAAACAAATACAATCAAGCACTTCTCTCTGTGGACTAGCTTATCCAAATCAGATATGCTTTTTCCAATCGGTCGTTAAGTGCCCCTAATACCCATAGCTCCACCTGTAATAGCACGTCAACTTCCCACACTGAAAGTAGTAGCGAAAAGAGTGAGTGTCACTAACTCAGCCGGATCTCTATGTGTGAGATGTACTTGCATCCAATCTCATAATAGACATATAATAGTAGACGGCATGTGAGAATACCAGGCATGTCCATGTTCACTTGTGTGTTAATAGGGTACACAATACTCTGGATGTGTATGCCAAGCATGTTATTTATATAAAGTCTATTTTATACAAATATATGCATTCGTATAAAATACTACCATTACCATAGGAGATATCAAAGGTTCTACAAGTATAAATACAAGTCAATTTGAAGAAATAGGCAGTAATCTTCAAAAGATTAGAAAATATGGAATTCAAGAAAATATTAACAGTACACGAGAAAGATAACATAAGTTTACACAAGATTAGACAGATGTCATTTTATTAGCTACGATTTACACGAGTCTCAAATGAGAAACAATACACATATGTAGAAGAAATCCAACGTAACTACTAGTTAGGAAAAAAAAAACTATATACCTCAATGAAAACATAGATTGCACTCTTAGCTACAAATGATTGAAGTCTTATTTAAGCAAAACACGAGAATTAATCAATTTGCACAAAAAGATGAGGAGAAATATCGAATTACTGAAAGCTTTTCATGAAATAGTTGAACCACAGGGGATTTAATTCCATGAAGTACATAAAATATGCATTAGATACAAAAAAATGTAGTAAATATATACATAATAGTCAAGATACACATTACAAAAATATGATGTGCTGCTGGTCAATGTATAAATAATTTCAAACCAAGTGCAAATCTGATAGTCATAAGGATTCGAAGTAATAGACAGATATGTATAAACCTTGTCAAACATACAATATGAAGTTGTCTGGGATTGTCCCTTATTTATTATGAAACCAAACTTTCAAACTTGACAGCAGTTACTTCAAAGGCACATTTCTCACCCACAAATGAAGTCACTAACTTAAACCAGCACTCACACATTACCAAGCTTCAAACACTACTAAGCTTTATCAAATCACGGGCTCGCACTAAACAGGCATAAGTTTCTCAACTCAGAATCCAGAGATCCTTTTGTGGCTATGCTGTGTTAAACTTTGAAGCACATTATGAGTGAGTCAACCTCAAAATTAAGCAGAGCGTTCTTGGCTATGCTAGCTTATGTTGGCTTGAACTATGAACACATTATTTGTTAGTCAACCTCAAAAATAAGCAGTGTCACTAATTAGTTTTCAAATATGCGAGGAAGCAACAAAACAAAATGTGTACTCAAAATACACTGCTCAATTTGTAGGATTTCAGCTTAAAACAAACACAACCAAGCACTTTCTCTCGGCTCGCTTATACAACTCAGATATGCCTTAAGCAATCGATTGTGAAGTGCCCCTGACACCCAAATCATGCTCCACTTGTAATAAATGTCAACTGCTCACTCCGAAAGGTTTAGATAGGGGAAAAGAGTGAGTTTCACCAACTCAGCAGGATCTCTACCTATCGAGCAGGCTCTGTACCTAATTGTATATTGTACTTGCATCTAATCTTGAAGTGAAGAAAACTGAAAATTAAAAATAAAATAAAATGATAGTGTCGATGAAGCCACGACATCCCTTCCCAACATTTCCATTTTTTGCGCCTTGCGTGGCGCCTCCACCGCTGCTGCGTGCCTCGCATCTGGGGGCACAAGGGGCATGCCTGTGCGAAGGCACTGCGCCTAGCCCTAGGTGAGGCGCAACTCCTGCACTAGGCTACGCCTTGTGCCTAGGCGCGCCTTTGATAACACTGGCCGAGCTATTCATCATTGTTTAATAATCACACTCAATGGAATATAAAGTGACATATATTACAAATATGAG
Organism: Escallonia herrerae; assembly: GCA_033070095.1. NCBI lineage: Eukaryota > Viridiplantae > Streptophyta > Magnoliopsida > Escalloniales > Escalloniaceae > Escallonia > Escallonia herrerae. Next base: position 842,204 of record JAVXUP010000064.1, read on the forward strand.
TTCATCACTATCTCAGAATTGCAAAATTTTCACATAGTAGTACTACCATGAAAATATTTCATCAGACAGCGTGATAAATATTACTCTCATTAATCCCGTTCAACGAATTACACTAATGCACTAGTACTTAACTTGAAGTCTCCACTTCCATGGTCAAGATAAACTGTCTCCTCAAGCACTACAACCTCCTTAATGATTGCTCTAAATTCATTCAAGGTTGAAGCATAATTATTTTGTTGTATGTATCACATGATTTATATATTTCGTGGATAAGTAACTTTCAAATAAATCATATCATATAATATAGAGGTAAAAGAATAACATAGATGACCAACTAATGAAACATGCAGTATTATTAAAGTGAGAAATAACATCAATGAGATACTAAGGTTTGGGGCAAACCCCAAGACCATCTTTAAAGCAAGGAAACATACTCGGGACATTATTAGATTTTTGATAATCTAGATGTTTGATTCAAGCAATCATATCAAGTAACAAGTTATTGTGCAAGACAATCAAGATCAAGCAAACATGAGGTCCAACCTTCCATGAAAAGTTGTAGCCATCGTCCTTGGTGTAAGCTGATCAAACAATGCCCAAGGTCGATCGAATTAGAACTAACTCAAGCATATCCGGATCCTAGTGATAACACTGCATGTGGCGTATCACCTCACGTCGGGAGTTTAACCTACCTAGGGTTACTTAGCCTATGTCTTGCTGCCCGAAATATCCCTAGCTAAGAAGCACGAATGCGGGTGCGGATACAGCATTTTTTAAAAATTTTTGCATACGGGTGCGGCGGGGATACGACAAATTTTATAAATATTTTCTTAATAATATACACTTAGTATTAAATTTTTAAACAGTTTAATCTCAATAATCATAATATGTGTTTGATATATGTGAAAAGATATTAATATTCCAAACAAAGTAGTGAGCTTTTAAGTTTAATGGGCTCTTTCGTAAATTTTAAAGCTTTCAACCAAATTAGTGAGAATTTGTTAAGTTTAATGGGCTGTTTTATAAATATTAAATTTATAAATTTGAAAAGAATAAAGTTTTTATGTGGTATCACTTTTATTTCTTTGAAGTATTGGGGTGGTTTATATAATAACTTAACAATGGGTACTTTAACATAAAATAACAAACTTTTTTTTAGAGTCATCTCTTACAACGAACGGTCCAACATAGATAAAATCGACCGTGCCTCTTCTTCGTCTCTGGCCGCACACCGTCGCCGGTAAATCCTTCTCCTTCTTCTTCTTGTTTTGTTCTTGTTCTTCTTCTGCTACTTCTACTTCTTCTCTCCAGTCTCCTCTCTCGTCAGAGTCCTTGCTGGTGGTCACTGGAGTGGCCGGTGGTCACCGATCTGCCCAGTTGTCACAGATCGCAAGATACGCACCCGATATTTAAGATTAAAAAAAAAGGGTTGGACACGCACCTGATACGCACCGGTACCGCACCCGCGGCGCACCCGCACCCGATGCGTACACCGTGCCGGTGCTTCACCCTAAGTGCCGCGCTAGTGCTTCATAGATCCGTAGGCCGATAACCACAACTCCCCACCGCACAACCGCCTTTATCTCTAGGGTCCTTAACAAGCACAAATTACAAGTGCATGCATCAGTTGGACAATCACTTCAATGTAAACTTAATAAGTGTATGCTTGTGTCACTTTTCTAATTTAGATAATCGATAAACTTGTGAGTCTCACCAAGTTAGGTAAGATAAAATATTCTTGGCTTACCACCCACGGCCATCTCCGCTACATGTAATATTATGCAATTAATGTTATTCTCCAAAACCATAATCACGACATCACTTACTAGTTATCATGCTTTGCTTATACACATTCCAATAGCATAACAAACATTCTTATGATAAACAAATAATCATGCTATTAACGGTATCACCAACTAAAATGGGTAACATGAATTAATTATACTATTAAGCATGGTTTAACATCAATCCTGATCAAGCAAGTAAAACATAACCATATATAAATAGGTATTTGTATTTCGATGCAAGTACATTTCAGAAGTAAGCACCCTAGATGAATATGTCAATTGATCAAATAAGATACTAAAGAATGCATTTGGGAATAATTAGCGACAAACTCTTGGGTTCACTTCCATTTTATTTTATGCTAAAATTTAAGAAAGTAGAACTGAAAATAAAGTAAATAATTTAACTAATTAAACCAAAAAATTGAAACAAAGAAGGAAGACAGAATTAAACTAGGGATATAAGTACTTCATAAAAATAGGAGGGGAGTAGAGAGGAAATGATGAGATTATATCTAGATACATATATACATATATGTACGGGGGCCGATCCACATCTACCGGTGGAGGAATAGTTATTTCTCCCCCGGTGATCTGGCCGTCCACTAGAGGTTGTGGATGGCTCAGATTGGATATTTTGTACGCTAACCACTACACTTAGTAGCGGTTAGAGGCCCACTCAATCTTAAATAGCATAGGGATCCAGGGAAATAAAGGAAGTAAGGCTAATCGCTACTAAAAGTAGCGTTTAGATGGGGAGTTGGAGATCTCCACCGGTAGATGTGGATCAACTCTCTATATGTGTACATCTATATATATCTATCTATATATGTTTGTCTATATGCATGCATGTAAGGAAGTCATTTCAGTGATGGCGTTGGCAAATTAGCTAAATTGCTATCACTAATATGGCCGTCTATTCTCCATTTATGGATGACCAACGTCTCGTTTTTGATGCCACACTAAGAGCATCTGCCACATAATCTCGAAGACCATATATCCCTGCCAATTCGAGACCTACTACTGATTTCATTTGTTCTTCCGCTTTCTCACTCCATTACTAGGAAAAAACCATTACGATTTAACAAAACAAAATGAATAAAGATGCAAATTTGAATAATTTAGGTTTTAAATCTGAAAAAAGATGAATAGGATTTCTTGTTTGTGTCCACTATTACCTAGCACCATGCCGCCACCGCTGCCAACCACCACCATTAAAACCCATTCAAAACTTGAACTTAAGGTTAAATTCCTCTCAGAACAAGTTTCAAACACCAAGTTAATCAGGCACACAAACAGTTGAAGAAGTTCAACCAAGTTCAGCCTTACTGCTGCCACAAGCCACCTCGGCTGCCATGAGCACATGCAATGGATTTAAATAGTCGACAAAGCTCAACCAAGGTCAGTCTTACTGTCGCCATGAACACATGCTATGGATTTCACGTATCGCTGCCGGAAACTTATTTAATCACGATCAATGCCTATCAAGCACAAGTGCGGCAAAAAGGGTGAAACATCGACATCGGGTGCGGGTGTAGGGGTGCGTCGTGGGTACGTGCGTATCAACTACTTTTTATTGATTTATTTCATTTCTTAAATACTGGGTCTGGCTTGGGTGCAGATATGATACAGATTGGGTGCGTATAGAATACTTATGGGGTGAAAAGAATTTTAAAAAGAATTCTCAGGGGTCAAAACATAGAACAAAAGTTTCGGGGGTCAAATCATGAATAAGACAAATTAATAACGGGCAGGTTGCTAAGCTTGATTTGTGGAGAGAGAGAGAGAGAACCGACGACCGGTGACAACTTGTTACGACCGGCCGCCACCTCCGGCAGGCTGTGGAGGTGGAGTGGAGACTGGAGAGAAAAGAAGAAGAAGAAGTAGTTACCGGCGACCTAAGGCGGCAGCGGCGAGTGGCATCTAGCGTTAAGACCTGTGATTCTAGATAAGAAAAGGGTTCACGTCGATTTTATGGATGCGGCTTGATGTCGCTTTTGATGTTATCGATCTTATATAACAAATAGTTCACTTTTTGACAGTTATATCCAACAATATTGCTATTTTATTTAAGTAACCACTTATTAACTTATTACTGGTATTAGCCCCAGAACTTCAAAGTAACGACAGTATTACCAAATACAGACCTTATTGTGTTCAGCTATATAACTTCAATATTTACGAACTGGTGCATAAACTTGATAAACTGTGACTAGTTTGGTTGAAAACTTCAATGTTCATGAAATAACCAATTAAACTTAACAAAATCTCACTGTTTTGTTATGTTATTATTTTTTTCACACACACACACACATACATACACACGCACACACACACACACATATTTAGATATATATAGGGATCTAATCCATTGCTTGCGCAGGCAACTTAAGTTGCCAGTGCCATCGGGCTGTCTAGCTATCGCGGATGGACGGGTCAGTTCTCACTTTTTTTAAAACTTTCCTGTCATTCGCTACATTATGTAGCCAACGGTTTTTTTACCACATTACCCCTCTTCTATGAGAACTTAACTTGAAACAAATCATGTAGCGAACGACCCAAAACCCATTCCTTCTCCTTTTTTTCTTTATGTCTTATGTCATATAACGAAGCAGGCATTGGATCTGAAGATGAGACAACTGTAGCCGCCCCTCATTTTTCTCTCTCTTTGCCCTTCCTCTCTCTCATCTGCCCACGTAAGCAATATGGGTAGGTGATACACGACTGTGGGGTATGAGAAGGAGGAGTAGATGCGGCGGCATGTGGCGATGTTGCCTGAGGCACTGTTGAAAGAGGTAACGGCGGTAGCTACGGTGGTGGGTAGATTTGGCGATGGCAAGATTGTAAATTAATTGTATTTGGGTTTGGGTTTAAATTCGATTGCAAGATAGCAAATCACAGATTGACGGCTGTAGCTATGGTGGTGGGTTTTGGTTTTATTTTTGAATAAAAGCAGCTGCTACTGCTTCTTGGTGGTGGTGGCATAGTGGTGGTAGGTGATGGTGATGCTGTCTGGGCTGAAGGATTGTGGATTTGTTGGTTATGGTGGAGTTCAGAGAGGAGAGAGAATGGGTTTTTTGTATTTAGATAATTTCTTGGATGAAGCCAATGAATGTAGGTGGGTGAGAGACATATATCTACCAGATCTTTTGGAAAGTTGACTTTGAATCCTTTCCCAATATAAGGCTCTTGCCTTCAATATAAGATATAACATGTAAATCAAGCTTATGTACCCTCAAATGAACTCAGCCTAAATTCATTTAATATCATTGGATTTAAAGACAATCTTATCATCTTCCTTAAGTCTCAGCATGTTCCAGAGCTTTAGCTACACGGTCTACATTCTATTTTGATAACCCAAAAATGGGTTTGGATGGTGGTGATGATGGGTTCAGCAGTGGTGGCAGAGTGGTGATGGTTGTGGGTGACGGTGATGCTTTCTGAGATGAACGATTGTTGGTTTCTTGGTTGTGGTGGAGTGGCGCGTGGTTGTGGGTGATGGTAATGGGTTCAGCTGTAGTTCAGAGGGGGGAGAGAGAGATGAAAGAGAGAATGGGTTTTTTCTAAAGAGAGAGAAAGAAAGGAGGGTGCCTTTGCAGATTTGGGTCTTTTCTAAATGCCGTCCACTACATTATGTAGCGGACGAGTACACTATAGCTACATAATATAACGTCTTCAATTGAGGGTTGAGGGGTATATTTGTCAAAAGTGTCGTCCGCTACATAATATAGCGGACGAACTTAAAAAACACAAAGGAAAAAAAAAAAGATCTGGACTGTCAACAGCTCGTGTATGGACGGCCAGATAGAGCTGACAACTTAATTGAAGGTTCCTACGCGAGCAATGGATCAACTCCCATACACACACACACACACACCCACACACACACATACATGTATATATATTACATATATTATAGTATTTGCCTTATCTCGCCGCACCCTTATCCTGTAATTTTCAAAAAGGATTTACCTGCATATCTGCACCCGCACCGGAGTCCGTGCTTCCTAGACCAGCGCCATTGTGACTTTAAATGAATGTTTGAAGGCAGATAATTGCAAATGGTCAGAAACAGCCCAAGAGCTTTTAAAAAGATTAAGAAAATGATGACAAGAGCACCAATCCTTGCTTTGGCAGATTTTGAGAAACTTTTTACAGTTGAGTGATGCGTCGCGTTTGAGAATAGGGCTGTCCTCACTCCGTAGTCAGGAAGGGAGGCCTGTGGAGTTTATTGATTGAGAAGTTGAACGATACCAAACTACGTTATTCCACTTATGACTTGGAAGTCATTGGGGGCATTATCTAGCTTATTGGAATTTGCTGTTTATTCTGATCATCAAGCTTTGCAGTACTTAATTCCAGAAGAAGCTCAATCACACCATGCAAGCGGAGCTTGTGCTAAAGAATCCACTGTTTCACTGAAGTTCGGTCTAAAAAGGTGGTGGATGCACCGAGTAGATCTTGATTGATGTTGACTGTGATGATTGCTGAAGTTTAGGGTTCAAAGAGCTGAAAACCTAACTCAGAAATTTATATTTCAGCCATGTCATTGCTGAATTGCATGGACCAGCAGGGCGAACAATGTTGCCATTTAGACTCCTCGCGGACTATTTGTTTGAGGGAAACCAATTGGTATTACAGAAGGTTCGTTGTGTGAGCTGATAGTACGAGTGCTTCAAAGAAATTGATTAGGTGGGCATTTGGGCAGATAACAACGGAAATGGTGGGTGATTGCTACTATTGGCCAAAGTTGTACAAAGGTGTGGACCGATTGGTTGTAAGGTGCCAAGTGTGCCAATTTGGCAAGGGAACTTCTTAGAATAATAACCTATACACCCTTTTACCAACCCAAAAGCTGCTTTAGTTTTTCTTAGCACGGTCTTTAAGATGGCATATTTCCTTACATGTTCAAAGGCCGCAGATGCTGCACATATCACTGATGTGTTCTTCAGAGAAGTGCAGAGGCTACGTGGTGTTCCCACCTCAATTATTGTCAAATTCATTGACCATATTTGGAGGACTTCGTGGTGCAAGCTTGGTACCCAAGTCAAGTATTCCAGCACTTGCCATCCCAAAACAGATGGACAGACAGGTGGTCAACTGGAGCTCGGGGAACCTGCAGCAATGTGTTGTTGGAAGTCACGTAAAGGCAGGGGCTCGTGTTAAACTTCAATACAACAATTTGATGAATAGGATCACAAAGAAGACTCCATTTAAAGCTGCTTATGGACCAAAACCTCAGCATGTTCTTATTCCAATTCCACAGGATGTTCGGATTAGTGAGGAAGGAGAGGCTTATGCTGCGCAATACGGCAAGTTCATGAGGAGGTACGAGCTGCATCAAAGCAAGCAGCGAGTCTTATGCAGCTGCAGCAAATCAACATGGTCAAGGCATTCGAGGAGGCTGATATGGTACTAGTGCATCTGAGGCGAGAAACATTCCCTTAGGGCACCTACTACAAATCAAAGTCGTAGAAGTTTGCGCCATGCAAAACTTTGAAAAAATCAGCTTAACTGCTAATCTGATAGCTGTGACATCTCACCTATACATTTGAGAGGTTTGATGAGCTTGCAACAACTTCTTATGAGCTGGCTAATTACCTCCCAAGGAGGCACTTGATGAAATTGGAGAAGTGTTGGACATGAAGGAAGTTTTATCACGAGAGTTAATCAGTATAGAAGGTTCCTTGTTGATTGGTTGGGTACACCATGGGCGAAACTATGTGGATTCCTGAGGGCAAGCTGAAAAGGATTGATTCAGAGATTTACGACGAATTTGACACGGCTCTCACCTTTTCAACCTGAGAGATTGATGCAGGAGCATCCAAGAAGCCTAGCAAGGCCCCTTGGAGCCACTGAGTACTTAGTTTCATGATTTATTGAAGGTTTCTTAACCCCAAACCTTAAACCTGAAGCCCTAAGTACTGGTTGTAGATTGTTTGGTACCTTTCTTTTTGTGTTTATGACATATATTATACTTCCAGTTACTTAGCTAGGGTATTGTTGCCTTCTTTGTCTGACATCGCCTATCCTCATGTCCCTGAACGGCTTATAGGAGCAGTTCTCTTTGTCAACTTGTTTGAGACCTTGCTCTGTCTCGATGAAACCACGTCCGAGGCTTTAGACCTTTAGGGCAGCACAGTGGTGGTTATAGCACTATAATGCTATTCTAAAGTGCTATTACGGCCAGTCTTTTGTATTCTCTTTCTGAAATTCAGATTAACAGCTCTCTTGGGTCCCTTGAAACCGTAGAAGCAATTATTTAGAAGTTGCCATCTTCTGATCCATTCTCTCTTTCACTATTACATGCTCTTGATTCTCCTATCCATTATTCTGCACATCTTTTTGAATCCTACACATTGGTGGTTCTTCTGTTTTTCTCCAGTCTTCTTTAGAAGGCCTGACATATATATGATAACTATGATCTCATTCAATTTTCGGTCTATTGCAACGTAATATCATTCTTAAAATGAAAATCCTTCTAGCAAACGGAATCTAAGACAAAGTTACGGGCCTCTCAGACTTCCTTCTCTTGTTCTGGTGCAGGTTCGCCTCATTAAGGAGTTGTATGGGAATCAAATTGGAGAACTTTATCATAGTCTGCCCTATCATATGATTGAATTTGTACTAGATGATTTTGATTGGTAGGTACATCTTCTGTATTCTGTTGGTCTTTTGGGTGTAAAATTGTTTATTCTGTTTCTTAAGCCAACTCCGTTTATGCCAATTTATCAAGTTCGTGGTGTTGTTTCTGTCTCCATTTTTTCTTTGTTTTAGTACTTTCCCTGGTTTTATTTAATTGTTCTGTTGCTCCTTTATCTGCCAAACATTGCTTGTGCGCCCGCGACTCTGTATGTGTGTGACTGATTGTGCGCGCGCGCTCGACTATTCGATCCTCAACAGATGCTCTTTACTCGGGTAAAGGCATGTGACCTGTTCAAGAATACATCAAAGCCGGTCTCGGCTATCTGTTCTCAATCGACTCTGGTACTTTTCCCCACCATTCTCGTACCAGATTCGGGGAGCCCCTACAACGGATGTTCGAGGGGAGGGGCTGCACAAATGGCAGCAAAAAAAGAGAGGAAAATTCAAGAACCACCCAGTTTGTGCATGTAATGCATGAAAACTAATAGAAAAATATCATGTCGGCCCTGTGTCAGTATGTGTGTGTGCCCTGGTGTGTGTGGGGTTAGTGGTGTGGTGGGAAAAGGGGGGTCACTGTCTGGGTCGGTTTTTTTTGGTGGGGGGGGGGGGTGGGGGGGTTTGGGGTTGGAGAGTGTGGGGAGGGAGAAGAGAAACAAAAAAAGTGAAGTCCTAGCAGCCCGCTTGTTGCAGGACCGGGCTGGATGGACTTTTTCTTTTTTTCACAAAAGGAAGGGGCAAGGGTATTTTGGGAATATTAAGAAAATGGATAGCCTGCTAGTTGCAGGAGCAATATGGCGAGAAGCAAAAAAAGAATTGTGATATTGGATCACCGTTTGAGCAACGGTTTGTATATACATGTGTGTGTGTGTATGTATATATGCTTATACTGTATATCCTTTTAAGGTTGAAGAAACAATTAAGTGGACTTCAATCTGCCATGTCCATTCAGCTTTTATGGTTTTGTATTTGAAATTTAATTTTGCCATTGTCATTCGAAATAATTAACTTGTACTCGTACTTTTATCAGTTTAAAATTGTTGGCAAAACATTTAGGTAGACATTTACCGTGTGACATTTTTAAACATGAAAATGAATAGCTTTCTTTTTCTAGACCTTAAGCTTAAATATAACTAATTTGTGTGGCTTCTTGATTGCAGCAAGGTAACTGTCAGTCTTAGATATGCAGATCTCTTGTCTATACTGCCAACTCGTGTCAGTGTTCTGGTGTGGCCAATGCCCCAGGCCAAGAAAGCTTCAACAAATGTTGGAACAACAGGCAGAAAGGGAAATGGAGTATTAGGAAGTCAACCTATCCCAGCACGCCTGTCTTATGCAGAGGATGCATTACGAAATATGAGTTTGCCAGAAGGTTTTTACTTGTTCTTTTGATCACTAGGTTCCACTGAAAGATTTTGAGGAAGTCCTACCAAAATAAAACGGTGAACTCCCTTTTAATTAAGATGTTTTGGTGGGATGTTAATTTCATCTTGACAACGCTTCTAATTCCGTCACTCCAGTTAATCAGTAGACACAAGTTTCATTTATGCATATACCTGCATTTAGGCAGGAGCAAAACCTTCATTGCTGGCTCCATATGACATGGACAAATCGAGTTTGTTTTTTGCTTTTTATTTTTCTCTGGTTGAATGTTCTAATTTCATTTCACTGGAAGTTGAATGTATAGTAGTACCCAAAAAGACAAGTATTGTACCAGCAAAATAAAACAGTTAAAGAATGTAAACTGATTTCACTCCCACACAGTGAAAAGTTTCTCCTTAGAGAGTTCGAGGGGATTTTTGTCTGCCAATCTTTGGTTTGGTTTATGAGATTTCTTGTGCTTGAAGCCTCTGATTAGCTTCTCAACAATGAAAAGTTTCTCCATAGCAAGTCCGAGGAGATTATTTCTCTGCTTTCTTTTGCTTGAAAATCTCAATGGGAGTCCTGTTTTCTGCTTTTCTTTGCCTAGTTCTGGAACTAGCTCTGGCTGACTGAAGTTTTTCCTTGAATGTTGTAGCATACGCAGAGATCGTCTTGAACCTGCCCGAAGCTCTTACAGACATACGGCCTTAAGAGGTGAAGAGGAGCCTTGATGTATTCTCTGCTGGTAAAGGTTCAGAAATCGGCGCAAAGCAGCAGCATAGTACCGGGACTGCTGGTTCTCCCCTCCAGCGGTACGCAATCATCTTACATCTTTATGATCTTGTCCTCTCTAGATGTTTATGTAAAGGCTGGATGGATGCTTTTGACTTGACAAAAATGGTCTCAAGCTGTATCGACAATTTGGTGTCTTTCCTTTGTAATGTAGCCGCACTTCATCTCTATTGGCTTGGTGATGTACAATATCAGATGCCTACTACAGTACTTTCTAATATTCCCCAAATTATTCTGATCTGGGTAGGCCATACTTATGAACTCAGCACGTTACTTACATTTGATAAGACCCCGATCAATGAATATTCAAATCAGACGTCGACCGTCTAGGCATGAGATTTATATCTTATTGAGTGAACATGATCCCTCAACTTATATATATATATATATATATATATATATATATATATATATATATATAAGACAATTGTTAAGAACAAGCACTCAAGAGGCTTCTAACGTTAGACAACTGTTAAGAATAAGCACTCATAATGAATATGTAAGACAACTGTTAAGAACAAGCACTCAAGAGGCTTCTAACGTTAGACATATTATACTAAATAGACAAGCTATTAGAGTACAATATGCAGAAAATAATAACGAAGCTGACTTTCTTTACATTAGTAGGTTTAGACTAAATAACAGTCCTAATAGTATACACAGACCAAATTAATTTTAATGGATCTTAGAAATTCAAATTTTGAACCTCACCAAGAACCTTTTAATTTTGAAGACATGATTAATAATTTTAACCTTGATCAACAGACAACGTCAGACATTCTAGACACCTTTAACAAATTTTTTATTGCATTAGAAACAATTGATTTTACAAATGATAGAATAAAACATTATATAGATACAGATTGTATTACTCTTTTATACAATCCTTTATCTTTTTATATTAGATATTTTTTAAATTTAGATTCTTTATTAGAAGACTTTGATATATTTTTTCAACACCTTATTGACTTTTATATACATCTAAAAGACCAACAAAATAACGCACGTTATTATAGCGAGTTTCATCGTAGAATTAGACAAAGAGACAAAGAAACATCCCTAGAAAATTTTGGTGTACTTACAGACATAATTAATAATATGAATACTCTACAGTTAGACAATGAGGTAGAAGATACATATGAAAATGAAGAAGACATATAATGAAGACTATTATGATCACACTACTACGCAATTAACCATATATAATAATAATGAAGAAGACATCTATGAAGATTATCTAAATTATAATGAAAACGATAATGATTATCCATGGGATGAAGAAGCCCTGGCTAATCTAGACAATGCATTTGAATATTAAATGTCCGAAAAGAAAATAGAATATCTAAATTTACAAACATACCAAAATAGTCTTAAAATTATTAGAGAAAACTTAGATTATCTAAAAAGCATGTTATAACCAAGCTTAGAAAAATCTAAAAGTAATACAAGCTTAGAATCCATAAATAGACAACTTGAAGAAATTAAACGTGAACTAAGAGAGTGTAAACAAAAAATACAAAATATAGAAATACAGAATGTTCAGATAGAAAATAACTTAAGACAATATTTTAACATACAAGGAATAGAATATATATGAGTACTTTCAAAGACTATGAAACAAACCTAGATTACACACAAATCTTACTGTATATAACGCCTGCAGAAGGACTATCAAGAAGTACTTCAGGCACCCTTAATGAAGTAACTATTAAAAAATAAAATAATGTTATAATACTCTTATTAATAAGTTGTTTAGAAAGATTAGATAAACTAGAGCAAGTTGTAAAACAGAAAACAGAAACTAAAACAGACATCGATGAATTATGTTCTAAGTTAAACAATTTTAAAATAGATAAACGTAGAACGCTAAAAGCTCAAGACAAATTAAAATTCTTAGTTTATGATAAGAAACAATAGTAATATTTTAGGAAGAGGTAACATAGAAGACATAAATAGGACTGAAGTATTAGTCACAGAAACAAGAAGACGAAATGAAAATACAGTTAGAAACAGAGTCTTAAGATTATTTAGAAATCCACCTGTACCTATTGCTTCTTTAAAACAAGTAATAGATATAGATAGACAAATAGAACAGTTTAGACAAAACAGATTAGATTTAATTTCTCCACAAATACTTTATCAGAATAATGCAACTCTTAGTCAAACAAGATTATTTATGCATTATAGAGAAACACAAAATCGGTGTATAGGTGAAGATGTAGTAAGCATAAATTTAATACACCCTGATTCTGAACAGGAACTAGTTAGAGGCAATTTTAATTTAACACATATAAGATTAATTGTAATAGGAATTAAAGGTTTAACTAGAAGAGACACTGGAGCTAAAGTCTTTTTAGCCATAATAGATGACAGATTTACTAGCGAACAAGCAATATTAGGTGCTATAGAAGTAGATATGAATAATAATGGAGGAATATTTTGTTGTGCACTGGAATTTTGTTTAAATACAAGAGATTTTGCAAGAAATATAAAAATTAAGATTATGACCAAAGGATATGAAGACTTTCAGCAAGGCAAGAATCTTTTAATATGTTCTACCTTTATAGGAAAACTTACACAAAATAGCCAAGTAGGTTATCAATTAAGTATAGAAGATACCGCAAAGTTTATAATAAACTGAGGTATTAGACTTTTACCTCCTTATAACATAGACTCGTTAGAAAACTCAGGCCAAGAATGGCAAGTAGACAAAATAATAGGAACTAGTTCATCTACGAGTATTGTACCTACAGACAATTCTTGGTATCGTAATACATCTGGCAGAATGTCAGTTAGATTTACAAATTATATTGAAGTAATAATCCAGACATTCAAGAAACCGAAACTGAAACAAATGAATAATTTTGAGATCTTTAAAATAGCAAATGTTAAAATATTAAATCAAAAATCAGGTACTACATGTGTAGGAAGAGGAATTAGTACTCAACAATTACAAGAATTTATACAACTTGTTGAACAAGAGGATAGTCTAGATATCTTCAATCAACCTGAAGAAGACGTTTTTCAAGAAAAAAACCCTAGATATAATGGAAGACTTAAAAGACTTAAGTATAAACCAAACATCTGCTCTGCAGATCTTTTTTATAGATAAAGCAGAACCTGAAACAAATCATAAAATCGAATTAGATAATAAAATTAAACAGGCTTTAGAAGAAATAGAAACACTAAGATTAAGTCATAAAAATCTAGATCTTGAAAACAACTATTTAATTAAAGACATGGATACTATTGTAGAACAAATAGACCAAATAGATACAGAAGATATTGAATCTGTCAATACTCAAATTACTACTAACCAAATTAAATTCAATTTAATGAATGAAACACCATACATATTTATGAAAGAAAGTGGTGGTTCAGGAACCACACATAATCAAAATAATGATGGCAGTAGGTTCTATACAACTCAACCTACAAACCAACCACAATATTCATATGACAATTTACCCAGACAAAGTGCAACTATAGAAAATAAAAAGTATGCTAGACCTAATTACAGACCCAAAGGTAAAAAACATCCGTTAGAGCAAAATTTTAAAATACAAAAAGCAGCAGAACCTTTTATTTTAAATATAACTGCTGTAGACCCACAGCAAAGAACAAATTATATACAAGTGTGGAAAGATACAGTAGTAGCAAATTTTATAACAAAACAATCAGATAACTTAGAAACAGGAGAAGAAATGATAAGATACATGACACAGTTCTAAAGCCAATTTTGAAGAATGGCAACAAGCCTATCCAAACGATTTAAAAGAAATGGCAGATTTAGGCCCCAATCCTTATAATTTTGTAAACACGATACAATTAATATTAACAGGAAGAAATCCTAATACAGGAGACGCTATTATACAAATAGAAGCAGTTAGGAAACTAGAACAAGTACATTTATATAATTGGCACAATATAAAACCTTTTATGTAAGAATATTATTATTTTGCTTCACAAAGTGGAAACATTTATAACCCAAATGTCATAGACAAATTTCTACATAAATTACCAGGAGCTTTAGGACGAGAGATTAGTGAAACAATTAAAAAGGTATATGAAAATCCTAATCAAAGGCCTGCTTATTCTTTAGGAAGTATCTTTGAACAGGTTATAGAAATTTTAGTTTCTAAATGTACAAATATACAGATAGCTAGACAATTTAAGAATGAAACAAGTTTTTGTAAAGAAATATATACACCTCAACATTACGGTCAGGAAGAATCCAGACCTAAATACACTAGAAAGTCCTTAAGAAAACAAAGACAGCCTAAAAAGACTTATTATTTACGTAAAAGTAGAGCTAGAAAACCCTTTTTAAATCCTAGACATATTCGAAAATATGACAATATACGCATTTATAAAAATAGAATTACATGTTATTCTTGTGGAGAACCAGATCATTTAAGTTCTAGTTGTCCTCAAAGACAGAATAATAATACGTTTAAAGCTATGATAGTAAATAATACAAATGAAGACTTATTAGAAGTAGATGAAACCTTAAGCGATACAGAAAATATCTATAGTATCAAATCTATTGAAGAATATACAGAAGACGTACTTTCGCTAAGTAGTGATGAGGAAGATGACTCTTTTCCTGATCAAATAGACATGTTTATAAATTCTTTAAAACAGTCGAACATCTATAATTTTATGTTTAAACCCTCAGAACAAAATTTAAACACGGAAGACAATTGCATACATTAAGGGGAATTAGGAAGAGAACTAGATACCAATACATGTTATACCTGTAAATGGTATCCTGCTATTAAAGTAAGATGCAAATGCAATTTATGTTATAAAGAAGCATGCACTAAATGCCTAAGACAAAAATATAATTTAGACATTAGTAAAGCAACTACGTCTAAATCAACATAAGATAATACTTATAATGATAAGAATGTTAATAGACGTCTAGAATATTTAGAACAAAAGGTAATACAAATTGAAGACACCTTAGCACTTATCAAAGAAAATTACATAGAAACCATAAATTTAGACGCTCCTAACAAACAGTTAATGCAAGATTTTAATATCGATAAATTTTGTACACAAACAAGATTTAATAATCTAATAACCACTAGAATACAACTCACACATCATAAGAAACGAGTAGAAACAAATGCAATTATTGATACCGGTTGTACAATTACTGTATTAGACCCTTCTATAGTTAATAATAATTACATTAAAACTTCGAGAATCGGCTTTTCAAATACACCTATCCATTATGATAAATATATTACCAATACCTCTCTTACCTTCTTAACACCCTGTAATACACAATCCAAACCTTATTTGCTGAAATACGCCTTTTGTGCCCCTATATTACATAACGAAGGCAAAATTATTCTTGGTATAAATTTTTTATTAGCAAATAATAATACAATAACCCTGTCAAAAGACTTTTTTCAAATCGCCCAATATACAACCCAAATACCCATTAATATTGATACACCATTAGAGTACGCCTGCAAGCGTGGTGGGATTTATAAAGAAATTAAAGAATTTAAAGACAAAAATAAGATATGCGAAGAATGCAGCAATGGGAAAACAAACTGCTGTATAAAGACCGTAGAATATTCAGATGAATGTCTTCACATAGAAAACGTCACTAATGACAAGAAAGACATTTATAATAGAAATAGAATAAGTTATAATTTAATAAACCATTTTACAAATAAACGTGACATTCTTAATGCAATAGAAAGACTACCCTTTATTGGAGAAGATCCCATTAAACGATGGGATTTAAATAAAATATATTGCAAACTAGACATTATTAACCCTAATTATATAGTCAAAACAGCAAATATAGAAACAAGTAGTCTCGATACCGAAGATTTTAAAATGCACATTAACGAATTAACACAACTAGGAGTAATTAGACATAGCAATAGCCCACATAGATCTGCAGTTTTTATAGTTAGAAACCATGCAGGAACAATTAGGGAAAAAAGTAGAATGGTAATAAACTACAAAAGACTTAATGACAATATTAATGACGATAGTTACAATATTCCAAACAGGACTTTTCTCTTGAGTAAAATACAAGGCAAAAAGGTTTTTAGCAAGTTTGACTTCAAATCAGGCTTTTACCAAATTAAAATGTGGCCCGAAGACATTAAGTGGACCGCATTTACTACACCCGAAGGCCTCTACGAATGGTTAGTCATGTCATTTGGCCTTAAGACAGCACCCAATATCTTCCAACGTAAAATGGATGATATTTTTAGACCATACAATGATTTTATCCTAATATACATACACGATATTTTAGTATGTAGTAAAAATGAAAAGGAACATTTATCTCACCTAGACTTGGTTTTCAAATTATTTGACAAACATGGCTTAATTTTAAGCAAAAAGAAAGTCGAGCTATTTAAAACAAATGTTAAGTTTTTAGGCATGGAAATAGGAAATGGTAGAATTAAATTACAAGAGCATATAGCTAAAAAGATTCTACAATTTCTAGACAAATTAGATGAATTAAAACAGACAGAAGCATTCTTAGGCCTAATAAACCAGGCTAGAATGTATTTCAAGGATCTGAGTAAACTAATAGGACCTTTGTACAATAAGACTCGAAAAAAATGGACAAAGACATTTTAACATAGAAGATATTAACTTAGTAAAAACACTAAAAGAAAACGTAAAACAATTACCAGATTTATATTTACCCTTAGATACAGATTACTTAATTGTTCAGACAAATGATTGCAAAGAAGGCTGGGGAGCAGTCTTATATTGCAAACCTAATAAATATAGTAATAAAAAAGAAGAAAGAATTTGTAGATATGCAAGCGGTAAATACAAAGAAAGTAATCAATATTTGACCGGTCTAGATTTTGAATTATTAGCTATAATCTATGCGTTAGAACATTTTAAAGCCCTTTTAATTAGTAAACACGAGTTTTGCATACGAACCGATTGCGAGACAATTGTGCGATATAACAAAAATAAAGATTCTAGATACACAAACAGATGGGTTAAATTTTTAGCAACTCTTAGCAACTACAGAATAGACAAAATTGAATGACAACATATAAAAGGAAGCGACAATACATTAGCCAATTTACTATCTCGTAAATTACTGCAATAGAAATACTAATCCAGACAACAGACAAATTCTTTACATTGTGCAGGTAATATGGCATCCTCCTCAGACGGATGTCAACCTATACACCCAACGCAAGCTCGATTTATTAACCAGACAAATCATTTATTCCTTGTCTTATATACAAGTTGTGTTGATAAATTTGGCACTAGTCGTATCAATTACGACGGTAGTAACTTAGGCATAATACATGTAGTAAGTAAATTTCAAGTAAAAGACCCCAAACTAGGACCTTTTTCCATAGATCAAGTTACCCTTTTAGACAACTTATGGCAATCTTTTATGTGAAAAGACAACGATTGGTTTGTTAACACACTAAATGGCTTAGCAGCCTATTTTCATAAATTAAGAGAAACAAAAAAGTTTAATTTTTACTGTGTTTTTAAAGGACAACAACCCGGTATATACAAACATTTTTTTGAAGCCATGGTTAACGGTGTAGGCAACCACACTCGACCTTGGTATAAGGGTATGCAGACATATGAAGAGGCACACAAATTAATGACAACACACTACGGTGTTAACTATTTTGTTAGTCCCGAATGCACTACCTCTTCAGCACATACACTTACACAAACACCTGTCCCTTCTTCCTCAGGATCATAATTTTGCAAAAATTGTGACGTTTTAATTAAACATTATAACTTGTTAAAAACAACGACTGACAAGTTAGCAATAGACAAACAGAGCTTAGAACAACAAATATCTCAGTTAAAATCACAATTACAAAATTTTGAATTAGAATCTTCGAACTGGAAAAATAGGTATTTTAGTATTTTACAAAACTCCAAGTCCGCACAACCTTCTACGTCTAGGGTTAAAGACGTAACTAGTCCTGTACTACAGGTTACAGGTAAAGACAAATCAAATCCTGTGACAGCTGGAAATTTGCTCAAAATATCTGAAAATCCTACTGGTTCGGGAGAAAGAACTGCTAGTCTGGCCCTACAGGTAGCCAGTAAAGACATCTCAAATCCTGAGACCCCTGTCCGTTTGGGAAAAATAGAAAAAAGAAGAAAATCACACAACACGACAAAGAAGAAATTAATGGCGGATGCAGTTAAGACGCAAACGGCCCAAGCTCTTTTAAGTATCTTACAAGAAATGGACTTTGCACAGAAATCAAATACAAGCGACGAAGACAGAGAATATCTTAAGACACTGGAAAGATCTTCTGACGAATCTTCTACTCCCACATCCAGCAAAAATACCTCAAACAAAAGAAAGGAAAAGGAGAAAGACGAAACCAATACAGACACGTAAGCTATATTGGACTTTGGACTTTTGGACAACCTCAGCACTTTCCTGGAAATTTCTTGAAGACATTAAAAATTTGAAAGAAGACAATAACTGGCAAAATGACACATCAACTTTTGTCACCCGACTTCAGCTTTCTTTTAAGACGCCGCACCTTTTGACCCTCGAAAGAAGACAGCTGTCCCTCAAACAGCTCTGATGCAAAAAGAAACAAGTTCAATGGCAGACAAGGGCATCTCCCTTTTCAGAAGAAAACAACAAAAGCAGACAAAACCGTGACAAATAATGGAATCTGATCAGAACACGGGAAAGACAAGACTTTCTCTCCACCCGATAAAGATGTAACCACTTTAGACTTTTTGTAAAGTGTTTTGTAATGTAGCTTAGTGGGGAGCATCTTTTGTAAATAGCTGACTCCTGTATAGCACTTAGGATTGTATAGACTCTTTTCCCTGCCTATTTAAGAACTGCAGAACTCCAATTGTAAGTAGAAGTTGAAAAATTTGAAGGAAATAAAAACTCTCTCATGTTTCCCTCAAAATTTCTCTCAACTCTCTTTCTGTTTATGATCTACACTTAAGAAATTTCAAAGGCGATCTTACGCAGCTCTTCAAAGTCAAGTAAACTCTTTTCTCTTTAACTCATAGTTTAGTTATTCTGGGGTGAAAACGCTCAGTGGTGAAAAGTTTTCTATGAATTGAAAAGAAAATATCTCAAAACTTAACATGCCAAAGAGCAGTTAATATAGGCTAAACTTAGAGATCATATGGCATTTACTTGTCAAAACGAGAGACTCTACCCATTTTGTTTTTTAAAATGATTATGCTTCTTTTAGACTAAAACTCAATTTTAAATCAATTATGCCTACCAACGAATTTTCATAAGTTAACTTTCTTGTTTAAACAAAAGTGGGAGCGAGTCATTTAGGGTTCGTTGCCGAGTGATGGCGTTGAAAACCCGCAGACTAATGCACGCCCTGAGTTTTTCAAAGAAGAAATTTTTTGATAATTCAACCCGGCATCCTGCGATTTAGGTCCAGTCCAAGTCTGCCCAGCATCCTGAAATTTTGAAAATCAAATTTGAAAACTAGACTCTCTCTTGTTTAAGTTCTTGCCATCTTTTCTCTAAGTTGGTCCTCTATTCCGCTGATTTTCTCTGCTATGTTACCGTTTTTCTAAAAATGGTGCCGTGGTCTAACCGGGGACCCATATTCTGGCCAACTCAGTGGGATAAAGGTTGGAAACCAGACGTTAAGACGGCTATGCCGGTCACCAACGGTGTTGACGACGGGTAGAACAATGCCAATTTTCATGATTTTTCTAGAATCACTGGCAACACCCCCCCCCCCCCCCCCGCCTCCATTTTGGAAAAACCCTAGATATATTGGAAGACTTAAAAGACTTAAGTATAAACCAAACATCTGCTCTGCAGATCTTTTTTATAGATAAAGTAGAACCTGAAACAAATCATAAAATTGAATTAGATAATAAAATTAAACAGGCTTTAGAAGAAATAGAAACACTAAGATTAAGTCATAAAAATCTAGATCTTGAAAACAACTATTTAATTAAAGTCATGGATACTATTGTAGAACAAATAGACCAAATAGATACAGAAGATATTGAATCTGTCAATACTCAAATTACTACGAACCAAATTAAATTTAATTTAATGAATGAAACACCATACATATTTATGGAAGAAAGTGGTGGATCAGGAACCACACATAATCAAAATAATGATGGCAGTAGGTTCTATACAACTCAACCTACAAACCGACCACAATATTCATATAGCAATTTACCCAGACAAAGTGCAACTATAGAAAATACAAAGTATTGAAAGTGATTCTTTACAGCGTAACCAATATTTAGAAGAACTTCTAAGAAACCATAGAATTAATTTAGACAATGAATCTCATAATGAATATGTAAGACAACTGTTAAGAACAAGCAGTCAAGAGGCTTCTAACGTTAGACAGATTATACTAAATAGACAAGCTAATAGAGTACAATATGCTGAAAATAATAACGAAGCTGAGCTTACTTGACTTTGAAGAGTTGCGTAAGATCGCCTTTGAAATTTCTTAAGTGTAGATCATAAACAGAAAGAGAGTTGAGAGAAATTTTGTGGGAAACGTGAGAGAGTTTTTATTTCCTTCAAATTTTTTGGCTTCTACTTACAATTGGAGTTCTGCCATTCTTAAATAGGCAGGGAAAAGAGTCTATACAATCCTAAGTGCTATACAGGTGTCAGCTATTTAAGATGCTCCCCACTAAGCTACATTACAAAACACTTTACAAAAAGTCTAAAGTGGTTACATCTTTATCGGGTGGAGAGAAAGTCTTGTCTTTCCCGTGTTCTGATCAGATTCCATTATTTGTCACGGTTTTGTCTTCTTTTGTTGTTTTCTTCTGAAAAGGGAGATGCCCTTGTCTGCCATTGAACTTGTTTCTTTTTGCGTCAGAGCTGTTTGAGGGACAGCTGTCTTCTTTTGAGGGTCAAAAGGTGCGGCGTCTAATATATATATATATATATATATATATATATATATATATATATATATATATATATATATATATATATCCTTTTTTGTTTTTCTGCCCTTTTCATTTGGGTTCATAAGTGGTGTTGCGTTTGGCAGATTGGTATGGGTTTTACTAGAGGTGTCAATGGGCCGGGCTTGGGCCAGCCCATGCCCCTGCCCAACGGGCCTCCAGCGAAAACGGGCAGGGCCTGGGCCTGGTGACTGAAAAACGGGCCCGAGCCTGAAATCTGGATATATGGGCCCAGTCCAAGCCCTGGCCCTAGGCCCAATATTTAGGGCCAGGCTTGGGCAGGGTCCTGGCTAAATTTGTTTTTTGTTCCCAACTCTTTGTTATTTATTTGCGTCGATAGCCAACAATAATATATCAAATTAATTGGTTGAGATTGATACATGTTAATTTGGTGTAATATTGACAAACCTTTTTTAGCCTACTATCATTATAATTTATAAGTAGCATTTTTCAAAAGTTTCAACTCTAATCAGTTTATTTCAAATTTATACTATTAGTTTAATTTTGTATAAAGTTTTAGCATATATTTTGAAATCTTAATCAATTTATTTCAAATTTATTCTATTAAGCTATACTTTTTTCACTAAAGTTGAATTTTTTTTATTATAATGTACCACTAAAAACTAGTTGGAATTTACAAGAATTTAAATTTGGAGTATAGTTATTAATTCCCTAGACGATCTTAAGTAATAAGTATAGATTTTGACTAACAGTTTTTCTCTCTAATTGGTCTCATATACAAAATTTTATTCTATATATATGACTCTCATATGTATATAGGATGGTTATGATTGAGTATAAAAGAATCTATGATATTAATATATTGTGTTTGTCAGAAAATAAGAAGTAAGTGAGGCTAGAATTTATGAATGTATGTAAATTATTAACGTCCATATAGAGTGGGGAATTTAACCATTGGGGGGAAATAATGGGGAATATAACCGTTGGGGGGAAAAGGGCGGGAAAATTAAATTTGAAAACCGTGGGGCCTGCCAGAACCGGGCCAAAATCTGGCCTTTTCGAGCCGGGCCTGAAACGGGCGGGGTCAGGGCAGCCTGGCCCTTTTGACACCTCTAGGTTTTAGCAAAAGTTAGCGACACCTCCAAACAAAACGAGTATAAAACGGAAGACTAGTCGCAAGATTGTTCCTTCCGTCTTCACCCTGTTTTGCAAATTAACTCCCTTCCTTTTTAAAATCGGCAAATCACTTAACCAAGTTCTGTGCCTTTTTTTTTTTGAGACAAATTAGGAATATTTATCAGGAAATGTTTGTAAGACCGGATATTCATGGTGTAAATAAAAGTAACAAAGAAGATGGATGACAAACCCATCTAAACATCAATTAAAATACAACCTACTACAACTAACTAGAAGAACCAAAAACATCACAAGAAATTCATCAAAGCGACATTTCAAGTTTAGGAAGGGTCTGCATGTGGGAAAATTGCTTGGATTTGCTAAGTTAATTTCACATAACAATTGATCATAAAATATGATTAAAGCATATAATTGCCTAACCATTAAAATAATCAAAATTTATGGCTAACTAAGTATGTAGACATGCAAAATAAGCATATTATAAGCATACAATTATGTGAATATATAAACAAATTGTCAGTGTACCTTCTTCATTATGAGACGCTCTCCTGTAAAATTAGTGCTATCATTATGAGCACGCTCTACAGTTTGTTTCTACCCATTGAACCTTCTTCATGGGATCTTCAATCATAAAGGTTGGGTTAACCACGCCGGTGACTCCCTATGGTCTTAAGATCCATCCCCCTCGATGATTCAAATACACCCTTCTTGGGTAGACCTTTAGTTAAGTTATCAGCCAAATTCTTTTCAGATCTCACAAAATTAAGAGATATCACATTTTTATTAGTTAGTCCCTTGACTGACTAGTACCTTACTTGTATGTGTTTGTTCATCTTTTTGTTTGTGTGAGACTGTTTAGAAGATCTATAACAACTTTGCAATAATAATGCACAGATAAAGCTGGTAAAGGCTTATTCACTAAAGGTATGTCTAACAAAAGATTTTTTAACCATTCAGCTTCTGTACAGGCTGTATCTAAAGCGATCAACTCAGACTCTATAGTACTTCTAGAAATGATTGTTTGCTTCTTAGATCCCCAAGATATAGATCCTCCTTCTAATGTAAAAACATAACCACTAGTAGATTTGATATCTAAACTATCGGTTATCCAATTAACATCACTATACCCTTCCACTACATTTGGGAACCCCTGATAGCACAATGAATACTCTAATGTCCCTTTAAGATACTTAAGTACTCTCTCTAAAGCATTCCAATGCTCATTGTTTGGATTTTGGGTATATCGACTAAGTCTCCCAACAGCATATGCTATATCAGGCCTAGTCCTATTAGTGAAATATAGAAGGGATCTTATGATTTGAGAGTACTTCAATTGTGATATCGGTTCTCCCAAGTTCTTCTTTAAAGCTATACTCGAATCATATGGAGTATGTTGAGGATTAGTATCGTAATATCCAAATTTCTTCTTCAACATATTTTCTATGACACTAGATTGAGTCAATATGATCCCTTCGTGAGTTTTTTCTAATGTCATTCCAAAAACTATATGAGCTTCTCCCAAATCTTTCATATCAAAGTTCCTAGATAAATAGGTCTTCACATTCTTAACAACATCTAGATTAGTCCCAAAGATCAGTATATCATCTACATATAAGCAAAGTATGACATGTTCACTATTATCAGCTTTAAAATACAGATATTTATCATGATCATTAATCTTAAACCCATAACCTAGGATAACTTCATCAAACTTTTCATGCCATTGCTTAGGGGCTTGCTTAAGACCATAGAGTGATTTCACTAACTTGCACACTTTATTTTCCTGTCCTTTGACCTTATAACCTTCAGGTTGCTCCATATAAATTTTTTCATCTAAGTCTCCATTTAGGAAAGCGGTCTTAACATTCGTTTGATGTATCACTACGTTGTGTATAGATGCTAGCACCACCAGGGTTCTAATGGTGGTTATTATAGCTACAGGGGAATATGAGTCAAAGTAATGTATCCCTTGTTTTTGTGTGAACCCTTTAGCTACTAGCCTAGCTTTGTATTTTTCTATGCTCCCATCAGGTTTAAACTTCCTTTTAAACACCCATTTGCAACCTATGGTGTAACATCCCGGAATTTTTCGGAACGTTAACGCTCAATCGATCAGTACACTATGATAATATTATCTCAAACGCAACCAAATAATACCATCAATCTGTCAGAGCAACTATTCGTCAATCAAACTATACTCTCAATCAACTATCATAATTGAAATACCTAAGAAAATTTAAACAATAATATTAATTTACCCACGCAGGGGTTCTAACTATCAATAATTAACTTAAATTTAAATTCCTTAGCTAGCTCGGCTCTAATCCATGCTCAGGTAATCTACGGCTAATGCTACCTGCAGAAAGGAAGTCAAAGGAGAGTGAGCTTTTGAGAGCTCAGTAAGGTCTATCAAAGATTTAAAACATAACAAAACGATTCGGACGAGTTTTCATATAAAACTTTTAAAAAAATATTTTCATTGAAATACAGTATTTAGACAAAGATGAACAAAACGAACGATTTTACATTTAGGTCCAATAACATCTTTTTGAGAGGTTTGCTTTCGATGGAATCACTACAATACGATATAAACATAAGGATGAGTATTTAACTCACGTCCTTAAATAATAGTCATTTGGAACACTTTGGGCATAATAAAGCATGAATGGATAATATTCAAAACAGTTCAAGTGTAATAAAACATAAAGAGGAAATATTGAACATGAGCAATACAGAATCAAAGCCACCCCGGCAGTGCTCAATCGCTTTATATATGCATATGTAACACTGACTAGTCCATCTAGGTACTAGTTAACACATCCAACAGACCATCCTTATAACGCCAACAATACAGACCATCATTATGGCTCCCAAGTTACTAACTGATGTCAACATTGAGAAACAATAAATATAATTCAAAACATTTTGTGATAATTGAATCGATAAAATAGATGAGAATAAACAAATTACGAATTCCAAACGATCGCTTAAGGTTTAAGTTAGGCTTTTATGGACAGGTTTAAAACATCTTTTATATCAGCGAAAAATTGAATGAATTTAGTTTGTAAAACTGTTCTATAAGCATTTGAAAATAGAATGTCGAAATAGGGTTCGGAGAGAAATCCTTACCTCGGTCCAAGCTAAGCAACGCTACCAAACTTCGATCAATAATCTTTGAATGAACCTAGATTGACAATTCATATGTTAGAATACAATCTATGCTACAATACTATTTACCTAATTTCATCTACCCACAATGTGCTCACTTCTAACTCCGAAATCACTCAGCTCAAAGTGCACCTCGCTCGCACCTAACCTAACCGAGAACCCTGTACGCTCTTTAATGCGTAACGATATTCTAAAATTTATAATAAATTTCAATAAAACACTTTTATGGCTTAAAACATTAATAAAAGTTAAAATATAAAATTTCTGAATTTTTAAATATTTTCGAATTAAAATAATTTCTTTAAATACAATAAAAACCCAATAATAGCCATAATTACTCCCAGATGCAAAATAAGTCCCATAATTTTTATACGAACTTTAAAATATACATAAAAATTATAGAAATTGAAATCAGGATTTAAAAGACCTAAAAAGTATTTTTAGAGTTTTTGTTTTGCTAAAACCAATGCGATACATAAAACATAGGAAAACAGCTCCAAAAATTATTAAATTCAAACTGAGTCTTATTTATACCATAAAGACATAACTCTATTTTTTCCCTGAACATTTTCTAGGTTTAAAGGTTCCAAAAGAATTTTTTTACAATTCTATGCTTACAGAGAATATTAAAAATATAAATAGTTTCAGAAAATAATAAACTTTTGCCAGAAATCCTAATATAGGCTAAGGTATCATACTTTAAAATTTCACGTGCTAACGATAAGCGTGCGCTAGTGTATGCACGTGCCGAACTTAACGTCAACCCGTTACCTGATCTGCGGTTCTCTTTTTCTTTCATCCTTCTCTGAAACACAGCCACAACATAGCTGTCTTCCTCATCTCATGGCTGTCTTACCCATTTTCCTGACACACACTACTATAGAAGTACACACATTACACTACACAACATACCCCTTCCACTCTATACATATTTTAACACACAAACACACAGAGTCTGCCAAACACACACCTGCATCTCCAAACACACTGCTGCACACCTCATTCCTCACCTTCTGATATCACCCACACAACCACACACGGCCATGGCAGCCTCACCTCTCCTCTCACGCACATCACTCATGCAAACCCACCCATATTTACACCTACACTCACAGCACATTTCTCTTACACATCAAACCCATTATACTCCATTTTCCACCGCAAACACCCACACTAGTGCATGCACCACCATGTATATATACACCACACATGCACACTACTTCACTGCTACATGGCTGCTCCGTCCCATCCTTCTTCATGCTTAAACCCACTTCACCCACACAATACACAAACACCACACTCATGCATGAATTCTCATACCCACTGCCTCACGGCAGTGGGTTTATCCTTCCTTTCCTTTTCTTTATTTCTTTCCAACACACTATCTCCCATTTTCTCTCTCTCTCTCTCTCTTTTTTTGTTCTTTCCAACACACCCACATGAGCACACCTTAGAGCATACAACATACACATCAGCACCCACTCCATGCTCACCTTAACACAAACACAAACACAGTTGATTCACCGACATACCACACACACACACAGCACTCCTGCATATTCTTCCACGGCAGCCATGGCTGCCCCCTCTCTATCTCTTGGCAACGCTACACATCAAACCCACGTAAATGGTTTCACTCAAACAAGCCCACAAGACACGGCACTCACAGGAACTGTTATCTCTCAAAAACCCACAAAATACACACGCGCTATTATCCCCTTCACACAGCTCACATGTAAACCCATCGGCAACGACACGGTATGACCCAAAACTCACACCAAACTTCACTCACCGCAGCCATATTTTCCCATGTTTCACCAACAATTCCACTCTATTACAGTTCACTCACCTCACCGATCTATTTTCTAAAGCTAGAACTCATGAAGACCCATACCCATAACTCACTATGCACACACTACACGCATTCACGATCACAATCCCATCTTTGCACAACACCACAACACTCACATGGCTGCTTAGCAGCCATCTTTCCTTCTCTCTCATGCACGGTTTCCCCTTAATCAAATTGTAAAACAAAAACTAAGACAGTAAAATTAACAGGAGACTTACCCGAAATCTTGCGGAAAACCTTCTTCCACTCTTATCAATCTCTCTGCAATTCTCTCTCTCCCGGTATCTCTCTCTACCGCAAAAGGTGTCCAACGAAGCCTTGGACGGCTAATCACTATTCTATAATCTATATATAATAACCCTAATTTGGAACATAACCAAAAATCCCTTAAACTTCTGTTAGTCATTTTAAATCGTACCCGCTACTTTCTCTTATTTATAAATAGGTCCATATTAACTTATTTGCTACAATTTATATGTTAGAAAAATTTTAATAGGCTTGTTAGATAACTCCTCTATACTAAGTGTCGCTAAAAGTTACTAAATAAAAATATCGATGCTAATATACATATATGGGGGTTGATCCCCACCCACTAGTAGATAATATCCACCAAACCCCAACAATTTGTTGCGGTTTGCAATCATGATTTTTTGTGAAAGCCCCACCCCACCACCCCCAACCTTTTTGTTTCTTTTTTCCGTGGGCCCCCCACCCCCTTCCCTTTTTTCTTTCTTTTCTTTTTTCCTCGCGGCCCCACCCTCCCAACCGCAACTCCTTGTTGCGGTTCCCCTTTTTTTCTTTTTTCCGTGGGCCCCCACCCGCTTCCCTTTTTTCTTTCTTTTCTTTTTTTTTCCGTGGCCCCACCCTCCCCAAACCGCAACAAGGAGTTGCGGTTCCCTTTTGCCCCTTACCCCCACCCCCGAACCGCAACTCCTTGTTGCGGTTCTCTATGGCTTTTGTGGCCCCCACCCCCGGTTCCTTTTTTTGTTTTCCTTTCTTGTTTTCTTCGTGGCCCCCACCCCACCCCCGGTTCCTTTTTTGTTTTCGTTCGTGGCCCCCCTTCCTTTTTCTAGCTCAAAGCTTGGCCGTTCTGCCATCTTTTTTCTTTCTTCATAGCCTTTGACTCTGCCATTTTTTTTTCTTTCTTCACAGCCTTTGACTAACTACTGCTCACTCACGGACATAATTTTTCTCTGTCTTCTTTCTTCTCTCTTCCTCACTTTTCTCTTTTTAAAATCCCTTCTCCCGAATCCTTTCTTCCACTCTCTTCATTCTCCATATCTCACCTACATAATCTCGACAACAATACAAAAAAAAATTTTACTCTAGAAGATTGGTGGATAACCACTAGAAGATCGGTGTATTTTTCTTCAAATATATCAAGTTAAAACAAATAAGTATTTTAAATTTTCTTATAATTCAATGTTAATTTCAAATTGTTCTTACCAATTGATTGTTTAAATTGTGTTACGCTTAAATTGTTCTTACCATAGTCTAAAATTCGTGTTTTGGGCGTCAAAATTACGTTTTTACAAATCTGGATATTACATTCGAAAGATTCCAAAATAGCGATTTTTTAGGGCGTCAAAATTAGAATTTTTAGAGCTAGATTTTGCCAAAGTTCAAAAAAGAGACCCTAGTTATTTTTAAAAGATCTATATCAGGAAAAAAATTTAGATTTTTCCAAAGACTGGAAAGGGGTTAACTGATACGCGCAACCTTGTAACTTTGCAGTGTAATTTAAAATATCAAGCTAGCGCGATTTCGCGCGAAACTTTTATGAGAACCCTAGGATGTTGGGAAGTTCCATTTCCCAGGAATTCGGGCCATTCCGAAGCCGTTAGCTATTTTTTTGGCCGAACGAGCTTTTAAGCGCTCGATCCGGACACCGGTTCGGAATTTTTGGGCAAAACTTTTGTAAAATACTTTTTAGATCAAGAATGAATTCAGGAAGCTTAAAATAGCATTTTAAAGCACTTTTGAGATTTTCTGAAGCCAGGGGCATTTTGGTAATTTGCCACCCCGAGAGGGGTATTTTGGTAATTTTCCTGATAAAGTTTTTCAACGGACTTTTTAGTCCAGAAATGTAAGTAAAACACCTGAAATGTTGTTTTGAAGCTGATTGCGGGGCGTAATTGTCGCTAAAGGTGAAAACTTAATTAGACAGTTTTTCACGAATTTATAAAAAATAGCTAGAGCTAGATTTTGCCAAAGTACAAACAAGAGACCCTAGTTATTTTTAAAAGATCTGTATCAGGAAAAATTTCAGATTTTTCCAAAGACTAGAAAGGGGTTAACTGATACGCGCAACCTTGTAACTTTGCAGTGTAATTTAAAATATCAAGCTAGCGCGATTTCACGCGAAACTTTTATGAGAACCCTAGGATGTTGGGAAGTTCCATTTCCCAGGAATTCGGGCCATTCCGAAGCCGTTAGCTATTTTTTTGGCCGAACGGGCTTTTAAGCGCTCGATCCGGACACCGGTTCGGGATTTTTGGGCGAAAAATCCGTAAAATACTTTTTAGATCAAGAATGAATTCAGGAAGCTTAAAATAGCATTTTAAAGCACTTTTGAGATTTTCTGAAGCCAGGGGGCATTTTGGTAATTTGCCACCCCGAGAGGGGTGTTTTGGTAATTTTCCCGGCAAAGTTTTTCAAAGGACTTCTTAGTCCAGAAATCTAATTACAACACCTGAAATGTTGTTTTGAAGCTGATTTGGGGCGTTAGGGTGATAATGAATCCATGGGGGCATTTCGGTAATTTGTCGCTTAGCGGGGGTATTTTGGTAATTTAACATTGTAAAATTTTTCGACTTACTTTTAGTTCGGGAAAGGGTGTAAGACACTTGAAAAGTTATTTTAAAGAATGAATTCAGGAAGCTTAAAATCTCGTTTCAAAGCACTTTTGAGATTTTCAGAAGGAAATATGGATGCAACTGGAGGAAATAATTTTTGTGAAGATTCTGATCCACCTTACTTGGGTCAAGTTTTTCAAACACTGGACGAAGTTGAAGCATACTATAGAGCATATTCGAAAACGATAGGTTTCGGTATTAGAATTAAGACGACTAGAAAACGGGCGAATACAGATCAAATTTGTGGAAGACTATTTGAGTGTCATAGAGGAGCACCGCATGTACCCCCGGTTGTTCGGATCAGTGACGAAGGGACAACAAGACAAAGAAAACGGGACACATTTCCGGGTACCGGCTGCAAGGCCCATGTGTATGCAGTACACCGGAAAAATGAAAACCATTGGGTTGTGACGGGAGTGGAGTTGAGCCATAATCATCAGTTGATGACCCCTAGTAAGATTGGTCAAATTCATCAACACCGAGAAATAAGCGCGGCACACAGACAACTGATATTTACAATGGCCGAGGCTAAAATTCCACCTTCTAGAATGATGGGGGTTTTCTCAAGCCAGGTTGGGGGGATTGACAAGTTGAGTTTCAACGAAGTAGACCTTCGAAATGAACTTCGTGCTCAGAGGAGAGAGTCTTTCGGTAAGAGTGATTCTCAAGCTACACTTGATATCTTCAGGAGCCTTCAGAGTGAGAATTCTGGCTTTTTCTACAGTCTCCAACTGGATGATGAGAACCGCATTAGTACTATATTTTGGGCGGATGCCCGTTCTAGAGCTGCTTACCAAAATTTTGGGGATGTTGTGACGTTTGACACCACATACCGCACAAATAAGTACTCTATGCCTTTTGCTCCGTTCACCGGGGTGAACCACCACTATCAGTCAATCTTGTTTGGCTTTGCCCTGCTTAGGGATGAGACGGAGGAGTCATTTACGTGGTTATTTGAAACGTGGCTTAAAGCAATGTATCATATTCCTCCAAAGACCATCATCACCGACCAAGATCTGGCAATGAAAAATGCAATCGCTAAGGTCCTTCCAGATACTCACCATGGCCTGTGCACATGGCACATAAGCAACAAATATCCCGAACGGCTTCACAATGTATATGCAAACCATCCGACATTCAAGACTGACTTTAATACATGTGTGAAGAAATCGTTGACGGTAGACGTGTTCGAGGAGAGGTGGGCCAAGTTAATGGATGACTACTATTTGCACAATCATGAATGGTTACAATCGTTGTATGAGATCAAGACACAGTGGGTCGGTGCCTACACCAAGAAGTTTTTTGCAGCCGGAATGACTACGACCTCGAGAAGCGAAGGTATGAATTCATTCTTTGATGGGTACGTAGGCCATTCTTCAAGTATAACGGAGTTCGTACTAGAGATGCAGAAAGCCTTGACAGGCAATTTTTCCTTGAGAGAGAAGCCGACGCGGCTACAGTTTACAGAGAAAGAGCAATAGTAGTTTTTTCACCTTTGGAGGCTCATGCGGCTCAAGTCTATACCAAGGAAATGTTTAGACAGTTTCAAGAGGAACTACTAAAGTCGAATCAATATAGCATGACAAAGTTGCACGAGTATTCCACCAGAGACCTCAAGGTTTATGCTTTGACAAATGTGACGAATTTCGCCAATCCGTGCTCTTCGTCGGCTCCGAGGAACAGAAGACATTTTACCGTAGCAAATTGTATGGACACCGGGTTGGTTAATTGCAACTGTCAACTGTTTGAGCATAAAGGTATACTTTGTCGACACGCGTTGAGGGTTTTTAGCGCCAAGAATGCTCGTGAAATCCCTCCACAGTATATCTTGGAACGGTGGACGAAGGAAGCCAATAGAGTCCACGGTCACATTCCTTACGTGCCCAATGTTTCAGTTGATTTCGAGCAATCTGAGACGCTGCGATATAATCACCTTTGTAACATCATGCACGGTTTATCATTGGATGCAGCGTCAACATTTGATGGGTACAGGTATCAAGTTGAAGCAGCCGCACGGGATAAGGCTAAGCATGCACAGTTTAGGATGGCATTACCAGAAAAATAGGACCCTCGGACGACTCCAGCCGGTAGATTCAATCGAGCTTCACAGCCAGTCATTGACGGCACTAGCCTGCAACGTGAGGAGGACGACATTTTTGATCCAATTATTTCTCAAACAAAAGGGCGAAAACGAGCAATACGCATGAAGAATCCGATTGAAGAAGCAACGGGTCAAAAAAAATTGTGAAAGTGTGCGTTGTGTAATAAGATGACTGATCATGACAAGAGAAACCATTATAAAGTGCTAGGTATCGAACCTGGCAGTATGGTCGAGGAGGACGATGATGAGGAAGAGTGTTAGGGTTAATGTTTCAGTTGTATAAATTGAACTTTTATAATGTTTAAATTTGTGATTTGGTTTGTGAAATCTATAATTTGTGATTTGGTCTGTGGATTATTGATATTTTTGGAAGAGCCTATTCGGGCACACTTTAGCGCCCAATGCTTAGGTTGCGAAAAAAGTTGTAATTTTTTTTGTCACTTTTTTTTTGCTCATTGCACCTTAGGCACGCTAGTTAGCCCATTTGTATGAATTTTGGCGAAAAACGAGACAAAATATTTTTTGGGTTTTCCTACGACGCGCCTATTCGGGCACACTTTGGCGCCCAATGCTTAGCTTGCGCAAAATGTTGTAATTTTTTTGTCACTTTTTTTTCGCTCATTGCTTAGCTTGCACACTCTGGGTTTTCCCACGACGTATATTCGAGCACATCCGAGAGAGCTATGTAGTCCATGTACTTGAGGACGTAAATCCCGCAATCATGACTGTTATATTGCTTTGGTCGATTTTGTATCATCATGACCGTCCAAGGCTCTATCATTGTTTTGCTCATGATGGCTTCCCCCTTAAAATGTCGGCACTCTAGTGGAATGATAGTAGTCTGCATCCAACAGTAAAAAAGGTTATCAAGCCTACGTAACAAGAAGAATAGACTATGAGCGAAGGTCAAGAAATATAAACTAACCACCGCATTGATGTACGTGGAGTACATCTCCGCCAGCTGCCGACCAGGTTCGTCTTCCCATAGGCTATCGTATATGTGGACCGTTTTGTTCGCTGGATGGAGAACTAATAGGAAGAAGTGGCACCCGTGAAGACAAGGTATCATGATTAGGTTTGCCTCAGATGCGTGACATTGATAGACGGAGTTCAAGTAGGCAAGCACGTTTGCAGACGGTCGCCATTCACCCTTGCTTGTCCCTCGCATCCTCCTCCATGCTGTGAAGTCCTTCATGTTATTCACCAAGAGGGTGACTAGAAAAGAGGGATACATGTTGAGCTTGAGAGTTTGGGAGGGGTTATTACTTAGCTCTCTAACACGGAGCAGATCTATGTAAGCGTCCATGACCCAGTTCAAAATATCTGTGTCTGGCGCCAACAGTCTCATATCAGAGTGACTTAGGAATCCCAAAACAGGAAAGTCTGTTGAATCGATTGGCTCATGCCCGAAGTAGTGCCGGTCGATCCATTCCCGTTTTGCCGGACTCAATGGCTTCGTCGGTTGTCCTTTATCCGACCGGATGCTTGGGCGCGACGCCTAGAATCCTACTTCATTCAGGGGTTGGGAGTCGTACGCGTCAGGAGGCAAGCGAGTAGACGGCTCCCACACCTGACTGTGGGGTTGAGAGTCGTACGCGTCAGGAGGCAAGCGACTAGACGGCTCCCACACCTGACTCTGGGGTTGAGAGTTGTACACGTCAGGAGGCAAGCGACTAGACGGCTCCCCTTGGTAACCCCGGTACGCAAGACTAAAGTTTTGAACTTCAGTCTTGTACCTCTCAATGGAGCTCTTGAGACTGTCAGGAGCATGCGCGACAAACCAGTCAAACTGCTCCAGCTGCTTGAACACCTCAGTGCCCTGGTCAACCTAAAAAACATGCATAGAAAATATGGTCATCATTTCAAGCATGGTCGATAAGGTGCGCAAATAAAAATTGAAACAACACTAGCATGACTTACAATGTTCAATGCCCAGAACTGGTCATAGACCTCACGTGGCGCATACGATGTCTTCCTCACCTGGGAAGGGCGATTCACCCTCGTGCGCGTCACCTTGAGAAACCATTGAAGGTACTCCTCGATACTGATGCCGTCGTCCTTCAGCGATACAAGGCTATCATACGTTTCTTGCCAAGTATTCCACTGTTGCACCTCGTCGCTCAACAAATTCAAGGCATCAGGCACCTCGAAGTTCGGCCCTCGACCACTCCTGTATGGCCGCATGTCTACAGCGGGTTTTGGTATCCCTTGTAGACAGCCAGCTTGCTTCATAGCTCGATCGGGCATCTGAAACTCACATTCTTCGAAGTGAATAAGCGGCACCCGAACCAAACCTGCCAGCACGTACGACACCGGAAGTTGCCAACACCACTCATCCAACCGATGCATCACCTTGCCATATGGCTGCCACGTCACCTGGGATGCATCCAGTATCTCTAGTTCCCCCCGATAGAACTTTAGATGGTGGTGAGGGTCTACCCGTCTCTTCCGGTTGGTCGTAGGCCCCCAGGCCCACACCCTAGGCCACGTCTCATCGGAATATTCCCGTGGTTGTGGACGACCCGTGGGTAGCCTCTCGTAAGACCAAACCTGTGAATGCAAACATTATATGGAATTAGTAATTAATCATGAATATATTGACACGTCAAAACAAGAAAATAAATGCTCATACCTGTAATAGAGTCAGGCAGGCGGCAATGGACTTGGCACCGTTTCTCGTAGCCTTATGCAGTGCTCGATATAGGTGCGCAAGGACAGCTGAACCCCACGAATACGAGTATACCTCCTCAAGATCCTCCAAGAACACCATATACTTCGGATGCACCGTGTTTTTCGAATGCGTCGGAAGTAATATAGCTCCAATAATATACAGAAGGAATGCCTTCGTATACGTCACGAAATCATGAGGAGTGTATTCATCCGGTAGCACGCCGTACTGCTCTCTCAGCCATTTAAGTTTGATGTCGTTTGTTGTAAGAGCTTCCTTCAGAATTCCCAAAAAATACTGCCTAGCCATATTCGCTATGGATGCAGACGTTTTGCTCTAGTAATGGGTCTGCCGTGACATGGGATTCCAAGTATAAATCCGACGTCCTCTAATGTAATCGTCATTTCACCAAACATGAAGTGAAATGAGTTCGTCTCGCTCCTCCATCGTTCAACTAGAGCGGATATAAGGCAATCGTCGTGTCGAGACCAAATCCCGCAATCGGTGAACATAGATAAATTTTGACGGTGTAATAGTTGTATTTGTTCCTCGTTTAGTACCCACTCTTCGAGGTGACTTGTGCTTTGAATTGTTTCCAAAACACCCCTATCGACACCGTCAAATACGTGCCTCGCGACGTGGTCATCGTCATCGTATAGGATTGATGTATCATGAGGTCCGGGGTTGAAATTCATATCTCTAAGAACAAAATATAATCGTAAACCAACTTAGAGTCCATAATATTTACATTCCAAAACTATAACTGGATCTTAAACCTAGCTTACCAACGCATTAGCAATAGTCATTATCTCATTATTTCAATGTATTAAAATAATTCCTCACTTCCCACAACTCCGAACGCTTAATTACCCTAGTTCCCTAAAATTTAGAGCCAACGTGGCAATTTACCAATATACCCCCGATGGCCGCTACACCACCAACACCACAAAACTGCTTTAAAACCACTTTTTAAATGTATTACGTCAATTATATACCAAATATTTCGTCATGGTATTTTAAGGGGGAAAGTTACCAAAACACCCCCAACTTATGCAAAATACTCCCTGACAGCCATCGCCCCAACAAACATCTCAGAACAACTGGAAAAAATAACTTTCCGGGTGTCTTACACCCCTTCCCGAACTAAAAGTCATTCGGAAAATTTTACAATGTTAAATTACCAAAATACCCCCGCTGAGCGGCAAATTATCGAAATGGCCCCGAGGGTTCATTATCACCCTAACGCCCCAAATCAGCTTCAAAACAACCTTTCAGGTGTTTTACAATCATTTATGGACTAAAAAGTCCTTTGAAAAACTTTGCTAGGAAAATTACCAAAACACCCCTCTCGGGGTGGCAAATTATCAAAATGCCCCATGGCTTCAGAAAATCTTAAAAGTGCTTTAAATGCTATTTTAACCTTCCTGAAATCATTCTTGATCTAAAAAGTATTTTACAAAAGTTTTGTCCAAAAATCCCGAATCGGTGTCCGGATCGAGCGCTTAAAAGCCCGTTCGGCCAAAAAAATAGCTAACGACTTTGGAATGGCCCGAATTCCTGGGAAATGGAACTTCCCAACATCCTAGGGTTCTCATAAAAGTTTCGCGCAAAATTACGCTAGCTTGATATTTTAAATTACACTGCAAAGTAGCGCGTATCAGTTAACCCCTTTCTTGTCTTTGGAAAAATCTGAAATTTTTTCTTGATACAAATTTTTTAAAAATAACTAGGGTCTCTTTTTTGTACTTTGGCAAAATCTAGCTCTAACTATTTTTTTTAAATTCGTGAAAAACTGTCTAATTAAGTTTTTACCTTTAGCGACAATTACGTTTTGTATTCACATTTAACACACATAACCCAAAAGCTAAAGGAGAACTTTCATTTGAATTGATCAAGATGCTTAGTTTAAACAATACATTACAAACATAACATTTTCCAACAAATACATTATTCCTAGTTATTACAACCTTATTAGACTCCATTACAACTTTGTATCCTTGTCGGACTAAGGATGATCCACTAATCAAATTTCTTCTGACTTCCGAAACATGCCGCACTTTGTTAAGCGTTAGCATCTTCCCCGATGTCATCTTTAAATCAACTCTTTCAATTCCTATCACTTGTGCGGCTGTATCATTTCCTAGTGTCACGCTTCCTCCACTTGAGTTCTGATAAGTTTTAAATAGTCCACGATCAAAGCAAACATGTACATTAGCACCCGAATCTAACCACCAACCATTACTTAGATAACTATAATTCACTAAACAAGGAGGTTCATCATCTAGCAACATGTTGACTTGATCTCCTTGGTTTCTACCATTTGACTTGTACTCCTCAACCCTTTTGTAAAAGTAATCTCGCGCTATATGATTAGTCCTTCCGCACACTTAACATGGTTTCTTCTTTCCTTTGCCCTTAGCATCCTTTGCATTCTTGTGATTTGGAAGGTATGTGGTTGGTTATTGTTGTTTTAAGGAAAGCGATTGGCTAGGAAGTTGTTACGGCGGGAGTTTCTTCGATGGAAATTATTATTGCCTTGGGTGTTCCGCCTATTATTGTTTCTAAAGTTAATTCCCTCTAGGTCTAAGGTGGTGCGGTGTGTTTGGAGTTATATTATTTTTTACCAAATTAGCTTGATTTGACGTCGCTTCTTTATGTTTGATACTTTCCCTATGCTTTTCTTCTATCCTTAGGGAATTGAAGGCTTAGGTTAAAGTCAAGGTTCCCTCTTTATGTCTGAGACCTTTAGCAAAGTCGGACAAAAAAGGAGAAAGTTTATCTATAAGGCAAGACACTTTATAATCCTCACTAAACTTAGAGTCATTCTCCTCAACGGCCCTTAAATGGTCTTGAAACTCATGAATTTGATCGCTAATTATTTTTTCCTTGACCAAAACAAACTTGTTAAACGTAGATGCATTAAAACGTTCTATACCGGCATCATCAATACCATATTCACCTTGTAAGAGATTCCAAAGTTCCTTAACACTTTTTGTAGCATGATATACATTATAAAGACGATCCGAAAGGGCACTTAGGATTCTATTATGGCAATGAAACTCAATTTGTTCGGGAGTATACCAAGAACTCGACTCCCGAGGTTGACTATTGTTTTCCTCTATTACCGAGATGAAGCCTAAAACGGTAAGCCAATATTTCATTTGTCTTTGCCATCTTTTAAAATTTTGTCCGTTAAATTTTTCGAGTTTAAGGGTGATGATTTCATCATAGGATGTCACAGGAATAGCTAAGGCAAAGAAAACTAACTGTGAAAATAAAAAGGCTAAGTCTCAATACTTTATCTAAATAATTAACAAAAAAAATTATAAGTAGTAAAAGGATCGGATAAAAGTGACTAAATTGTGTAGTAAAAAATCAAAACAGTATTTTTTTTTATATGTGAATAGCAACGTGAATAGCAACGTGAATAGTAATGGACAGTAACAAAACATTACGTGGTCTGTAACAAACAGTATGTGAACAGTATGAACGGTACCGTGAATAGTAATCTCAAGAATATGAACAGTACATTACGTGAACAGTATGGTTAGTAAATTAAAAATCTATGAACAGTAATACTACGTTGATAAATCTTAGCCCAAAATTACAAATGTTCACTTCTAAACACAGCCAACTTGAACAATAAAATTGTAAACTCAATTTATCCAACGGATACAAATCAAAGCTATACTAAAGCCTTTAGAATGTTGAAAAATAGTTTGGATTTGCTACGTTAATTTTACATAACAATTGATCATAAAATATGATTAAAGCATATAATTGACTAACCATGAAAATAACCAAATCTTATGGTTAACTAAGTATGTTAGACATGCAAAGTAAGCATATTATAAGCATACAATTATGTGAATATATAAACAAATTGTCAAGTATTTTAATTAGCATACAATTTCAAGATATAGAGAATTAAAGTAAATTAACGCTGGCATGTGAAAGTCGCGATAAAATTGTTGTCGCTGTCCTAAAGGCTTTATCGTCTTCCTACGCACGGGTTTCAACGATCGATAAATCCTCCAAGATAAAACTCAAGGCTCGCAGCGTCGTCTTCTCTATGTGTGTGTTCACAGGAAGACTGTTGAATTAACCCAATCAAGTTGCACAAAAAATTAAAAGTAAATAGATTGTAGAGAGCATATACAATATCAAACATATGTCTTTATATGTGCGTGTTCTCCATGGTAGAAGCGGTCTCCTTTTATAATAGAAGAAGACTAGGAGTTACACACATGATAAATAACAACTGTAAAAAACATTATGAATAAAATTATGAAAAAATTTAATACAATAGGTTACATTGACCAACATAAATGTAGAAAATAAAGTAAGGTTTTAAAGCTTTACTAAAAGAATTTGTGAATAAAATAAAAGAAAATTCTAACACTGCACAACTGTATATGATCGAACCGCTCCTGTTGGACTCTTTTACCAGATCGGATAACAAAAACCGCCAAACCTGATGAGAGGGATAGAGGACCCGTTGGTTCCAAATATCAGTTTTGCCCATTGCACGATGTGCCTGCTAGTTTTAGTGAGGACATTTGTGACTAACCATCCTAATTTTTCCCCTCCAGGCAACCCCATTGTTTTCCCTCCAATCTCTGTCACTTGACAGCAATAGCCCCGATTAAAAAAGAGGATTATATATTTAGATCTCCTCTAATTTCACCACAACCGAGGTAATTTGGACCGATGAGAGATGACCAACGAAGTCACGTTCTTGAAGAAAATATGAACATCGAGGTCAGACATGCATTTGAAATTCCCTCCAACTCTAATTTTACTTGAGGATTGAATATATGGTACATGATAATGGGGAGATATGTTACTTCATTAAGGACAAGGAGCCTAATGCACTGAATTGCTTCCTCAGTGTAGAGGTAGCCCGTCAAGAGAAACAAGTGCTTATGTGCTAGAGTGAGTATCTTAGAGGTTAGCTACCGAAGTCCAAGATGAGAACTGTAACAAAATCTCAACATTGCCAGATGTTAATAAATTGGGTTAATGGACCCATTATCCGCCCACTAACAGATAATGTGTATTTGTTAGTCTAGCTAATTACAGTTAATTAGAGGATATTTATCTCCTAAGTATTTGAGGTAAATACATCTTTATCTCCTAAGAGTTTGAGATAAAACCAGTCTCTAATTGTATCTCTATATAAAGGCTAGATATATTCCAATAAATATACAAGTCATAGACTACAAGTTAATAGGAATAACCCTCTCTCTATAGCACTCTCTCTAGAGCAATCACCAAGCTCTAGGATTTGGTTCGTGGACGAAGAACTCAACTCTAGTAGCCGTTTTCGTACCTGCGAAAAAGATCAAGCGTGTTGGAGGCTCGTAACAACAAGGATCCTACGTCGGAATATTTGGAGACTTCATACGCTATGTTTCCGAACCCACTACGTGTTACGTGGTAGCGCAAAAATTGTTATAATCTTTTCAACATTGGTATCAGAGCATGATTACTTGTTGATTCGCCTTTAACATGTTAGAATAAATTATGTGCATGTTGCGATTTTTTCCGAATACATGATCGAGACCCATTACAAAAATTCAAAATTTATTGAGCATGTTTTCTGAAAAATAATTATATAGTTTTGTTCTCCTATGGTTGAGGATGAATTCCGTAAAATTTCATGATTTTTGGATGCATGATTTGTGAGAAATCACAATTTTATTTTTCAAGAAAACTGTGATTTTTTTGAGTTTTGGGACTCAAATTCGGAGCATGATATTCAGTTTTATCATAATCGGTTCATACATAATTAATCTATGTTGAATAAGCTTCCCAACGATATATTGCACATATTATTTGGCTTAAAAACGAGAGAGATATGGCATTCGGAAGTTGGCATCGTGGCATGGCGGCGGCTGGAGAATTAGGGTTTTTAAAGAAGAAGATAAACAGTGCAC
The DNA here is from genome assembly GCA_033070095.1 of Escallonia herrerae. Lineage (NCBI taxonomy): Eukaryota > Viridiplantae > Streptophyta > Magnoliopsida > Escalloniales > Escalloniaceae > Escallonia > Escallonia herrerae. The sequence goes on from JAVXUP010000064.1 coordinate 883,406, forward strand.
GCCACGCGCGTCACTATGAGTGAATACACAAAAGACCCTAAGCATACTATAAGTGAACATCTAAGGGTGATGTCCAATATAATTGGTAAGCTAAGGGATGCTGGCCATGCGCTCACAGATGAGCAGCAAGTCAGAGCTGTCATAAGGTCCCTTCCTGTCTCATGGGCCAATATGAAACAGATATTGACCCATAGTGAAAACATCAAGAACTTTTATGATGTTTCACAGCATGTCATCCTTGAGGACAAGACTCGAGATGCTGTCAAGACCCTTGCCTATGTCGCCCAAGGGGGATTGCGCAATGCAAATGGCAAGCGCGGAAGACAAAGTAAGAAAGGTAAGAAAGGCGAGGCTAGCACTTCTGTGCCAAAGGAAGGAAAAATGAAGAAACACAAGAGAGGAAAACGTCGTGGGAAAAGGATCTGTCTAAAAGATAGCGAGCAAGATGAGACATAATTGTCTTAAGCGCCAAGTGGGCGAATAAGATGATACAGCTTATAAAGCAAACATGTCGCCTTAGTTGGAGCTAAGATGAGACCTAAAAAAATGTAGGTCGATCATATAGTATCTCCACAACTCTATGTAGCCTGCTTACAGCCGAATGTGAGATTTCATGCAGGCACTATGAGAGTGACTGGGCTGAAAAACTCAGGTTAGGCGCTTGTACAGCGACTAGACTTTGATTCGTATGGCGTATTTTATTATACATTTATGTGACACGCCCTTGCGGGTTACGCCATAGCATGCAAATCATACTGCATGTGCTAAATGCAGACCGACAGTGGGAGTGACGAATGAATCCCTGCTTCGTCACTGTGTGAGCCACTTGGATCAAAATTTTTGATCCTATATAGTACCCTTTTCACCTTAGACTATGTCATGAAGAGGATACTCAATGTCGTTACTTTAGCATGTGAAAGCGGTTGGGTCTAATTGGAATGACATGAGGGCTTTGGGAAGAAAGTTCAATATTACATCATGTTGTGTGATTCATAGCCCGGGCGACTTTGTCGATTTTCGTTTCGATATGAGTCATGAATACATAACATATGAGAGGTTTAACACTGCTCACTATGAGGGATTTGAGAGTGTTTAATCTGGTGTAGTTGAACTATCTGGGGTACATACGAGATTTTTTGGGAGTGATGTATTGTGTTAGTTTGGTGATAACTTAATACAATACTCCTCAACTGGACATCCTTTCTCGTAGGTCGCACGTTCCATTTCCTGTATGAGGAGATGAGTGGACGAGAGATAAAGAGGGACTATACGATTTATTTGCCCTGTGTGTGGGCGAGTGGGAGCTGTTAATAAATTGGGTCAATGGACCCATTATCCGCCCACTAACAGATAATGTGTATTTGTTAGTCTGGATAATTACAGTTAATTAGAGGATATTTATCTCCTAAGTGTTTGAGGTAAATACATCTTTATCTCCTAAGAGTTTGAGATAAAACCAGTCTCTAATTGTATCTCTATATAAAGGTTAGAGATATCCCAATAAATATACAAGTCATAGACTACAAGTCAATAGGAATAACCCTCTCTCTATAGCACTCTCTCTAGAGCAATCACCAAGCTCTAAGATTTGGTTCGTGGACGAAGAACTCGACTCTAGTAGCCGTTTTCGTACCTGCGAAAAAGATCAAGCGTGTTGGAGGCTCGTAACAACAAGGATCCTACGTCGGAATATTCGGAGACTTCATACGGTATGTTTCCGAACCCACTACGTGTTATGTGGTAACGCAATAATTGTTGTAATATTTTCAACACCAGAGTTAAAAGGAGAGCATTTATTTAAGGTGTTTCTCGGAGACTATCGATCAACATTATTAGGACCAAAATATGATAAATGATGATTGAAACGGTTAGATTTGGTCTGGTTACCGTCATGGGTGTGGCTGTGCTATTAAGAGGATTTTCTTTCAACTACACGGCATCATACCGAGCATGTCCAACCTCTTCGTGATCATGGAAGTGAATTCTCCAAGGATCACAAAAGCGGGAGAAAAGCCATAAATACAAATGGAAGTAAGACGCTGTGACAAACCTTAATAAGAGTGTTATGATGGAGAATTTCAAAGTATCTTATATTTTATTTTAAAAGTCGTTGATTTACAAATTCACGAATTGCAAATTTAGTGTTTGGACGGTTTTGAAAAAGCGATTTATTTTATATGTGAAATATAATTGAAATTTTGAACCCAAATAATAATTTGATGATGTATGAATACAAATCAGTGAGAGAGAGTTTTCTTTTTTTAGTGGAAGAAGATAGCTAAAATTATGGAGACCAAAAAAAAAATTGTGGAAAGGATTTGCCCCAGAACTAGTGTGGACTAGTTATTTCTGTAGGGAATTTTAGCACATCAAATTCCCTTTTCAAATCCCTCTTAAAATTTGATAAATATATCTCATCATAATCCAAACAAAGAATTTGATGTGATGTATTCTTATAAAAGTAAAACCCTAATTCAATTACCTCCCAAACACACTTTAAATAAGAAACTTTGTGTCGAAAGTAAAACTTGGTTACGTCATATGTATGTTGGAGCTAAAGTTCCATTGGGTGCTAGCTTATCTAAAAGACATGCTTAAGCTGCCGGCATCACCTCTAGTGGAAGATGTGAAAGCATCAATTGTTTTATTTTTATAGATAGATACATAAGTTCAAATTGTTCATGGACTGCGCTCGTAGAACAATTGGCCAAGGCACTAAAATCACACCGTAAAGCACAAGTTAAGGATTTCGAGACAACGAATTCCAAAGGCTGCTTTAGCTCGATCGAGGAACAAGCTGAGAAATGTTAACCCGGAAAGATTTTCACTTTATACCAACAAGAATTTGAAGATATTATTGACTTCTGGCACAAGAGGGAGAGCAAATTAAGATGGCAGTGCAGAGAGTGAGGTCAAGCTAGCTAATTACGAGGAAAAGAGAAGGTGCACCCTAGTCTATGATGAATCTCTGAACAGTGAGAGCTAAATGTGATTGCACAAAGTTTGAAACTGAAAGATTCCTGCGCAAACATATTCTGAAGCAGTGGACCTTTCATGCCAGGTAGCGAGGAGCGTCTGCATGCCAACAATCTCTTCATGAAGTAGCGACTTCCTGCAAAATCTTGCTGAGTTTTAAATGAAGCAACTAGTTCACCAAGTCTCTACCATAAGCTTCCCGCAGCATACTGTTCGCACCTAAGAAAATCCAGACCGATTCAGCTGACCAAGGCTGACTCGGTATTGATCGTTGACCTGCCACATTACTGAAGAGCTGGTAAGCTGGCCTAAGAGAAGGCCTTCGCGCAAGGCATGCTCATCCTAAGACAAGGATGGCTACTACAAAACTGTCAAATCAAATGGGCAATGGCTGTGTTACTTGTCTAATCCTGAGCAAGGGAAAATCACAATAAGCAGAAATGTAAAAGAGAAAGTGATCAAAAGCTTAAGGGTGAAGTAAAAAGAGGCCCTATCAGATGAAATCAACAACGATTAACTTGAGCAAGCAGGTAAAAAGCATGCCTGTACATGTCGTAACTCTGGATTAGACCAAGCAAGCAAAAAGAAGATGCCAATGCCGTAGGACTTTTTGAAAAGTTTGAGGGAAAGCCATTCCAAGTGTTGTTATGCTTGTATTCCAGAACTACTTCCAACTGCATGTACTTTCTTACTTTTGATGACATAAAAAAAAATGGTCTTCAAAAGTGATTTGTGGAGTTCAATACTTGTCGTATCTTGATTTGTTCCTATTTACCGAGTCCTATATATTTTGTAACAACCAATTTATAAACATTGATCACGAACAGAACAGATGTGATTAGTCTCCTAGTGTGATTTTTGGGTTCCTCAGCTTTCTCAAGTAAAATATAGAACATTTATGAACTCCATTTCAGCACACTTTCGTAATCGGTAGTAAGCAAAGATGAACTGCAGTTCATAGCAAGAAGTTGGTTTACGTTGACAAAATGTTTCAAAACTAAAAACCATATTGCTATTTAGTTGTAGTGGCATTTTGATAGCAATATCAACTGCGTTTCATAGCAAGAAGTTGGTTTGCGTCGACAACCAAATAGGTTTCTTAATCGCTGAAATTACTTTGCCACTTTTTTAGCAGAACTATAGGCGGTATTTAAGAGCAAAGACATTTCCTTACTAAACTAATTCTAGAACAATTTTAAAATTTCTTTCTTTTGTTTTTCATTTTTTACTAAAGCAGAGCAGATAATTTTTTGTATTATAGAGGCTCTTTGCTTACCTTAATGAAGGTGGAATCTCCAATGACGCCGGCGTGGTGTCACTGTCTCTGGTCTTGATGTGAGAGCTTCAAAGAAACTCGTTCACCTGTGTAGTTGAGATTTGTCAAAAGAAACTTAAAATGCATGGCGATTGGAGTGACTTAACTCAGCAAAACAGCTCTTCCCTGTTTAAGAGACTAATATAAAACACGTGTGTTGCACGTAAATATAGTTGAGAGTAATGTTTGAAATTATATTCTTATTTTTTTCAGGATCAAAATAATGTAATTCCATAATGTTCTTATTTTTTTGTAACTTGTTTATAAAGAAATGTGTATTTGATGTTCACAATTGTAATCAATTTAATGTTTGAAAATATTGTTTGTATGCTTCTAGATTGAAGAAAAGTTTGATGGTACTGCTGAAAATAAAAGCAAATTAAAAAAATGAATCTATATTTTTATTTTTGTAATTTGTTAAATTTGTTTATGATTAAGATTTGTAATTTTCAAGACCAAGTGCTTTACACTTCATCAATAAGAAATGCAACACCCGGTCTTCAACTATAGTAACCGAACATATTTTCAGCTCAAATTGGCACCATATTTAAGCCTTATTTTTTTATGCATATTTAACCTTTGTTTTTATTTTTATTTTTCTAACAATCTTTTTTCTTATTGATTTTTCACGCATTTCAATTTCTTTATTTTGTTTTTGTTTTTTAGTTTTTCAATTAGTTAATTGTTTGCTAACCTAAAAATAAAGAAAAAAATTAAAGTTCTCATTAACCACTTCAATATCTAATGTTTATTTTATTTTTAACTAAATTAAAAAGAGAATAATAAAGGAATTTCTTTGTTCTATTTTTCTTTCTCATCACACTTTTCATTTTCCAATGTATAAAATAGATTCATTACCCAATATTCTTTTAATTTCATCAAGATTTAAAAAAGAGTAATAAAAGAAGGGTAAGAAAGTAATTGACGTAATTAGCGGAAGATATAATCGTCCAAAAATAATTTATAACATTCATACTTTTATAGGTAGTAACACACACACAAAAATATATTTTTAGCAACTACACATTTTGTTTCCCAATATGTAAATGTAGGTTTAGATTAAGTTTATGACCTAATATTCTTAAACGCATTACAAAAAAATTAATTAGGGAAGGGTAGGGTTGTTATTAGAACAACTGACAGAGGGCAAAACCGAAAATGATTACAAAATTAGTAATTAATAATAGTATTTATGAAAGGGTAGGATTGTTATTGGAGTGATTAATGAAGGGCAAAAACAGAATAAAATGATTTACAAGATTCATATTTTTATAAGTAGTATAGATATAGATATAGATATAGATTTGTAGAACTGTGCTCGATAGGATCTAAGGTTATATTTGCACTTAGATTCTTGTTATCCTCTTGATGTTTTTTTTTTTTTTCCCAATTTACTCTTCTTATTCTTTTTCTTTTTGAACGCTACAAGGTAAATAAAGGTTACGTTGACTCTTACCGTGCATAGCACGGAACTTTAGCTAATTTTTTTTTATAGTTGAAATTTAGCTAGTTTTTTTTAGTAAGGGAGCTGATCTCTTCCTTACGCACACAACTTGATTAAGTTGTCAACGCCACTTGGTCATCCATCCATTAAGGATGGACCAAGTGGATGAGGGGGCAGACCCCGTTTTTGACACTCGTCTTCCACATATTGTAGCGGATGACGACGTATAAAAGGCCCAAACCTTAGTTTTGCAACTCTTTTTCCTTCTTCACTATTCAGAGCATCGCTAGCAATTAGGTCTACGATTTTTGTGTCTTTAAGCTCTAGAATCTCCAAAGATACCCCTTAAATTGTGCAATTAATCATATATTTAATCTTGAGTTTGTGAGTATTGGGCATGATTTTGAAGATGTAATACGTTGCATAAATGTGTACGCCTATATAGATGTTGTATTATGCATGTGCTGGGGACTAGATTTGCTAAAATTTGATAGCAATGTTACAAACTTGATATATTTGCTTAATTTAAATAAAAAAATAGGCATTAATCTCAATCCCGAAGATCCCTCCGTCTTATACACCCAAGCAAAGCATGGTAAGTACTCAATTTGGAGCAGACAAGGAAGATATTAATATTTGTGCTAACTTTTCAAATTTTGAGTCATGAATGTTATACATTACTTTAAAATACGTTTTGTTTTTTCATAGCAAAGAGAGACGTTCACTGCAGTAGAAGTAACACACTCATTTGGACATTAGAATTTGCACCCAAACCAAAAAGTTTTGTTACATGGAATGCGGTTTGTTATTTTTACCTATGGGGATGTGTTTCTGCAACATGACCATTATTTAATTTGTGCACTCTTTGAATGGTGGAGAAGTGAAACATATACGTGTAACTTCCCTCTTGGAAAGATGACTATAACTTTAGAAGATGTGAGGTTCAATTTAGGATTACCTATAACGCGACGGCTAGTTTCTTCTAGTAACATTGATGGCCAACTTAAGAGATTTGCTAGGGACAATCTTTGCCGATACCGTAGGAAACATTTGGGAGCGGTGGAATAAAATTGAAATGATTACTAGATACATAAAGGGAATTGCCTATAAATTTCACAAATGGGATGATGTGGTTGCACACAAAGGCTTTTTTGCTTTATGTGATAGGGGAAATTTTATTTCCAACACCGACTAAGAACGTCGTTCACGTGAAATATTTGACTATGTTGGGAAATAATCAGGAGGTTGGTGAGTATGCTTAGGGTGCAATCACTCTTGCGTACCTGTATCGCGCTTTGCACAAAGCAATGAGGGCCCACTTTAAATCTATATGTGTATGTCTCTTGTTGTTGCAGGTATATCATATCACCCCTTTTAAAAGTTATTTTTTTTTTTTAACTTCTACTAGTCATTGCACAACTAATTTTGATCCTAGTTCACCTTTTTGTCTTTGGTATCAGGTGTGGTCTTATGAACACCAAATTGTCGGGTGCCCCAAACCTAGGCCAAAAATCCAAAAATTGTGGCCTCAGTTGCGTGTGTGGCAATAAAGTCGGAAGGAAAGCTAGCATTCAAGAAGAGAGGACCCTCATCATAACTTAACCTTTTATCTGGGAGAGTTGACATGTTGGCTGCGGGTCAAATGCGTTGGACATCGTACGAGAGGTGAAAGAGGCAGGTTGATGATTCATTTGTTTTTGTGCTCTCCAGGTTTAAGTCCACTCTGTTGATCCACTCGACAATTATGGAGTGGCAAATAGTGAATCAAACAAATGCGACAGTTCGATTGCCTGCGGGGCTTACAAGTGGATGCCCCTGACATGAGACAGAATAGGAACCCAAAGACACATATGTTCGGGCAAGTTCATTGCATGGAACTGTGCAGAAATGAGATTAGATTATTGGAGTACAGAAATGAGATTGGATTGTTGGAATCCTGGCAGGACACACTCACAGCTATTGTGTTAGAGCCCAACCTTGCTATAAGATCAGCACTACCAGCAATGGTCCAAATGTATTCCTCAGAGGAGATTACACATGGTATCTGGGCCATAGGCGAGAAATACTAGCCAAGTGGTGCGACTGATGGGGAGTAGCCTTCAATCTCATAAGTTTCCTATTTAAATTCTATTGCTTTTGCTCAAGCATGAAATTATAAATTTTAAATCTAAAAATTATCTTTCTTATTGTAGGGTGACGCCAGCCTCGCATTCTTCCAGCAGTTAACTAAGCGGAGAGATCTTGTAGATGAGATGGGAGTGAATCTGCTTGCCTAGGCTGAGATGTTGAAACATAGGTGCGGGGAGTTTGTGACCCCCTGTAGGAGGCATCCTTCTGGTGTAAATGAGGGAATGGGCGATCCCTAGCCAGTGTGGAGTTAGCCATCATTTGAGCTGCTTAGGGAGATAGCTGTTACAAAAGAACCCTAAGGTCAAGTCACACAAGATTTGAACTTGGGGAACTTGCCCATTCAGAGGCAATGCAAGTCTCCTCATTGGGCGTTGGGGTATTCGACCAACCTTAAGAAGCGACTCGGCAAAAATATACCCGTGTCGATCCCAGCCCTCTATATCAAAGGTTATCCTTTGACACCCCCTCAAGCCAGAAAAGCATAAATATGTTCACCAATTCTGGTTAGGGAAACACAAAAAATAAAAATAAATAAACCTTCTCAATTTCACGTCATGGATCCGAATTACAACTTGAGTTAGGAAGGTATGTCCACCCTGCAACTAGCTTATTGGTTGGATGACTCAGTTATGAATGCATACATCTAACTTCTGATCTGTAGAGAGCGTGGTAGGGGAGATACATATGCTAAAGAATTTATTTTCAATACACATTTGATGGTTTTTCTACGGCTAGAATGGGAACAATGGTGTGTTGTCCCTAGAGAAGCGTGCATCAAGCAACTATGTTCCGATTACCATATCACACAATTTTTCACTAATAGCCGCAATTCAGTGACTATCGACGAGTTGGATGTCTTCTTATCATCCGTCCTTGACCAGAGTCATTGATTTTTGCTTTGTTGTCAACCATCAAATATGGTTGTTTCAATTGTCGATGGTATCCTTAGTGACACTTTATACATGCCTCTTAAGGACCTTTACGGTATACCCTTGGGAGCTTTGGTGATAAAAGCATTTGTCTTTATAGTTTATCTATTCCTTAATTTGATTTCATAGTTTTGCTCTCATATCTTACATTCATTTTCTTTTTGCGTGGAATTTGTTCCATTCCGCTATCTGTAAACTCAAAGGGTCTAAATCACAGGTTGTTCGTCAATGAATAGACTTGTATCCGCCTATTTTATGTTGTATCATCCTAATTTTTGTAGCTCTAATTGGTATTGTCTGAACATCTCTTTCGTATAGACTTTTGCACCATTCACCTTCAACGGGGTCTTAAGCAGTTTTCTTCTTTGTTTATATGTGCTTGCAGAATCTGCTATTGTTTCTTGCACGAATGACCGTGCAACTGTCTTTTTTGGGCATTTAATACAAAACTCTTGAAGTTCGCAGTTGCACTTACATAGCGATCGAACATGGCATTCGTAGATTCACTCCTACCTGTCATTCTCATGCCCAAGGCAAAATACCTTCTGGTATAAACACCAATTCATTTTTCTTTGAGTTCATACAACGATTGGAGCCGGTCTTTGTGATGAGTAATCCTCAAAAAAGTTTTTCCACCTCTTTTCATATTCATCAATTGTTAATGACTTGTTAATGAGCTTGTCAAAAACCTTTTTAAAGTCAGGGTACTTTGCATACACATGATGTAGATGTTCAGGGTATTTGTTACTTATGTGTCAAGTGCACTAGTTGTGTCGAGTCTCTAGTTTGATGGTAGCAATAGCATTTTCATTGCTAAATCTTGATATGTGATATAATTTTGGATGCTTTGTAGTTCATTGCTTATATCTGAAATAACTATATAAAAGAATTTCACTCTCATCTCTTAACAATGTGATCCCAAACAAGATGAGTGATACTAATGATTAACGGTCGAAAGGAGTAAAAGGCATCGAATACTTGTTAGTATGGTTGGTAGTGCCAAAAGCCAAAACATCCCTAAAATTTTGATAAGCTTGTCTAAATTGCCCGTCAACTGAAAAAATTATTGTAACTCGGTGCTCGTCATCAAGACTAAAGTTCTGGGTCCTCCATTTGCATCCGCTTCAATAGGCTCATTGTAGCTTGAGCATCCCTGGCGTCAAACGCTGGTCTTTAGGTTCGGACCACGTTATAGACGTCTATTTCACTGAAATTCAAGTTCTCTAAGCTTGTTCAGCAAGAACATTAAAAATGTCGGTAGGCCCTATCCATGTTGTACTCATTGTATGAATTAAGCTCCTTGCAACACTGCTCATCTTATTTTGTCTTGGCATTTGACTCGCCTTTAAAGGCATTATTAACGAGTGATTGTGAGCCAGTTTCAAACTATTAATAACCCAACGATCTCATTCGATTTTCTAGCTTATGAACATTTGAATCTGTGCATGCAAAGCAGTCCTACCTTCTAGGCACATGTCTCACCTCATCATGTAACAACCCCAAAAATTCGGAGCTCCGCCGCCCCAAACTCTTGGGTCGTTAACCTACCGGATCATATCAAACCTGTCAGATTTGTTCACTAACACATATTTCAAATCATCTAATTCAACATCAACTCATATTTCTCAAAAATACCAAATTACCAACTACTTAGCTTACATTACTACAGCTTAGGTTCTTCGCAATTCAAATTCTTAAGAACAAATTAACAGTACCGACCCGTGGAGGGGTCTTACTATACAGTGGTGATGGGCTCATCGGAATCTCACACAGACACTAACCCATTCCCGAACAAGCTACATTTGATCATCACCTGCAGAAGGGAGCCAAACGAAGGGTGAGCTTTTGAGAACCCAGTAAGGTCGTACAAGGACTACAAAAGAGATTATAACACGACTCCAAAAAAAATCCAACCGACAATGATTTTAAAAACAATTCGAACGATCAAAACTCAATGATATGATTACCCAAAATGATCAAAATTCATCAGAAATAGATGCCAAAGTAAATATTAACAATCAGAATAAAATCCAAACCGATCAATAAAAGATTCTTTTCAAGTCAACATTTCCAAGTACCACAAAAATTTCCCTTGCTCAAGGGATTTCAATCCGAGCAGAAATTCATTTCGAAATACAACAAGATTTCCCTAGGGATTTTAACCCAAGCAAAAATCAAATCAGATAATACGATAAAGGCTTGTCAAGGGATTTCAACCTAAGTACAAATGCTTCTAACTAAGTACAATGAATGTTTGTCAAGGGCTTTCAAACCAAGCACAAATCATTCTAGCTAAAAAATTCAAAAATCAATGTTGATCCTGGGCGATTGCAATGCCATTATGGCAAGCTCATTTAGTGTACACATGCATGATATACTAAATAATTACTAGTCCACTTGGGTATTAGCTTACGTTTCATGCAGGATTCAACCAGCCTTATACTGCCTCCCCACTAAACAGGTACCCAGGTCAACACAGAAATTAACAATATCAATGAGCCTTAACATAAGATCATATCCCCGAAATCAATTCGGGTTCTCATTACAATAATCATACTGACATAAGTCAGCATTCGGGATTTTCAGAAGAAATCAGAGTTTCAGAAGAAAAATCACAGATAAACAACAAAAACGATTGCAAATAATTATCGAATTTAATCACAAAAATTTAGAAGAATGAATACAGACAATTGTCAAATTTTCTTAGCCCGCAATAACATGCGAGCATCACAAGATTTCCAAATAACCGATTCAGGTTCAATATCAGGGTTTTCTGGGCAAGAACATGCTGATATCAATACATAACTTCAGAGTTCAACATTAGTCATAAGTAATTCAAAGGAGTACTTACGAGTAATCAAATAAGGGTTCGGACAAAAGTCCTTACCCAAGGTTCAGATAGAATCCCTTACCTGGATCCGCAGCTAAATTATCCTAACCGGAAAGTCTTTAGCTTTAACTTAAACGGAATAATCGAACCATTAGAATACAGCCTACAGAACAAAAGTATAACTTAATACAAACTCACATGTGCTCCCAAAATGAACCTCCCCTCACCGGGTATGTAAAATTATCGAAACACCCCTGTGGTGTAAAATTACCAAAATGCCCCTCTCGGACTTAAATCACCCAAATGGTCGACCCGTAAGTAGAATCACCCAAATAACCTTATTGTATGTCAATTTACACAAAAATACCTTTTGCTTGAAAAATTACCAAAATACCCCCCTCGGGGTGACAAATTACCAAAATACCCCCGTTACACTTTAATTCTCAAAATGAATTTTCGATAAGCAAAGTCACTAAAATAATCTTGTTGTATGTAAATTTACTTCAAAATACCTCTTATAGATAAAATTACCAAAATACCCCTTCGGGGTGGTAATTTACCAAAACACCCCTGGGGGTTTTCGGCACCGAAAAAATCTCAAAAATATCTTAAATTGCTATTTTAAACATCCTGATGTTCTTTATGGCCTAAAAAGTATTTTAAAATTTTTTGCCCGAAAATCCCGAACCAGTGTCCGAATCGAGGACTAAAATGCCAGTTTCGTGAAAAATACCATAGGCCTTGGAATGGCCCGAAATTTTATATAATCAATCATATCTATAAAATATGGCTTCCATAAAATTATCAGGTTAAAATAACTTGGTTTGCTATGCTAAATAAATCGATAATCATAGTTACCCGATACCCTCATTTAGCGCCCTTCGGGACTCCAAAAATTCCCAAACGTTTCCAGAGCGTACGTCTCAAAAACATTTTGGCGGTTACTATTTTGGACTTTGCCAAATTTTGGTCCAAACTATTTATAAAAATTCATTGAAAAACTGTGCAAATAGTTTCCACCTGTAGTGACAATTACGGTGACTATTTAGATTACCCACACACATTATTACACCTTCACCCAAACGCACTTATCTTCTTCCTCTCCACTGCACACACACAAACACACAGTTGACTCGCACACCTCGGCTGCTACCCAAACCTATGCCCCAAAACACTTAAAAACACAAACTAACCCACCTAATGCACACGAATAACACAAAATCACACACAATTCCTCACATATATACACACCCGAACCCATCACACACACGGCACCGCCCTGTAGCACCACTGAAACACTCACACACTTATGAATCAAGCCATAACTCACCCACAACACACACTCGTGCCCACTAACACATCCAAAGCATACTGAAAATACCTTCACTATCATCCACCCGAGATATACACCATCGACACACATCTGCACACACAGTGATCTAATCACACACGCGGTTCAGACGCACGCACACACGCTGCACCGTGAACTCACACACATACATACGAAATCATATGCCAAATAGGGTAGGATAATTACCCCTTTGAAATCCTTCAATTGTTTTCCTTCCACGTTCTCTGATTTCTGCCAGAGTTTTCTTCTTCCCCCTCTTTGTTTTGTTCTTCTTCTTGTTCTTCTTTCTTTCCCAAAGGGAAAGGTTTCCTCTTTGGTTTTTTTTTTTCATCTGAACTATCTCACCTACCCAATCCCATTTTAAACCATTTAATTTGGCTTAGTCATTAAGCTAGTAGGAGGTGGCACATTAAAAAAAAAGGTTCCTAAATTAATTTTATAAAATTGTACAAATACCGCCAAAGTTTTCCAAAATTATGCAAATGCCCCCAAAATTTTGAAAATTACATTTTTGCCCCAAAATATTTTTAAGCCCCGATACTGTACTAATACCCGAGCATTGCTCAAAATTAGCGACCGTTTATTTTTCGGAGCCTGGATAACTATTTTAATCAGCTCCCGAAGTTCAAGATATTACCTCCTTCCACCCTTATAAAAATTTTGTCCTCGAAATTTGTTCACGGATATCCCATAATGCCTAAACGCTACACTTCTACAGCGTCACTCTGATATCTACCATATCATAGCTGAGCTACCTCTGACCTTCGTACCCAAATTCTCATTCCACAAATACTCGAACGCAACTATTTATATTTGAATCGTAACGCTGAACTGAAACCCTATCCGACCAACACTTCGCTCTAACTTTTCTAGAACCTGCTGAGCAGAGCTTACACCACTCCGAATTCCGTGCATATCCACAGATCAAGTCAAGTTCTAATACGACAAACTTTTACTACAATTTACGATAATATACCAAAATTTTATCCCTTATATAACTTACTTAATTCTTGTAAGCTTAATCCTAGGCTCGAGGCGTATTAAAATGCTAAGCGATAGTCACGTGTGACTTGTAATCTAGCAAGGCTATCATGGGTAGGGTAACCAATTCATACAAGCACTTATGCCTCATAGCAGACAGTAAAATTGTAGCCACTAGGCTTTCACTGCACACTTTAATACCTCAAAACAACGAGTCCAAATTATTGCCAAGTTCATCATCGAGAGACATGTTATCTTAACATAGTTATGTATTACATACTTACGATTCTGCGTACACTTCACAGAACGACAGAGAACTGTAATAACTACAGTTTCACTGCACACTTTGGTGCCTTATCTCAAATGGGTCCAAACTGTTACCGAAGGCATTATAAAGAAATGTGTTCTCTTAACACAATGCGAAACATGATTTGGTATTCACTTGTCTTGCACTTCGACTAAAGTTTAAAGCTCTAAATTATCACATCACTTCTGATTCACAGTTATATTATTTACAAAAATCTCATAACCTTATCCTTCAATCATCTGTTTCAGTTAAACTATTAAAATCTTCCGGTTCCAAAAGCAAATAACCAGCAATTTGTTTTCTCAGGTTCAGACAAATTTCTATCTTATACCAAATCATCGGATAATTTATCCAAACCTAATCAGCATTCCCAGAGTCTATTCTCGCTTACAGATTATCTGAGGTTTAGGAATCTACCTAACCTCATATCCAGGTAGGGAAAACAATACCAAGAATGATAATAATAATCGCAATCAGGCAATCAGGAAATCAAAACACAAAAATCTTTAACAAAATCATGCATATTGGCTCTCGGGTTCACAATAGTTTGTGACATTTCAGAAGAAACGACGGACAAAGAAACAATGATATCGGTCTGACGACGCAAGGTCAACCCAACGACTTAGAGCAATCAGAATCAGAAGGAATTATTGGTCCTTAATAAGATTCGTAGCTTCCCCATGGCCAGTGGGTCAAATACTACCTCATCAAGTCCAAATATATTCAAAAGGACAGATAAATATCTCGGAAAGGAATAAGACGAACCAGCATGAATGACATCTTTTCTGACATCTAAGAGTAAGCTGACATTCAATTAAGTCGTCCTTGAATTCAATATGCAAAAGAATGAATAAAATGATAGAGAAAAATTCCAAATCCTTTCTTGAGCCCCTAAACCAAACCTTCAATCTTAACGCCAGTCATCTTTCCAAAGCACTACTCTTATTCATCAATCAAATCATCAACTTAACTACTATGCATACCGTATAACTTTCTAAATACGACTAGGGTTTCCCTAACAATACCGAATACGTGTTTAGCAAATCACCAATTCATACCTAGTATGATATCAAAATCCTGAACGATAAATGGAATGAAGTCCATAGAAGGATCTCTTTCCCAAACATAACATGTACATTCACAGAGAACCGCAAAACAGTCAAAAACTCTCTCAACGGAGTACTTGTCACAATATCAATTCCTAAAGGACATACCTTCATTCTCAATCTCTATGCCAAAGTAACAAATGTAAAAACATATGACGCTCCAAACTTAAATAGTATACAAGCATCTAATGGGTTAACTTGTGGTGTACCTGGCACCACGTCATCAGATGTGACAACATCCTAAGCAGACATTAAACCAACTTTAACTGATATTCTGGGCCTCAGCCCCTACTGACCTTGTCCTCTTCCTACCGAGGAATATGGTTCGTTGTTACATTAGCTATAGGTGCATGACAAAAGTTGACTGATCATCTCTCGCAAACAGATAGTTTCAAACTTAATGTTTCACACTGCCACGCTTAAAACATCATCCGGTCATTTTATTGCATAACTCACTACTCTGAATTCAGTCACACATATCACATGGGGTGGCTGTAAAATTGACCCGCCACCCTGACCAGTATCTATGTAGGTCAAACTCCAGAACCATAAAATGGTCCAAGTCTAATACTCTGAACTGATCGAGCGCCTTCACCCTGCGCTACCTTAAATTCCATATCATGCCTTAATCAAATTTCAAAAATCTATCCAGATCTCAATACCACTGAACCGAAGTGGCCTGAATCTCTGACGACCGTCAGCTCATACAAATCCGTTCGGAGGAAATTCTCATTTATCTCTCTTCTATCCGTACTGTGTTTACTCATGTCTTCCTCCATTGTCAGACCTAGACTGTTCCAAAACATATGCCAAATAAAGACATTTCATATTGCTTGTCGATCGAGCTGGGAGCATTCTATCTCTCAGTCCAGGCCTAAGCCCCCACTTAGACTTCTGGCATCTACCTGCCTTCGTCAATAACATTCTTACTACGAATCTAACAATCATGAGATCTCATCTCAACCTTGTTTATTGACTCTTGATCTGTTATCTCACATTAACAATTCTCTCACATCTGTTCACGAAGTCTCACAAAATACCAGTCGAAAATAATTCTCTAAAGGGTTCCCAAGTGACATAAATCAATTACTGATAAGTCAGATTCTTCACTATCATTTTCCACCCTGATCAACCTCCTCCTCTCAGTTTACATCCAGCAATTTCAACCTTTTGCCGCTTCACGTTTATTTTCTCAAAGTCTACACGATCAGTTGCTCAAAATTTCTCCATTTTGCTAATCCAATTCACTATCTCTATAGGGTTCAATAACTCCATGTAGCTAGTCATTTCATCTGTTAAGGTAACCAAGACACTCCCATCTCGAGGTTGTGGTTGTGGTTGGGCCAGATTCTATATCATCAAAGTTGGAATCGAGTTCATAGTGTTCAGCATCGCAACTGTCAGTTCTAGGGTACTGCTGTTTTCCCTATGGGGTTGGGTTACCTCTCTACAATCATAAAACCCATACATTACATTTTCCAATCAAAATATCATCTGATTAGGTCTTTCTAATACCTGGAATTTTTATGTTCCATCTTATACAATCCTCTTGCAATTTCATCTATCGGGGACCACTAAGCCCTCCATACTATTACCGCTGCCAGAGTTTCAAATGTGGACCATACGAATACAATAAACAGTTATCAGGGTAATACCAACATGGGTCTAAAGAACAACACAATGACTAGTCAAGGCAGACTTTTAACCGCAACCATCATCCTACCCCGCTCTCGTTAACTAGAATACCATTCCACATAATCAGGTTACCTACACCTTGTGGTTCCATGCCTACAGATTCATATGCCTATACTTCTACTACCACAAGACCGAACTACTCTGATACCAACTGTAACGACCTCGGAAATCCGGAGCTCCGCCGCCCCAAACTCCCGGGTCGTTAACCTACCGGATCATATCAAACCTGTCAGATCTGTTCACTAACACATATTTCAAATCATCTAATTCAACATCAACTCAAATTTCTCAAAAATACCAAATCACCAACTACTTCGCTTACATTATTACAGCTTAGGTTCTTCACAATTCAAACTCTTAAGAACAAATTAACAGTACCGACTCGTGGAGGGGTCTTACTATATAGTGGTGATGGGCTCATCGGAATCTCACACAGACTCTAACCTATTCCTGAACATGCTACATTTGATCATCACCTACAGAAGGGAGCCAAACGAAGGGTGAGCTTTTGAGAGCCCAGTAAGGTCGTACAAGGACTACAAAAGAGATTATAACACGACTCCAAAAAAATTCCAACCGACAATGATTTTAAAAACACTTCGAACGATCAAAACTCAATGATATGATTACCCAAAATGATCAAAATTCATCAGAAATAGATGCCAAAGTAAATATTAACAATCAGAATAAAATCCAAACCGATCAATAAAAGATTCTTTTCAAGTCAACATTTCCAAGTACCACAAAAATTTCCCTTGCTCAAGGGATTTCAATCCGAGCAGAAATTCATTTCGAAATACAACAAGATTTCCCTAGGGATTTTAACCCAAGCAAAAAATCAAATCAGATAATACGATAAAGGCTTGTCAAGGGATTTCAACCTAAGTACAAATGCTTCTAACTAAGTACAATGAATGTTTGTCAAGGGCTTTCAAACCAAGCACAAATCATTCTAGCTAAAAAAATTCAAAAATCAATGTTGATCCTGGGCGATTGCAATGCCATTATGGCAAGCTCATTTAGTGTACACATGCATAATGTACTAAATAATTACTAGTCCACTTGGGTACTAGCTTACGTTTCATGCAGGATTCAACCAGCCTTATACCGCCTCCCCACTAAACAGGTACCCAGGTCAACACAGAAATTAACAATATCAATGAGCCTTAACATAAGATCATATCCCCAAAATCAATTCGGGTTCTCATTACAATAATCATACTGACATAAGTCAGCATTCGGTATTTTCAGAAGAAATCAGAGTTTCAGAAGAAAAATCACAGATAAACAACAAAAACGATTGCAAATAATTATCGAATTTAATCACAAAAATTTAGAAGAATGAATACAGACAATTGTCAAATTTTCTCAGCCCGCAATAACATGCGAGCATCACAAGATTTCCAAATAACCGATTCAGGTTCAATATTAGGGTTTTCTGGGCAAGAACATGCTGATATCAATACATAACTTCAGAGTTCAACATTAGTCATAAGTAATTCAAAGGAGTACTTACGAGTAATCAAATAAGGGTTCGGATAAAAGTCCTTACCCAAGGTTCAGATAGAATCCCTTACCTGGATCCGCAGCTAAATTATCCTAACCGGAAGTCTTTAGCTTTAACCTAAACGGAATAATCGAACCATTAGAATACAGCCTACAGAACAAAAGTATAACTTAATACAAACTCACATGTGCTCCCAAAATGAACCTCCCCTCACCGGGTATGTAAAATTATCGAAACACCCCTGTGGTGTAAAATTACCAAAATGCCCCTCTCGGACTTAAATCACCCAAATAGTCGACCCGTAAGTAGAATCACCCAAATAACCTTATTGTATGTCAATTTACACAAAAATACCTTTTGCTTGAAAAATTACCAAAATACCCCCCTCGGGGTGACAAATTACCAAAATATCCCCGTTACACTTTAATTCTCAAAATGAATTTTCGATAAGCAAAGTCACTAAAATAATCTTGTTGTATGTAAATTTACTTCAAAATACCTCTTATAGATAATATTACCAAAATACCCATTCGGGGTGGTAATTTACCAAAACACCCCTGGGGGTTTTCGGCACCGAAAAAATCTCAAAAATATCTTAAATCGCTATTTTAAACATCCTGATGTTCTTTATGGCCTAAAAAGTATTTTAAAATTTTTTGCCCGAAAATCCCGAACCAGTGTCCGGATCGAGGACTAAAAGGCCAGTTTCGTGAAAAATACCATAGGCCTTGGAATGGCCCGAAATTTTATATAATCAATCATATCTGTAAAATATCGCTTCTCAGGTTAAAATAACTTGATTTGCTATGCTAAATAAATCGATAATTGTAGTTACTCGATACCCTCATTTAGCGCCCTTCGCGGACTCCAAAAATTCCCAACTTTTCCAGAGCGTATGTCTCAAAAAAATATTGGGGATTACTATTTTGGACTTTGCCAAATTTTGATCCAAACTATTTATAAAAATTCATTGAAAAACTGTCCAAATAGTTTTCCACCTTTAGTGACAATTACGGTCACTATTTAGATTACCCACACACACTATTACACCTTCACCCACACGCACTTATCTTTTTCCTCTCCACTGCACACACACAAACACACAGTTGACTCACACCTTGGCTGCTACCCAAACCCACGCCCCAAAACACTTAAAAACACAAACTAACCCACCTAATGCACACGAATAACAGAAAATCACACACAATTCCTCACATATATACACACACCCCGAACCCATCACACACACAACACCGCCCTGTAGCACCACTGAAACACTCACACACTTATGAATCAAGCCATAACTCACCCACAACCCACACTCGTGCCCACTAACACATCCAAAGCATACTGAAAATACCTTCACTATCATCCACCCGAGATATACACCATCAACACACATATGCACACACAGTGATCTAATCACACACGCGGTTCAGACGCACGCACACACGCTGCACCGTGAACTCACACACACACACACACATACGAAATCATATGCCAAATAGGGTAGGATAATTACCCATTCGAAATCGTTCAATTATTTTCCTTCCACGTTCTCTGATTTCTGCCTGAGTTTTCTTCTTCCCCCTCTCTGTTTTGTTCTTCTTCTTGTTCTTCTTTCTTTCCCGAAAGGGAAAGGTTTCCTTTTTGATTTTTTTTTATCCGAACTCTCTCACCTATGCAATTCCATTTTAAACCATTTAATTTGGCTTAGTCACTAAGCTAGTAGGAGGTGGCACATTAAAAAAAAAGTTCCTAAATTACTTTTATAAAATTGCACAAATGTCTCCAAAGTTTTCCAAAATTACTCAAATGTCTCCAAAATTTTGAAAATTACATTTTTATCCCAAAATATTTTTAAGCCCCGATATTGTACTAATACCGGAGCATTTCTCAAAATTAGAGCCCGTTTATTTTTTGGAGCCCGGATAACTATTTTAACCGGCTCCCAAAGTTCGGGATATTACACATCATCACTGAGATCTTTGTCAATTTAGGATGGTAGTCTACTCCTTGTAACACTCATGTAACTGTGAGAACGCTTGTCTTGTCATGGTACTTGTTCAAGTTGTCTTCATTCTAATGCCAAAACCAATGAATACACTCGAAAGCATAATTCGGCTTCTTCCGACGTTCGAAACATGTGCACTAGATAAGGGTCACTAACATCTAATGGTGTGTTCGAAATTCTTCGAAATCAGCGATTGTGAAACAAGACCTATGACCAAAAAAGCATATGTTTTAGTTTTTAAATGGTAACATTTTTAGGCAAAAAAATACAAAACATGTTTAATTTTTGAATTATAATATCTTTTTTAACAAAACAAATAAAAATTTAAGCAAGAATTTAATAATTTAGACATGGCACAAACAACAAACATAATGTCACAAACTTTCCTAAATATAACTGCTTCTCAAAACTTGCTTAATACACCAATAAGCCATTGAGATCACAAACTTGCTTAATACACCTTACGTTCGCTACATTATGTAGCAGACAAAGAAGATTTAAAGTTTTAAATTATGTCTAGTCATTCGCTACATTATAGCGCACGGGGATACTATTTACTTACCGATGGGGATTGGAGGGGCATTTTTGTCAAATGGACCGATCAGTTATATTATGCAGTTGACGGTAATTTTTTTTTTTCTTTTTTAAAAATAGATTGGATCTAGTCCGTCTTTATCGATAAAAGAGCAGACGCTGATAACTTCGAGCAAGAGATTACCTCTATTTTAGTAATTGCATCAAATCAGCTCTTGCAAAGGTTAGACCGCAAGGAGACAATAAAAGATAGAAAGCGAAAAAGCATTTACTTTGGTGAACGACTTGGTTGGGACTAAGCAAAAAGGCTGCTTGTAAAAAGAGCGCTTCTTTCCGGTTTCAGATTTTAGGGTTCTCCCTGAATCTCCCTTACAATCGCATCCAACACTTGCTTTCAGCATTTACCAAGTTCAACTCGGCACGTCCGATACGATCTTCCAATCAATCTGGCCCATTTAACTGTCCACTTGAACTTTATGTGAGTTTCTCTCGACATAGCCCATTACTCTATTTCACTATATCTCCCACTTCCTGAACAAATGTGGATTGATTGGTAGTTGTTAGTTGACTCGTTCTTGTAGGTTTTGTTAATTTTTGGGTTTGCTTTTGGTTTTCAATATCTTGGTTGTGTTTTCTGAAGAAAATGGAGATCCATTTTTACAAGAACCCAGATTGATTTTGTTTCATGCTTCAAAACCCTGATACGATGCCATTGCCCGTATAAAGTTGCTAGTTTTTGCTCTTTATGCTTTGTAGATTCTGGTGTTAATTTTGTTAGTTTTTGCGATTAAGAAGTGGGTTTGACTTGGATTCTGGTGAATTAGGGTTCAGGGGTTGAAACGCAAATGGCGTCGGGGATTAAAGGTATTGAGAAGCTGATATCTGCAAGGAAGTTGTTGGAAACTAGTTTGGAGAAATCAAGAGCCCTATGCCTTTCGCTCGAGAAAGCTGGGCCCAGATTGGACGAGATCAACCAGAGGGTACCCTCGTTGCACGCTGCGGTTAGGCCGATTTGGGCCCAAAAAGAGGCGCTTGATGCTGTTGGGGGTCATATAAATAGAGCTGTGGTCCCTGCTGCCGCGGTGCTTAAGGTTTTCGATGCCATTCATGGGCTCGAGAAGTCGCTGTCCGATCCCCAATCAGATCTCCCAGGCTACCTTTCCGTACTGAAAAGGCTGGAAGAGGCACTGAAATTTTTGGGTGAAAATTGTGGGATGGCAATTCAGTGGTTGGATGACATTGTGGAGTACTTGGAGGACTATAAAGTTGCTGATAATGGTTATATTTTGAATTTGAAGAACGCCCTTAAGTACCTTAGGGAATTGCAGAGTAATGAAGAAAAGGGCTGGCTTGATGGTGGGCTTCTTGAGGCTGCTTTGGATAGATTGGAAAATGAATTTCGGCGGCTGTTGACAGAAAACAGCGTTCCACTGCCTATGTCGTCATCTTCCTCGCTAGGAGAACAGGCCTGCCTTGCCCCATCGCCTTTGCCATTCCCTGTTATTCAGAAGCTACAGGCTATTCTTGGGAGGTTAATTGCGAACAACAGACTTGACAAATGTATATCTATCTATGTAGAAGTTCGTAGTTCGAATGTTAGAGCAAGTCTGCAGGCACTCAATTTGGATTATCTTGAGATCTCGGTTTCTGAGTTCAATGACGTGCAGAGCATAGAAGGGTACATAGCTCAGTGGAGTAAGCATTTGGAGTTTGCCGTGAAGCACTTATTCGAGGCTGAATACGTGCTATGTAATGATGTCTTTGAGAGGACGGGATTGGACGTGTGGAGAGATTGTTTTGCTAAGATAGCTGCCCAGGCTGGTATCCTCGCATTCCTTCAATTTGGGAAAACTGTTACCGAAAGTAAGAAAGATCCCGTCAAGCTTGTGAAGTTGTTGGACATCTTTGCATCTTTGAACAAATTAAGACCGGATTTCAACCGTCTTTTTGGCGGCACGGCATGTACCGAAATCCAAAACATAACTAGGGAGCTCATCAGGAGGGTGATTGAAGGGGCTGCTGAAATTTTCTGGGAGTTGCTAAATCAAGTGGTATTGCAGAGGCAGAGCCCACCTCCTCCTGATGGTAATATCCCAGGATTGGTGAGTTTTATAACTGGTTACTGCAATAGGCTGCTCGGGGATGATTATAAGCCAATCCTGACCCAAGTTCTGGCCATCGAAAGAAGTTGGAAGCATGAAAAATTCCAAGAGAGGCTTCTTTTCGATGAGATATTGAATTTAATTAAGGCCACAGAGCTGAATTTGGAGACATGGTCAAAGGGTTATGAAGATGCTGTGTTGTCGTACCTTTTCTTGATGAACAATCACTGGCATCTCTACAAGCATTTGAAAGGTACAAAGCTTGGAAGCCTGTTGGGAGATTCTTGGCTGAAGGAACATGAACAGTACAAGGAGTATTATTCTGCTATTTACTTGAGAGAGAGCTGGGGAAAGCTTCCTGCTCTTTTAAGTAGGGAAGGTCTGATTCTGTTCTCTGGTGGACGTGCTACCGCTCGCGATCTTGTTAAGAAAAGACTAAAAGGTTTTAATGAAGCTTTTGATGACATGTATAAGAAACAGTCCAACTGGGTTGTGGTTGAAAAAGATTTGCGGGAGAGGACGTGCCAGCTTATAATGCAAGCAGTTGTGCCTGTTTATCGGAGTTTCATGCAGAACTATGGGCCCCTGATTGAGCAAGACGCTAGTGCCAGCAAGTACGCGAAGTACACTGCCCAGTCGTTGGAGAAAATGCTTAACTCTTTGTTTCAGCCAAAACCTGTCAAGTATGGTAGTTTTAGAGTCAGGCAGCCTAGTCAGAAGTTTAGTAATGGAGGGGCAGCGGATCAGTATCGCACTTCTCCTACTACTAGTGTTACATGACATCCTAATCAGTATTACAAAGCCATTGTTACCAGAAAGGTCAAATCCATTCTCAGTTGCTAGAGATCTTGCCAGTTACTTCGTATATATTGACGTTCGAGGGGCGTGTCATATCCAATTGTTTCTTCTGATACGCAATTTTGTTGGTTGGTTGAACTTGGTAAAGAACATGTTACTACCATCTTTCCAGATGGGTCAGAAGGACCATATTCATGAAGAACAGCAGGCAAATGGTGATTTGAATCTTACTGGGTCCGCTCTTTCAGGTTCGTAGAAGAAAATTGGCATTAAAGCTTTTTGCTGTATCTCACATCGGCACTCATTGATTCAGTTGCTAGGTTAGTAACAGTGAAAATCCTTGTAATAGCTTTCCTGTACAATTATTTGCCATAAATTGAATCTTACTGACATTCAATTTATCACCCGCATCATAAGTTAAAGAAATATTATACATTTCTGAGAACCTTGAGGAGATGCATGTTCATCTTGATAATTCATGGCCATATATTTTGAGAAAGCTCATCTGTTAGTTATAAAATTTATCTGCTCCTGCTGTCTTCCAATTTCCTCTATCGTGGTGTGTATGGAGTGAGGGGGAGGGGGGGGGGTTTGGTCTTGGTCTTGATTTAGTTGTGTTCTTGAACTGAATCTTTAGTAAAATTTTATCGAAAAGGTCACTGCAGCATCCAAATTAATTGGTGGGTTGTCAAGGGCGATGGGGCAGCGTTGAACTACCGATCCCATTTAACGCCAAAAAAGAGTTGAAAGATTTGTTTACTCCCAAGGCACCATACTTGGTTGTAGGTGCTTGAGCAACCCAATTCTCTCTGAACTGGAACCAAAAGGTTACCCGGTCCAAGATTTTGCCGATTGGTGAACCTTAGTAGGTTCAGCTTCAGCACCACCAAGTTGCAGCACCGACTATTCCAACTAATAGCATCAACATAGAAACAAGAAGGGTTGATTGTGTTACTTATCAGGACTTGCGTGATTTTGGCTTCTCATCTATAGATGGGTGCCATCGACCTGTTTTGATGCAGCCCTGGATCCATTTATCCAAATTCAGGGATCCCCACACCTGGTTTTCTCATTCGTTTTTCCTTCTTTTTTTAATTTTTGGGTGGGTGGGGTGCTCTCGAATTTGGCCTTGGTTTCAGAGCGCACACACTCTTTTACAAGAATAGATAATAAAATTAAAAAAAAAAAAATTCAGCTGCCGATATTGACGAGTCTTCTGAAGCATCATCAGATGTACCTGACAGATATTGCTCAAGGTTTAATTTGTTCTTTAATAAAAATGTGGTAAATTTATCGGTCATGGTAGGGCCTAGTGGGACATGATGATATGGATTATTCTCATACGATTGCGAGTTGATGTGAACTTGCGATGCTATAACTTCTTTTCTTGCATTAATAAACAGAAATGTTTGTCATCTTAGTCACACAAACCGGAAGATAGATCTTGGTGTCATGGACTTCTGAAATTTGGCTCCCACAACTTCTGAGTAAGTGAGGTGGCGTAGAACTCTAAGTGATGTCATAATATTAGTAGTTAGGCTAATTTTCAAGAAGATCGACTTACATAAGAGTAAATATTACAATCATGTGGAAAACGAAATTAATACAAAATCACACACAACTTCAAATGAGATGTTTGGCGCTGCCTTTGCAAGCAAACTTTTATTTCCTTTGATCTTTTTGTACTCGAATTGTCTTCTTACTTACATGAGTTACTAAAGCTATTTTTCAAGATGATCAAAAAATTACAAGAAAATAGAACAACTACATCAGAAATATTTCACCCTGATAGTATAAAACTAACACCAAAACAGTCATCATGGTCAAATTCGTACCTTACATTGATTTCCTTTTTTTTTGCCTTTTCTTTTTCTTTACAACTCCAATAAAGGGCAAAAGAAAAAAGAAAACTACTATAGAACCCCCGTGTTAACCTTATTTTTTCTTTTTAAAGAAGCATAGTAAACCTCCTTGTTAAAACATGAAGGAGGAGAGTGTACTCCATAAAAGCCTAGTCTATTCTCTACCGATCAGCTACCCCTTAATTAACAAAACTCTTATGCAAAACATGAAAGCTGCATTTGCTAAATTATTTAGCGAGACAGACAGGACAGGATAAAGACGGGTAATTCAGAGTTACATATGCTATCGGATAAAGGCCAATAAGCTAAAAATCCTACCCCATGTTTCGGCCAAAAAGAGATTACAAGTCGGATAAATATGTTGCCGCCTTCACCACTGGCAACATCACCATCTCAAACCACCACCACACCACTAACACCTTGAATATATCACCACTGCAACCATCGTCCAAACGCCAATTGCAAACTCACCACCACATCAAAACTCCCACCTCCACCATGACAACGAACATCCAAATGCCAATTGGAAATTTACCACCACCGCAACTATCATTTCAGAGCGAATTGCATACCCACCGCAACACTAATAACACCATTAGCCCACCACCACCACTACAAACCACCATCACAAGGCTAACTGTAAAACCCAATGTAATTTCCATTTATTATGTGTTAATATGATTGCCTTATCATCGAAAGGTAATATTGATTCGGCTAATCATTTTCAATTTCATACAACACATCGAATTCGCTTTTGCAGCAACGAGATTAAGGCTCCCATCCAAGGTGCTTGCAACGGGTTCTTTAGCCAGATTTTCAGAGGTTCATGGTTATAAGACTTGTTGGAATAGCTCAAGGTCGGTGGGGGTGTTGTAATCTCCTTTATGGTTGTTGCCGCCAATATTGCTATTTGGTGTAGATGTGGTTTCCATCCCGTGAACTTGGAAAATGAAAAGAAGCAAATTCTAGCCTTGGAGTACCCTTAGGATGTGTTTGGCGTGCCGAATAAGAGCTCTAGATAGGATAAACAAAATCTTATCTGGCGTTTGGCTGCCCACACAAGGACCGGATAAGCTATCCATTGGACTTGTTGTATCCCGCTTTGGTCGGATAATTCTATATCATGGGGGTTGGTTTATTTTTTTCCAGCACCTATGGAAGAAAAGAATGACGGGCCACGGAGAAAAGGTGAGCAGCAAGGAGAAGATGCACCGCCGGCACAACACCCATGGCCACAAGACCGATTGACGTTGCCAACCTTCTCTGCTGATGGTCGCAGGATTAAGCTTGACTGATGGCCTCTGTCTCACTTCCCCGCAGACTGCCTCATCCATCACCACCACTGCCACCTATTCACCACCAACAACCACCAATTACTGTGGCGATTGGTGGTGGAAGCCACCAACAGCCACAGACTGGCTCATCTATCACTACCACTAATCGATAATACATATTTAGCCTTGAAAGAGATCACATTGAAGCGTTTAGCCTTGAAATTTACCACCATGACAACGAACGTCCATAATTTTGGGGTGTTACATTCTGCCCTCCTTAGAAGAATTTTGTACGTAAAATTCACCAAACACAAATACGAATCAACAACTTCAAAATTATGCTTAGAATTATCCCAAGGCCGATGAACCTATCCTGGTTACGCTAACCTAAGCAATTCAAGCCTAGTTATCGCTCAGATACCATCTGTGACGAACCGAGTCGTCAATCACCCAATTCATATTATTCAAACAATATCACAGCGCAATCCCAATCAGATTACAGAACCCAAGCGGCAGATACTATAGCCTCAACACCAGCACAAATATCCCGAGTCAGATTACAAGTCCTACAAATAAGTTCCAAGATTTCTAAACTCCAAAATTGCAAGTGTCGTTCACATCCCTGCTTGAACTTGCTCATCAAAATAATCATCTGCACTGGAAAATGTAAATGGTGGGGGGTGAGCCAGGTAGCCCAGTAAGTGGAATAATCATTGCACCGTAGGATCAGAATCAAACACGGTAAATTATTTCAGGATCGGTCAAAATATTCGAAGCTCAAACCGTCAAAGAAACCGTGGCTTTGTACCCCGAACAATTAGTAAAGCAATTCACCATCCAACTTGCATATCAAACATAACACTTCAGCATCTTGCCTCTGGTATCTTCAAAGGATCCGCCAGTGATAGGTGGCATGAAGTGTCGATCGGAGAAGTAATGAACACTGAGTCCTCAATAAGCACGAGCTGTCACGATTGTGCGAAGAATCCTAAAAAGCACGACCATGTCAATACCAATTTTCACTAAAACTCATCATTAATTTTTCCTCCATACAACGAGTATTATTTGAGCACCTCTAAAATTTTGGAGTGTTACATTCTTCCCTCCTCAAAAGAATTTCGTTCGCGAAATTCACCAACCTCATATATGAATCAACAACTTCAAAATTCTGCTTATAATTATCGAAACGCCGAGGAACCTATCCTGGCTTACGCTAACCTAAGCAATTCAAGCCTAGGTATCGCTCTGATACCAACTGTGACGACCCGAGTCATCAATCGCCCAATTCATATTTTTCAAACAATATCACAACCCCAATCAGATTACAGAACCCAAGCGGCTCATACTATAACCTCAACACAAGCACAAATATCTCGAGTCCGATTACAAGACCTACAAATAAGTTCCAAGATTTCTAAATTCCAAAATTACAAGTCCCGTTCACATCCCCGCTTGAACTCGCTCATCAAAATAATCATCTGCACTGGAAAGGTAAATGGTGGGGGGTGAGCCGGGTACCACAGTAATTGGAATAATCATAGCACCATAGGATCACAATCAAGCACGGTATATAATTTTAGGATCAGTCAAAATACACGAAGCTCATACCGTCAAAGCAATCGTGGCTTTGTACCCCGAACATTTAGTAAAGCAATTCACTCTCCAACTTGCATATCAAACATAACACTTCAGCTTGTTCCCTCCGGTATCCTCAAAGGATCCGCCAAAACTCAGCCGTATCATAATCATAATATATCATGCACGTAGACAAATCACTGGAGCACTGTCATTGATCAAAAGTACTAAAGCCGCGTCCCGCAAATATATTTCAAAAATAAAATATTTACCAACCTCCTAAACAAAGTATTTCTGGTAGAGTTAAGAACAACAGTGTTTAGGAGTACGGGGAACGTTAAGAGATAACCACGTGGCATAAAAGAATAGCGATATGTAATTCCCCTTACCTAAATCACGAAGAATCCACTTATACCATCGCTCGCAATCAGGCCCTATGATTGCTTTTCATCTTTTGTCCCTCTTTAGTTGGTCTACCCACAGATAAAAGTCAAAGATAATATAACTTGAAAAGATCAAGGGCCCATTTATAGAAATTTCTAGGAAGCACGAGGTGTAAAGAAACACGACGCGGCGCGACAAGGCTATGCCACCTAGCAAGCACGACAATGCTAACCAAAGCACGATAAAACTCGAAGCAGGAGGTGGAAAAACAAGGATGTGCCACCGAACAAGCACGACAAGGCTAAGGAAAGCACGTCAAGGCTTGAAGCACGACGTGTTGCAATACTATCTTGACACGTCACAAGCATGACAATGATAGGGAGCATCAAGTGTCGATCAGAGAGGTAATGAACACCGAGTCCTCAATAAGCACGAGGCGTCACGATTGTGCGAAGACACCTAACAAGCACGAGAATGTCAATCCTAATTTTCACTTAAAATCATCATTAATTTATTTCTCAATCCAACAAGTAATATTTGAGCACGTCCATAATTTTGGGGTGTTACATTCTGCCCTCCTTAGAAGAATTTTGTACGTAAAATTCACCAAACACAAATACGAATCAACAACTTCAAAATTATGCTTAGAATTATCCCAAGGCCGATGAACCTATCCTGGTTACGCTAACCTAAGCAATTCAAGCCTAGTTATCGCTCAGATACCATCTGTGACGAACCGAGTCGTCAATCACCCAATTCATATTATTCAAACAATATCACAACGCAATCCCAATCAGATTACAGAACCCAAGCGGCAGATACTATAGCCTCAACACCAGCACAAATATCCCGAGTCAGATTACAAGTCCTACAAATAAGTTCCAAGATTTCTAAACTCCAAAATTGCAAGTGTCGTTCACATCCCTGCTTGAACTTGCTCATCAAAATAATCATCTGCACTGGAAAATGTAAATGGTGGGGGGTGAGCCAGGTAGCCCAGTAAGTGGAATAATCATTGCACCGTAGGATCAGAATCAAACACGGTAAATTATTTCAGGATCGGTCAAAATATTCGAAGCTCAAACCGTCAAAGAAACCGTGGCTTTGTACCCCGAACAATTAGTAAAGCAATTCACCATCCAACTTGCATATCAAACATAACACTTCAGCATCTTGCCTCTGGTATCTTCAAAGGATCCGCCAGTGATAGGTGGCATGAAGTGTCGATCGGAGAAGTAATGAACACTGAGTCCTCAATAAGCACGAGCTGTCACGATTGTGCGAAGAATCCTAAAAAGCACGACCATGTCAATACCAATTTTCACTAAAACTCATCATTAATTTTTCCTCCATACAACGAGTATTATTTGAGCACCTCTAAAATTTTGGAGTGTTACATTCTTCCCTCCTCAAAAGAATTTCGTTCGCGAAATTCACCAACCTCATATATGAATCAACAACTTCAAAATTCTGCTTATAATTATCGAAACGCCGAGGAACCTATCCTGGCTTACGCTAACCTAAGCAATTCAAGCCTAGGTATCGCTCTGATACCAACTGTGACGACCCGAGTCATCAATCGCCCAATTCATATTTTTCAAACAATATCACAACCCCAATCAGATTACAGAACCCAAGCGGCTCATACTATAACCTCAACACAAGCACAAATATCTCGAGTCCGATTACAAGACCTACAAATAAGTTCCAAGATTTCTAAATTCCAAAATTACAAGTCCCGTTCACATCCCCCCTTGAACTCGCTCATCAAAATAATCATCTGCACTGGAAAGGTAAATGGTGGGGGGTGAGCCGGGTACCACAGTAATTGGAATAATCATAGCACCATAGGATCACAATCAAGCACGGTATATAATTTTAGGATCAGTCAAAATACACGAAGCTCATACCGTCAAAGCAATCGTGGCTTTGTACCCCGAACAATTAGTAAAGCAATTCACTCTCCAACTTGCATATCAAACATAACACTTCAGCTTGTTCCCTCCGGTATCCTCAAAGGATCCGCCAAAACTCAGCCGTATCATAATCATAATATATCATGCACGTAGACAAATCACTGGAGCACTGTCATTGATCAAAAGTACTAAAGCCGCGTCCCGCAAATATATTTCAAAAATAAAATATTTACCAACCTCCTAAACAAAGTATTTCTGGTAGATTTAAGAACAACAGTGTTTAGGAGTACGGGGAACGTTAAGAGATAACCACGTGGCATAAAAGAATAGCGATATGTAATTCCCCTTACCTAAATCACGAAGAATCCACTTATACCATCGCTCGCAATCAGGCCCTATGATTGCTTTTCATCTTTTGTCCCTCTTTAGTTGGTCTACCCACAGATAAAAGTCAAAGATAATATAACTTGAAAAGATCAAGGGCCCATTTATAGAAATTTCTAGGAAGCACGAGGTGTAAAGAAACACGACGCGGCGCGACAAGGCTATGCCACCTAGCAAGCACGACAATGCTAACCAAAGCACGATAAAACTCGAAGCAGGAGGTGGAAAAACAAGGATGTGCCACCGAACAAGCACGACAAGGCTAAGGAAAGCACGTCAAGGCTTGAAGCACGACGTGTTGCAATACTATCTTGACACGTCACAAGCATGACAATGATAGGGAGCATCAAGTGTCGATCAGAGAGGTAATGAACACCGAGTCCTCAATAAGCACGAGGCGTCACGATTGTGCGAAGACACCTAACAAGCACGAGAATGTCAATCCTAATTTTCACTTAAAATCATCATTAATTTATTTCTCAATCCAACAAGTAATATTTGAGCACGTCCATAATTTTGGGGTGTTACATTCTTCCCTCCTTAGAAGAATTTTGTACGTAAAATTCACCAAACACAAATACGAATCAACAACTTCAAAATTATGCTTAGAATTATCCCAAGGCCGATGAACCTATCCTGGTTACGCTAACCCAAGCAATTCAAGCCTAGTTATCGCTCAGATACCATCTGTGACGAACCGAGTCGTCAATCACCCAATTCATATTATTCAAACAATATCACAACGCAATCCCAATCAGATTACAGAACCCAAGCGGCAGATACTATAGCCTCAACACCAGCACAAATATCCCGAGTCAGATTACAAGTCCTACAAATAAGTTCCAAGATTTCTAAACTCCAAAATTGCAAGTGTCGTTCACATCCCTGCTTGAACTTGCTCATCAAAATAATCATCTGCACTGGAAAATGTAAATGGTGGGGGGTGAGCCAGGTAGCCCAGTAAGTGGAATAATCATTGCACCGTAGGATCAGAATCAAACACGGTAAATTATTTCAGGATCGGTCAAAATATTCGAAGCTCAAACCGTCAAAGAAACCGTGGCTTTGTACCCCGAACAATTAGTAAAGCAATTCACCATCCAACTTGCATATCAAACATAACACTTCAGCATCTTGCCTCTGGTATCTTCAAAGGATCCGCCAGTGATAGGTGGCATGAAGTGTCGATCGGAGAAGTAATGAACACTGAGTCCTCAATAAGCACGAGCTGTCACGATTGTGCGAAGAATCCTAAAAAGCACGACCATGTCAATACCAATTTTCACTAAAACTCATCATTAATTTTTCCTCCATACAACGAGTATTATTTGAGCACCTCTAAAATTTTGGAGTGTTACATTCTTCCCTCCTCAAAAGAATTTCGTTCGCGAAATTCACCAACCTCATATATGAATCAACAACTTCAAAATTCTGCTTATAATTATCGAAACGCCGAGGAACCTATCCTGGCTTACGCTAACCTAAGCAATTCAAGCCTAGGTATCGCTCTGATACCAACTGTGACGACCCGAGTCATCAATCGCCCAATTCATATTTTTCAAACAATATCACAACCCCAATCAGATTACAGAACCCAAGCGGCTCATACTATAACCTCAACACAAGCACAAATATCTCGAGTCCGATTACAAGACCTACAAATAAGTTCCAAGATTTCTAAATTCCAAAATTACAAGTCCCGTTCACATCCCCCTTGAACTCGCTCATCAAAATAATCATCTGCACTGGAAAGGTAAATGGTGGGGGGTGAGCCGGGTACCACAGTAATTGGAATAATCATAGCACCATAGGATCACAATCAAGCACGGTATATAATTTTAGGATCAGTCAAAATACACGAAGCTCATACCGTCAAAGCAATCGTGGCTTTGTACCCCGAACAATTAGTAAAGCAATTCACTCTCCAACTTGCATATCAAACATAACACTTCAGCTTGTTCCCTCCGGTATCCTCAAAGGATCCGCCAAAACTCAGCCGTATCATAATCATAATATATCATGCACGTAGACAAATCACTGGAGCACTGTCATTGATCAAAAGTACTAAAGCCGCGTCCCGCAAATATATTTCAAAAATAAAATATTTACCAACCTCCTAAACAAAGTATTTCTGGTAGATTTAAGAACAACAGTGTTTAGGAGTACGGGGAACGTTAAGAGATAACCACGTGGCATAAAAGAATAGCGATATGTAATTCCCCTTACCTAAATCACGAAGAATCCACTTATACCATCGCTCGCAATCAGGCCCTATGATTGCTTTTCATCTTTTGTCCCTCTTTAGTTGGTCTACCCACAGATAAAAGTCAAAGATAATATAACTTGAAAAGATCAAGGGCCCATTTATAGAAATTTCTAGGAAGCACGAGGTGTAAAGAAACACGACGCGGCGCGACAAGGCTATGCCACCTAGCAAGCACGACAATGCTAACCAAAGCACGATAAAACTCGAAGCAGGAGGTGGAAAAACAAGGATGTGCCACCGAACAAGCACGACAAGGCTAAGGAAAGCACGTCAAGGCTTGAAGCACGACGTGTTGCAATACTATCTTGACACGTCACAAGCATGACAATGATAGGGAGCATCAAGTGTCGATCAGAGAGGTAATGAACACCGAGTCCTCAATAAGCACGAGGCGTCACGATTGTGCGAAGACACCTAACAAGCACGAGAATGTCAATCCTAATTTTCACTTAAAATCATCATTAATTTATTTCTCAATCCAACAAGTAATATTTGAGCACGTCCATAATTTTGGGGTGTTACATTCTTCCCTCCTTAGAAGAATTTTGTACGTAAAATTCACCAAACACAAATACGAATCAACAACTTCAAAATTATGCTTAGAATTATCCCAAGGCCGATGAACCTATCCTGGTTACGCTAACCCAAGCAATTCAAGCCTAGTTATCGCTCAGATACCATCTGTGACGAACCGAGTCGTCAATCACCCAATTCATATTATTCAAACAATATCACAACGCAATCCCAATCAGATTACAGAACCCAAGCGGCAGATACTATAGCCTCAACACCAGCACAAATATCCCGAGTCAGATTACAAGTCCTACAAATAAGTTCCAAGATTTCTAAACTCCAAAATTGCAAGTGTCGTTCACATCCCTGCTTGAACTTGCTCATCAAAATAATCATCTGCACTGGAAAATGTAAATGGTGGGGGGTGAGCCAGGTAGCCCAGTAAGTGGAATAATCATTGCACCGTAGGATCAGAATCAAACACGGTAAATTATTTCAGGATCGGTCAAAATATTCGAAGCTCAAACCGTCAAAGAAACCGTGGCTTTGTACCCCGAACAATTAGTAAAGCAATTCACCATCCAACTTGCATATCAAACATAACACTTCAGCATCTTGCCTCTGGTATCTTCAAAGGATCCGCCAGTGATAGGTGGCATGAAGTGTCGATCGGAGAAGTAATGAACACTGAGTCCTCAATAAGCACGAGCTGTCACGATTGTGCGAAGAATCCTAAAAAGCACGACCATGTCAATACCAATTTTCACTAAAACTCATCATTAATTTTTCCTCCATACAACGAGTATTATTTGAGCACCTCTAAAATTTTGGAGTGTTACATTCTTCCCTCCTCAAAAGAATTTCGTTCGCGAAATTCACCAACCTCATATATGAATCAACAACTTCAAAATTCTGCTTATAATTATCGAAACGCCGAGGAACCTATCCTGGCTTACGCTAACCTAAGCAATTCAAGCCTAGGTATCGCTCTGATACCAACTGTGACGACCCGAGTCATCAATCGCCCAATTCATATTTTTCAAACAATATCACAACCCCAATCAGATTACAGAACCCAAGCGGCTCATACTATAACCTCAACACAAGCACAAATATCTCGAGTCCGATTACAAGACCTACAAATAAGTTCCAAGATTTCTAAATTCCAAAATTACAAGTCCCGTTCACATCCCCGCTTGAACTCGCTCATCAAAATAATCATCTGCACTGGAAAGGTAAATGGTGGGGGGTGAGCCGGGTACCACAGTAATTGGAATAATCATAGCACCATAGGATCACAATCAAGCACGGTATATAATTTTAGGATCAGTCAAAATACACGAAGCTCATACCGTCAAAGCAATCGTGGCTTTGTACCCCGAACAATTAGTAAAGCAATTCACTCTCCAACTTGCATATCAAACATAACACTTCAGCTTGTTCCCTCCGGTATCCTCAAAGGATCCGCCAAAACTCAGCCGTATCATAATCATAATATATCATGCACGTAGACAAATCACTGGAGCACTGTCATTGATCAAAAGTACTAAAGCCGCGTCCCGCAAATATATTTCAAAAATAAAATATTTACCAACCTCCTAAACAAAGTATTTCTGGTAGATTTAAGAACAACAGTGTTTAGGAGTACGGGGAACGTTAAGAGATAACCACGTGGCATAAAAGAATAGCGATATGTAATTCCCCTTACCTAAATCACGAAGAATCCACTTATACCATCGCTCGCAATCAGGCCCTATGATTGCTTTTCATCTTTTGTCCCTCTTTAGTTGGTCTACCCACAGATAAAAGTCAAAGATAATATAACTTGAAAAGATCAAGGGCCCATTTATAGAAATTTCTAGGAAGCACGAGGTGTAAAGAAACACGACGCGGCGCGACAAGGCTATGCCACCTAGCAAGCACGACAATGCTAACCAAAGCACGATAAAACTCGAAGCAGGAGGTGGAAAAACAAGGATGTGCCACCGAACAAGCACGACAAGGCTAAGGAAAGCACGTCAAGGCTTGAAGCACGACGTGTTGCAATACTATCTTGACACGTCACAAGCATGACAATGATAGGGAGCATCAAGTGTCGATCAGAGAGGTAATGAACACCGAGTCCTCAATAAGCACGAGGCGTCACGATTGTGCGAAGACACCTAACAAGCACGAGAATGTCAATCCTAATTTTCACTTAAAATCATCATTAATTTATTTCTCAATCCAACAAGTAATATTTGAGCACGTCCATAATTTTGGGGTGTTACATTCTTCCCTCCTTAGAAGAATTTTGTACGTAAAATTCACCAAACACAAATACGAATCAACAACTTCAAAATTATGCTTAGAATTATCCCAAGGCCGATGAACCTATCCTGGTTACGCTAACCCAAGCAATTCAAGCCTAGTTATCGCTCAGATACCATCTGTGACGAACCGAGTCGTCAATCACCCAATTCATATTATTCAAACAATATCACAACGCAATCCCAATCAGATTACAGAACCCAAGCGGCAGATACTATAGCCTCAACACCAGCACAAATATCCCGAGTCAGATTACAAGTCCTACAAATAAGTTCCAAGATTTCTAAACTCCAAAATTGCAAGTGTCGTTCACATCCCTGCTTGAACTTGCTCATCAAAATAATCATCTGCACTGGAAAATGTAAATGGTGGGGGGTGAGCCAGGTAGCCCAGTAAGTGGAATAATCATTGCACCGTAGGATCAGAATCAAACACGGTAAATTATTTCAGGATCGGTCAAAATATTCGAAGCTCAAACCGTCAAAGAAACCGTGGCTTTGTACCCCGAACAATTAGTAAAGCAATTCACCATCCAACTTGCATATCAAACATAACACTTCAGCATCTTGCCTCTGGTATCTTCAAAGGATCCGCCAGTGATAGGTGGCATGAAGTGTCGATCGGAGAAGTAATGAACACTGAGTCCTCAATAAGCACGAGCTGTCACGATTGTGCGAAGAATCCTAAAAAGCACGACCATGTCAATACCAATTTTCACTAAAACTCATCATTAATTTTTCCTCCATACAACGAGTATTATTTGAGCACCTCTAAAATTTTGGAGTGTTACATTCTTCCCTCCTCAAAAGAATTTCGTTCGCGAAATTCACCAACCTCATATATGAATCAACAACTTCAAAATTCTGCTTATAATTATCGAAACGCCGAGGAACCTATCCTGGCTTACGCTAACCTAAGCAATTCAAGCCTAGGTATCGCTCTGATACCAACTGTGACGACCCGAGTCATCAATCGCCCAATTCATATTTTTCAAACAATATCACAACCCCAATCAGATTACAGAACCCAAGCGGCTCATACTATAACCTCAACACAAGCACAAATATCTCGAGTCCGATTACAAGACCTACAAATAAGTTCCAAGATTTCTAAATTCCAAAATTACAAGTCCCGTTCACATCCCCGCTTGAACTCGCTCATCAAAATAATCATCTGCACTGGAAAGGTAAATGGTGGGGGGTGAGCCGGGTACCACAGTAATTGGAATAATCATAGCACCATAGGATCACAATCAAGCACGGTATATAATTTTAGGATCAGTCAAAATACACGAAGCTCATACCGTCAAAGCAATCGTGGCTTTGTACCCCGAACATTTAGTAAAGCAATTCACTCTCCAACTTGCATATCAAACATAACACTTCAGCTTGTTCCCTCCGGTATCCTCAAAGGATCCGCCAAAACTCAGCCGTATCATAATCATAATATATCATGCACGTAGACAAATCACTGGAGCACTGTCATTGATCAAAAGTACTAAAGCCGCGTCCCGCAAATATATTTCAAAAATAAAATATTTACCAACCTCCTAAACAAAGTATTTCTGGTAGAGTTAAGAACAACAGTGTTTAGGAGTACGGGGAACGTTAAGAGATAACCACGTGGCATAAAAGAATAGCGATATGTAATTCCCCTTACCTAAATCACGAAGAATCCACTTATACCATCGCTCGCAATCAGGCCCTATGATTGCTTTTCATCTTTTGTCCCTCTTTAGTTGGTCTACCCACAGATAAAAGTCAAAGATAATATAACTTGAAAAGATCAAGGGCCCATTTATAGAAATTTCTAGGAAGCACGAGGTGTAAAGAAACACGACGCGGCGCGACAAGGCTATGCCACCTAGCAAGCACGACAATGCTAACCAAAGCACGATAAAACTCGAAGCAGGAGGTGGAAAAACAAGGATGTGCCACCGAACAAGCACGACAAGGCTAAGGAAAGCACGTCAAGGCTTGAAGCACGACGTGTTGCAATACTATCTTGACACGTCACAAGCATGACAATGATAGGGAGCATCAAGTGTCGATCAGAGAGGTAATGAACACCGAGTCCTCAATAAGCACGAGGCGTCACGATTGTGCGAAGACACCTAACAAGCACGAGAATGTCAATCCTAATTTTCACTTAAAATCATCATTAATTTATTTCTCAATCCAACAAGTAATATTTGAGCACGTCCATAATTTTGGGGTGTTACATTCTGCCCTCCTTAGAAGAATTTTGTACGTAAAATTCACCAAACACAAATACGAATCAACAACTTCAAAATTATGCTTAGAATTATCCCAAGGCCGATGAACCTATCCTGGTTACGCTAACCTAAGCAATTCAAGCCTAGTTATCGCTCAGATACCATCTGTGACGAACCGAGTCGTCAATCACCCAATTCATATTATTCAAACAATATCACAGCGCAATCCCAATCAGATTACAGAACCCAAGCGGCAGATACTATAGCCTCAACACCAGCACAAATATCCCGAGTCAGATTACAAGTCCTACAAATAAGTTCCAAGATTTCTAAACTCCAAAATTGCAAGTGTCGTTCACATCCCTGCTTGAACTTGCTCATCAAAATAATCATCTGCACTGGAAAATGTAAATGGTGGGGGGTGAGCCAGGTAGCCCAGTAAGTGGAATAATCATTGCACCGTAGGATCAGAATCAAACACGGTAAATTATTTCAGGATCGGTCAAAATATTCGAAGCTCAAACCGTCAAAGAAACCGTGGCTTTGTACCCCGAACAATTAGTAAAGCAATTCACCATCCAACTTGCATATCAAACATAACACTTCAGCATCTTGCCTCTGGTATCTTCAAAGGATCCGCCAGTGATAGGTGGCATGAAGTGTCGATCGGAGAAGTAATGAACACTGAGTCCTCAATAAGCACGAGCTGTCACGATTGTGCGAAGAATCCTAAAAAGCACGACCATGTCAATACCAATTTTCACTAAAACTCATCATTAATTTTTCCTCCATACAACGAGTATTATTTGAGCACCTCTAAAATTTTGGAGTGTTACATTCTTCCCTCCTCAAAAGAATTTCGTTCGCGAAATTCACCAACCTCATATATGAATCAACAACTTCAAAATTCTGCTTATAATTATCGAAACGCCGAGGAACCTATCCTGGCTTACGCTAACCTAAGCAATTCAAGCCTAGGTATCGCTCTGATACCAACTGTGACGACCCGAGTCATCAATCGCCCAATTCATATTTTTCAAACAATATCACAACCCCAATCAGATTACAGAACCCAAGCGGCTCATACTATAACCTCAACACAAGCACAAATATCTCGAGTCCGATTACAAGACCTACAAATAAGTTCCAAGATTTCTAAATTCCAAAATTACAAGTCCCGTTCACATCCCCGCTTGAACTCGCTCATCAAAATAATCATCTGCACTGGAAAGGTAAATGGTGGGGGGTGAGCCGGGTACCACAGTA
The DNA here is from genome assembly GCA_033070095.1 of Escallonia herrerae. Lineage (NCBI taxonomy): Eukaryota > Viridiplantae > Streptophyta > Magnoliopsida > Escalloniales > Escalloniaceae > Escallonia > Escallonia herrerae. The sequence goes on from JAVXUP010000064.1 coordinate 923,390, forward strand.
ATTGGAATAATCATAGCACCATAGGATCACAATCAAGCACGGTATATAATTTTAGGATCAGTCAAAATACACGAAGCTCATACCGTCAAAGCAATCGTGGCTTTGTACCCCGAACATTTAGTAAAGCAATTCACTCTCCAACTTGCATATCAAACATAACACTTCAGCTTGTTCCCTCCGGTATCCTCAAAGGATCCGCCAAAACTCAGCCGTATCATAATCATAATATATCATGCACGTAGACAAATCACTGGAGCACTGTCATTGATCAAAAGTACTAAAGCCGCGTCCCGCAAATATATTTCAAAAATAAAATATTTACCAACCTCCTAAACAAAGTATTTCTGGTAGAGTTAAGAACAACAGTGTTTAGGAGTACGGGGAACGTTAAGAGATAACCACGTGGCATAAAAGAATAGCGATATGTAATTCCCCTTACCTAAATCACGAAGAATCCACTTATACCATCGCTCGCAATCAGGCCCTATGATTGCTTTTCATCTTTTGTCCCTCTTTAGTTGGTCTACCCACAGATAAAAGTCAAAGATAATATAACTTGAAAAGATCAAGGGCCCATTTATAGAAATTTCTAGGAAGCACGAGGTGTAAAGAAACACGACGCGGCGCGACAAGGCTATGCCACCTAGCAAGCACGACAATGCTAACCAAAGCACGATAAAACTCGAAGCAGGAGGTGGAAAAACAAGGATGTGCCACCGAACAAGCACGACAAGGCTAAGGAAAGCACGTCAAGGCTTGAAGCACGACGTGTTGCAATACTATCTTGACACGTCACAAGCATGACAATGATAGGGAGCATCAAGTGTCGATCAGAGAGGTAATGAACACCGAGTCCTCAATAAGCACGAGGCGTCACGATTGTGCGAAGACACCTAACAAGCACGAGAATGTCAATCCTAATTTTCACTTAAAATCATCATTAATTTATTTCTCAATCCAACAAGTAATATTTGAGCACGTCCATAATTTTGGGGTGTTACATTCTGCCCTCCTTAGAAGAATTTTGTACGTAAAATTCACCAAACACAAATACGAATCAACAACTTCAAAATTATGCTTAGAATTATCCCAAGGCCGATGAACCTATCCTGGTTACGCTAACCTAAGCAATTCAAGCCTAGTTATCGCTCAGATACCATCTGTGACGAACCGAGTCGTCAATCACCCAATTCATATTATTCAAACAATATCACAGCGCAATCCCAATCAGATTACAGAACCCAAGCGGCAGATACTATAGCCTCAACACCAGCACAAATATCCCGAGTCAGATTACAAGTCCTACAAATAAGTTCCAAGATTTCTAAACTCCAAAATTGCAAGTGTCGTTCACATCCCTGCTTGAACTTGCTCATCAAAATAATCATCTGCACTGGAAAATGTAAATGGTGGGGGGTGAGCCAGGTAGCCCAGTAAGTGGAATAATCATTGCACCGTAGGATCAGAATCAAACACGGTAAATTATTTCAGGATCGGTCAAAATATTCGAAGCTCAAACCGTCAAAGAAACCGTGGCTTTGTACCCCGAACAATTAGTAAAGCAATTCACCATCCAACTTGCATATCAAACATAACACTTCAGCATCTTGCCTCTGGTATCTTCAAAGGATCCGCCAGTGATAGGTGGCATGAAGTGTCGATCGGAGAAGTAATGAACACTGAGTCCTCAATAAGCACGAGCTGTCACGATTGTGCGAAGAATCCTAAAAAGCACGACCATGTCAATACCAATTTTCACTAAAACTCATCATTAATTTTTCCTCCATACAACGAGTATTATTTGAGCACCTCTAAAATTTTGGAGTGTTACATTCTTCCCTCCTCAAAAGAATTTCGTTCGCGAAATTCACCAACCTCATATATGAATCAACAACTTCAAAATTCTGCTTATAATTATCGAAACGCCGAGGAACCTATCCTGGCTTACGCTAACCTAAGCAATTCAAGCCTAGGTATCGCTCTGATACCAACTGTGACGACCCGAGTCATCAATCGCCCAATTCATATTTTTCAAACAATATCACAACCCCAATCAGATTACAGAACCCAAGCGGCTCATACTATAACCTCAACACAAGCACAAATATCTCGAGTCCGATTACAAGACCTACAAATAAGTTCCAAGATTTCTAAATTCCAAAATTACAAGTCCCGTTCACATCCCCGCTTGAACTCGCTCATCAAAATAATCATCTGCACTGGAAAGGTAAATGGTGGGGGGTGAGCCGGGTACCACAGTAATTGGAATAATCATAGCACCATAGGATCACAATCAAGCACGGTATATAATTTTAGGATCAGTCAAAATACACGAAGCTCATACCGTCAAAGCAATCGTGGCTTTGTACCCCGAACATTTAGTAAAGCAATTCACTCTCCAACTTGCATATCAAACATAACACTTCAGCTTGTTCCCTCCGGTATCCTCAAAGGATCCGCCAAAACTCAGCCGTATCATAATCATAATATATCATGCACGTAGACAAATCACTGGAGCACTGTCATTGATCAAAAGTACTAAAGCCGCGTCCCGCAAATATATTTCAAAAATAAAATATTTACCAACCTCCTAAACAAAGTATTTCTGGTAGAGTTAAGAACAACAGTGTTTAGGAGTACGGGGAACGTTAAGAGATAACCACGTGGCATAAAAGAATAGCGATATGTAATTCCCCTTACCTAAATCACGAAGAATCCACTTATACCATCGCTCGCAATCAGGCCCTATGATTGCTTTTCATCTTTTGTCCCTCTTTAGTTGGTCTACCCACAGATAAAAGTCAAAGATAATATAACTTGAAAAGATCAAGGGCCCATTTATAGAAATTTCTAGGAAGCACGAGGTGTAAAGAAACACGACGCGGCGCGACAAGGCTATGCCACCTAGCAAGCACGACAATGCTAACCAAAGCACGATAAAACTCGAAGCAGGAGGTGGAAAAACAAGGATGTGCCACCGAACAAGCACGACAAGGCTAAGGAAAGCACGTCAAGGCTTGAAGCACGACGTGTTGCAATACTATCTTGACACGTCACAAGCATGACAATGATAGGGAGCATCAAGTGTCGATCAGAGAGGTAATGAACACCGAGTCCTCAATAAGCACGAGGCGTCACGATTGTGCGAAGACACCTAACAAGCACGAGAATGTCAATCCTAATTTTCACTTAAAATCATCATTAATTTATTTCTCAATCCAACAAGTAATATTTGAGCACGTCCATAATTTTGGGGTGTTACATTCTGCCCTCCTTAGAAGAATTTTGTACGTAAAATTCACCAAACACAAATACGAATCAACAACTTCAAAATTATGCTTAGAATTATCCCAAGGCCGATGAACCTATCCTGGTTACGCTAACCTAAGCAATTCAAGCCTAGTTATCGCTCAGATACCATCTGTGACGAACCGAGTCGTCAATCACCCAATTCATATTATTCAAACAATATCACAGCGCAATCCCAATCAGATTACAGAACCCAAGCGGCAGATACTATAGCCTCAACACCAGCACAAATATCCCGAGTCAGATTACAAGTCCTACAAATAAGTTCCAAGATTTCTAAACTCCAAAATTGCAAGTGTCGTTCACATCCCTGCTTGAACTTGCTCATCAAAATAATCATCTGCACTGGAAAATGTAAATGGTGGGGGGTGAGCCAGGTAGCCCAGTAAGTGGAATAATCATTGCACCGTAGGATCAGAATCAAACACGGTAAATTATTTCAGGATCGGTCAAAATATTCGAAGCTCAAACCGTCAAAGAAACCGTGGCTTTGTACCCCGAACAATTAGTAAAGCAATTCACCATCCAACTTGCATATCAAACATAACACTTCAGCATCTTGCCTCTGGTATCTTCAAAGGATCCGCCAGTGATAGGTGGCATGAAGTGTCGATCGGAGAAGTAATGAACACTGAGTCCTCAATAAGCACGAGCTGTCACGATTGTGCGAAGAATCCTAAAAAGCACGACCATGTCAATACCAATTTTCACTAAAACTCATCATTAATTTTTCCTCCATACAACGAGTATTATTTGAGCACCTCTAAAATTTTGGAGTGTTACATTCTTCCCTCCTCAAAAGAATTTCGTTCGCGAAATTCACCAACCTCATATATGAATCAACAACTTCAAAATTCTGCTTATAATTATCGAAACGCCGAGGAACCTATCCTGGCTTACGCTAACCTAAGCAATTCAAGCCTAGGTATCGCTCTGATACCAACTGTGACGACCCGAGTCATCAATCGCCCAATTCATATTTTTCAAACAATATCACAACCCCAATCAGATTACAGAACCCAAGCGGCTCATACTATAACCTCAACACAAGCACAAATATCTCGAGTCCGATTACAAGACCTACAAATAAGTTCCAAGATTTCTAAATTCCAAAATTACAAGTCCCGTTCACATCCCCGCTTGAACTCGCTCATCAAAATAATCATCTGCACTGGAAAGGTAAATGGTGGGGGGTGAGCCGGGTACCACAGTAATTGGAATAATCATAGCACCATAGGATCACAATCAAGCACGGTATATAATTTTAGGATCAGTCAAAATACACGAAGCTCATACCGTCAAAGCAATCGTGGCTTTGTACCCCGAACATTTAGTAAAGCAATTCACTCTCCAACTTGCATATCAAACATAACACTTCAGCTTGTTCCCTCCGGTATCCTCAAAGGATCCGCCAAAACTCAGCCGTATCATAATCATAATATATCATGCACGTAGACAAATCACTGGAGCACTGTCATTGATCAAAAGTACTAAAGCCGCGTCCCGCAAATATATTTCAAAAATAAAATATTTACCAACCTCCTAAACAAAGTATTTCTGGTAGAGTTAAGAACAACAGTGTTTAGGAGTACGGGGAACGTTAAGAGATAACCACGTGGCATAAAAGAATAGCGATATGTAATTCCCCTTACCTAAATCACGAAGAATCCACTTATACCATCGCTCGCAATCAGGCCCTATGATTGCTTTTCATCTTTTGTCCCTCTTTAGTTGGTCTACCCACAGATAAAAGTCAAAGATAATATAACTTGAAAAGATCAAGGGCCCATTTATAGAAATTTCTAGGAAGCACGAGGTGTAAAGAAACACGACGCGGCGCGACAAGGCTATGCCACCTAGCAAGCACGACAATGCTAACCAAAGCACGATAAAACTCGAAGCAGGAGGTGGAAAAACAAGGATGTGCCACCGAACAAGCACGACAAGGCTAAGGAAAGCACGTCAAGGCTTGAAGCACGACGTGTTGCAATACTATCTTGACACGTCACAAGCATGACAATGATAGGGAGCATCAAGTGTCGATCAGAGAGGTAATGAACACCGAGTCCTCAATAAGCACGAGGCGTCACGATTGTGCGAAGACACCTAACAAGCACGAGAATGTCAATCCTAATTTTCACTTAAAATCATCATTAATTTATTTCTCAATCCAACAAGTAATATTTGAGCACGTCCATAATTTTGGGGTGTTACATTCTGCCCTCCTTAGAAGAATTTTGTACGTAAAATTCACCAAACACAAATACGAATCAACAACTTCAAAATTATGCTTAGAATTATCCCAAGGCCGATGAACCTATCCTGGTTACGCTAACCTAAGCAATTCAAGCCTAGTTATCGCTCAGATACCATCTGTGACGAACCGAGTCGTCAATCACCCAATTCATATTATTCAAACAATATCACAGCGCAATCCCAATCAGATTACAGAACCCAAGCGGCAGATACTATAGCCTCAACACCAGCACAAATATCCCGAGTCAGATTACAAGTCCTACAAATAAGTTCCAAGATTTCTAAACTCCAAAATTGCAAGTGTCGTTCACATCCCTGCTTGAACTTGCTCATCAAAATAATCATCTGCACTGGAAAATGTAAATGGTGGGGGGTGAGCCAGGTAGCCCAGTAAGTGGAATAATCATTGCACCGTAGGATCAGAATCAAACACGGTAAATTATTTCAGGATCGGTCAAAATATTCGAAGCTCAAACCGTCAAAGAAACCGTGGCTTTGTACCCCGAACAATTAGTAAAGCAATTCACCATCCAACTTGCATATCAAACATAACACTTCAGCATCTTGCCTCTGGTATCTTCAAAGGATCCGCCAGTGATAGGTGGCATGAAGTGTCGATCGGAGAAGTAATGAACACTGAGTCCTCAATAAGCACGAGCTGTCACGATTGTGCGAAGAATCCTAAAAAGCACGACCATGTCAATACCAATTTTCACTAAAACTCATCATTAATTTTTCCTCCATACAACGAGTATTATTTGAGCACCTCTAAAATTTTGGAGTGTTACATTCTTCCCTCCTCAAAAGAATTTCGTTCGCGAAATTCACCAACCTCATATATGAATCAACAACTTCAAAATTCTGCTTATAATTATCGAAACGCCGAGGAACCTATCCTGGCTTACGCTAACCTAAGCAATTCAAGCCTAGGTATCGCTCTGATACCAACTGTGACGACCCGAGTCATCAATCGCCCAATTCATATTTTTCAAACAATATCACAACCCCAATCAGATTACAGAACCCAAGCGGCTCATACTATAACCTCAACACAAGCACAAATATCTCGAGTCCGATTACAAGACCTACAAATAAGTTCCAAGATTTCTAAATTCCAAAATTACAAGTCCCGTTCACATCCCCGCTTGAACTCGCTCATCAAAATAATCATCTGCACTGGAAAGGTAAATGGTGGGGGGTGAGCCGGGTACCACAGTAATTGGAATAATCATAGCACCATAGGATCACAATCAAGCACGGTATATAATTTTAGGATCAGTCAAAATACACGAAGCTCATACCGTCAAAGCAATCGTGGCTTTGTACCCCGAACATTTAGTAAAGCAATTCACTCTCCAACTTGCATATCAAACATAACACTTCAGCTTGTTCCCTCCGGTATCCTCAAAGGATCCGCCAAAACTCAGCCGTATCATAATCATAATATATCATGCACGTAGACAAATCACTGGAGCACTGTCATTGATCAAAAGTACTAAAGCCGCGTCCCGCAAATATATTTCAAAAATAAAATATTTACCAACCTCCTAAACAAAGTATTTCTGGTAGAGTTAAGAACAACAGTGTTTAGGAGTACGGGGAACGTTAAGAGATAACCACGTGGCATAAAAGAATAGCGATATGTAATTCCCCTTACCTAAATCACGAAGAATCCACTTATACCATCGCTCGCAATCAGGCCCTATGATTGCTTTTCATCTTTTGTCCCTCTTTAGTTGGTCTACCCACAGATAAAAGTCAAAGATAATATAACTTGAAAAGATCAAGGGCCCATTTATAGAAATTTCTAGGAAGCACGAGGTGTAAAGAAACACGACGCGGCGCGACAAGGCTATGCCACCTAGCAAGCACGACAATGCTAACCAAAGCACGATAAAACTCGAAGCAGGAGGTGGAAAAACAAGGATGTGCCACCGAACAAGCACGACAAGGCTAAGGAAAGCACGTCAAGGCTTGAAGCACGACGTGTTGCAATACTATCTTGACACGTCACAAGCATGACAATGATAGGGAGCATCAAGTGTCGATCAGAGAGGTAATGAACACCGAGTCCTCAATAAGCACGAGGCGTCACGATTGTGCGAAGACACCTAACAAGCACGAGAATGTCAATCCTAATTTTCACTTAAAATCATCATTAATTTATTTCTCAATCCAACAAGTAATATTTGAGCACGTCCATAATTTTGGGGTGTTACATTCTGCCCTCCTTAGAAGAATTTTGTACGTAAAATTCACCAAACACAAATACGAATCAACAACTTCAAAATTATGCTTAGAATTATCCCAAGGCCGATGAACCTATCCTGGTTACGCTAACCTAAGCAATTCAAGCCTAGTTATCGCTCAGATACCATCTGTGACGAACCGAGTCGTCAATCACCCAATTCATATTATTCAAACAATATCACAGCGCAATCCCAATCAGATTACAGAACCCAAGCGGCAGATACTATAGCCTCAACACCAGCACAAATATCCCGAGTCAGATTACAAGTCCTACAAATAAGTTCCAAGATTTCTAAACTCCAAAATTGCAAGTGTCGTTCACATCCCTGCTTGAACTTGCTCATCAAAATAATCATCTGCACTGGAAAATGTAAATGGTGGGGGGTGAGCCAGGTAGCCCAGTAAGTGGAATAATCATTGCACCGTAGGATCAGAATCAAACACGGTAAATTATTTCAGGATCGGTCAAAATATTCGAAGCTCAAACCGTCAAAGAAACCGTGGCTTTGTACCCCGAACAATTAGTAAAGCAATTCACCATCCAACTTGCATATCAAACATAACACTTCAGCATCTTGCCTCTGGTATCTTCAAAGGATCCGCCAGTGATAGGTGGCATGAAGTGTCGATCGGAGAAGTAATGAACACTGAGTCCTCAATAAGCACGAGCTGTCACGATTGTGCGAAGAATCCTAAAAAGCACGACCATGTCAATACCAATTTTCACTAAAACTCATCATTAATTTTTCCTCCATACAACGAGTATTATTTGAGCACCTCTAAAATTTTGGAGTGTTACATTCTTCCCTCCTCAAAAGAATTTCGTTCGCGAAATTCACCAACCTCATATATGAATCAACAACTTCAAAATTCTGCTTATAATTATCGAAACGCCGAGGAACCTATCCTGGCTTACGCTAACCTAAGCAATTCAAGCCTAGGTATCGCTCTGATACCAACTGTGACGACCCGAGTCATCAATCGCCCAATTCATATTTTTCAAACAATATCACAACCCCAATCAGATTACAGAACCCAAGCGGCTCATACTATAACCTCAACACAAGCACAAATATCTCGAGTCCGATTACAAGACCTACAAATAAGTTCCAAGATTTCTAAATTCCAAAATTACAAGTCCCGTTCACATCCCCGCTTGAACTCGCTCATCAAAATAATCATCTGCACTGGAAAGGTAAATGGTGGGGGGTGAGCCGGGTACCACAGTAATTGGAATAATCATAGCACCATAGGATCACAATCAAGCACGGTATATAATTTTAGGATCAGTCAAAATACACGAAGCTCATACCGTCAAAGCAATCGTGGCTTTGTACCCCGAACATTTAGTAAAGCAATTCACTCTCCAACTTGCATATCAAACATAACACTTCAGCTTGTTCCCTCCGGTATCCTCAAAGGATCCGCCAAAACTCAGCCGTATCATAATCATAATATATCATGCACGTAGACAAATCACTGGAGCACTGTCATTGATCAAAAGTACTAAAGCCGCGTCCCGCAAATATATTTCAAAAATAAAATATTTACCAACCTCCTAAACAAAGTATTTCTGGTAGAGTTAAGAACAACAGTGTTTAGGAGTACGGGGAACGTTAAGAGATAACCACGTGGCATAAAAGAATAGCGATATGTAATTCCCCTTACCTAAATCACGAAGAATCCACTTATACCATCGCTCGCAATCAGGCCCTATGATTGCTTTTCATCTTTTGTCCCTCTTTAGTTGGTCTACCCACAGATAAAAGTCAAAGATAATATAACTTGAAAAGATCAAGGGCCCATTTATAGAAATTTCTAGGAAGCACGAGGTGTAAAGAAACACGACGCGGCGCGACAAGGCTATGCCACCTAGCAAGCACGACAATGCTAACCAAAGCACGATAAAACTCGAAGCAGGAGGTGGAAAAACAAGGATGTGCCACCGAACAAGCACGACAAGGCTAAGGAAAGCACGTCAAGGCTTGAAGCACGACGTGTTGCAATACTATCTTGACACGTCACAAGCATGACAATGATAGGGAGCATCAAGTGTCGATCAGAGAGGTAATGAACACCGAGTCCTCAATAAGCACGAGGCGTCACGATTGTGCGAAGACACCTAACAAGCACGAGAATGTCAATCCTAATTTTCACTTAAAATCATCATTAATTTATTTCTCAATCCAACAAGTAATATTTGAGCACGTCCATAATTTTGGGGTGTTACATTCTGCCCTCCTTAGAAGAATTTTGTACGTAAAATTCACCAAACACAAATACGAATCAACAACTTCAAAATTATGCTTAGAATTATCCCAAGGCCGATGAACCTATCCTGGTTACGCTAACCTAAGCAATTCAAGCCTAGTTATCGCTCAGATACCATCTGTGACGAACCGAGTCGTCAATCACCCAATTCATATTATTCAAACAATATCACAGCGCAATCCCAATCAGATTACAGAACCCAAGCGGCAGATACTATAGCCTCAACACCAGCACAAATATCCCGAGTCAGATTACAAGTCCTACAAATAAGTTCCAAGATTTCTAAACTCCAAAATTGCAAGTGTCGTTCACATCCCTGCTTGAACTTGCTCATCAAAATAATCATCTGCACTGGAAAATGTAAATGGTGGGGGGTGAGCCAGGTAGCCCAGTAAGTGGAATAATCATTGCACCGTAGGATCAGAATCAAACACGGTAAATTATTTCAGGATCGGTCAAAATATTCGAAGCTCAAACCGTCAAAGAAACCGTGGCTTTGTACCCCGAACAATTAGTAAAGCAATTCACCATCCAACTTGCATATCAAACATAACACTTCAGCATCTTGCCTCTGGTATCTTCAAAGGATCCGCCAGTGATAGGTGGCATGAAGTGTCGATCGGAGAAGTAATGAACACTGAGTCCTCAATAAGCACGAGCTGTCACGATTGTGCGAAGAATCCTAAAAAGCACGACCATGTCAATACCAATTTTCACTAAAACTCATCATTAATTTTTCCTCCATACAACGAGTATTATTTGAGCACCTCTAAAATTTTGGAGTGTTACATTCTTCCCTCCTCAAAAGAATTTCGTTCGCGAAATTCACCAACCTCATATATGAATCAACAACTTCAAAATTCTGCTTATAATTATCGAAACGCCGAGGAACCTATCCTGGCTTACGCTAACCTAAGCAATTCAAGCCTAGGTATCGCTCTGATACCAACTGTGACGACCCGAGTCATCAATCGCCCAATTCATATTTTTCAAACAATATCACAACCCCAATCAGATTACAGAACCCAAGCGGCTCATACTATAACCTCAACACAAGCACAAATATCTCGAGTCCGATTACAAGACCTACAAATAAGTTCCAAGATTTCTAAATTCCAAAATTACAAGTCCCGTTCACATCCCCGCTTGAACTCGCTCATCAAAATAATCATCTGCACTGGAAAGGTAAATGGTGGGGGGTGAGCCGGGTACCACAGTAATTGGAATAATCATAGCACCATAGGATCACAATCAAGCACGGTATATAATTTTAGGATCAGTCAAAATACACGAAGCTCATACCGTCAAAGCAATCGTGGCTTTGTACCCCGAACATTTAGTAAAGCAATTCACTCTCCAACTTGCATATCAAACATAACACTTCAGCTTGTTCCCTCCGGTATCCTCAAAGGATCCGCCAAAACTCAGCCGTATCATAATCATAATATATCATGCACGTAGACAAATCACTGGAGCACTGTCATTGATCAAAAGTACTAAAGCCGCGTCCCGCAAATATATTTCAAAAATAAAATATTTACCAACCTCCTAAACAAAGTATTTCTGGTAGAGTTAAGAACAACAGTGTTTAGGAGTACGGGGAACGTTAAGAGATAACCACGTGGCATAAAAGAATAGCGATATGTAATTCCCCTTACCTAAATCACGAAGAATCCACTTATACCATCGCTCGCAATCAGGCCCTATGATTGCTTTTCATCTTTTGTCCCTCTTTAGTTGGTCTACCCACAGATAAAAGTCAAAGATAATATAACTTGAAAAGATCAAGGGCCCATTTATAGAAATTTCTAGGAAGCACGAGGTGTAAAGAAACACGACGCGGCGCGACAAGGCTATGCCACCTAGCAAGCACGACAATGCTAACCAAAGCACGATAAAACTCGAAGCAGGAGGTGGAAAAACAAGGATGTGCCACCGAACAAGCACGACAAGGCTAAGGAAAGCACGTCAAGGCTTGAAGCACGACGTGTTGCAATACTATCTTGACACGTCACAAGCATGACAATGATAGGGAGCATCAAGTGTCGATCAGAGAGGTAATGAACACCGAGTCCTCAATAAGCACGAGGCGTCACGATTGTGCGAAGACACCTAACAAGCACGAGAATGTCAATCCTAATTTTCACTTAAAATCATCATTAATTTATTTCTCAATCCAACAAGTAATATTTGAGCACGTCCATAATTTTGGGGTGTTACATTCTGCCCTCCTTAGAAGAATTTTGTACGTAAAATTCACCAAACACAAATACGAATCAACAACTTCAAAATTATGCTTAGAATTATCCCAAGGCCGATGAACCTATCCTGGTTACGCTAACCTAAGCAATTCAAGCCTAGTTATCGCTCAGATACCATCTGTGACGAACCGAGTCGTCAATCACCCAATTCATATTATTCAAACAATATCACAGCGCAATCCCAATCAGATTACAGAACCCAAGCGGCAGATACTATAGCCTCAACACCAGCACAAATATCCCGAGTCAGATTACAAGTCCTACAAATAAGTTCCAAGATTTCTAAACTCCAAAATTGCAAGTGTCGTTCACATCCCTGCTTGAACTTGCTCATCAAAATAATCATCTGCACTGGAAAATGTAAATGGTGGGGGGTGAGCCAGGTAGCCCAGTAAGTGGAATAATCATTGCACCGTAGGATCAGAATCAAACACGGTAAATTATTTCAGGATCGGTCAAAATATTCGAAGCTCAAACCGTCAAAGAAACCGTGGCTTTGTACCCCGAACAATTAGTAAAGCAATTCACCATCCAACTTGCATATCAAACATAACACTTCAGCATCTTGCCTCTGGTATCTTCAAAGGATCCGCCAGTGATAGGTGGCATGAAGTGTCGATCGGAGAAGTAATGAACACTGAGTCCTCAATAAGCACGAGCTGTCACGATTGTGCGAAGAATCCTAAAAAGCACGACCATGTCAATACCAATTTTCACTAAAACTCATCATTAATTTTTCCTCCATACAACGAGTATTATTTGAGCACCTCTAAAATTTTGGAGTGTTACATTCTTCCCTCCTCAAAAGAATTTCGTTCGCGAAATTCACCAACCTCATATATGAATCAACAACTTCAAAATTCTGCTTATAATTATCGAAACGCCGAGGAACCTATCCTGGCTTACGCTAACCTAAGCAATTCAAGCCTAGGTATCGCTCTGATACCAACTGTGACGACCCGAGTCATCAATCGCCCAATTCATATTTTTCAAACAATATCACAACCCCAATCAGATTACAGAACCCAAGCGGCTCATACTATAACCTCAACACAAGCACAAATATCTCGAGTCCGATTACAAGACCTACAAATAAGTTCCAAGATTTCTAAATTCCAAAATTACAAGTCCCGTTCACATCCCCGCTTGAACTCGCTCATCAAAATAATCATCTGCACTGGAAAGGTAAATGGTGGGGGGTGAGCCGGGTACCACAGTAATTGGAATAATCATAGCACCATAGGATCACAATCAAGCACGGTATATAATTTTAGGATCAGTCAAAATACACGAAGCTCATACCGTCAAAGCAATCGTGGCTTTGTACCCCGAACATTTAGTAAAGCAATTCACTCTCCAACTTGCATATCAAACATAACACTTCAGCTTGTTCCCTCCGGTATCCTCAAAGGATCCGCCAAAACTCAGCCGTATCATAATCATAATATATCATGCACGTAGACAAATCACTGGAGCACTGTCATTGATCAAAAGTACTAAAGCCGCGTCCCGCAAATATATTTCAAAAATAAAATATTTACCAACCTCCTAAACAAAGTATTTCTGGTAGAGTTAAGAACAACAGTGTTTAGGAGTACGGGGAACGTTAAGAGATAACCACGTGGCATAAAAGAATAGCGATATGTAATTCCCCTTACCTAAATCACGAAGAATCCACTTATACCATCGCTCGCAATCAGGCCCTATGATTGCTTTTCATCTTTTGTCCCTCTTTAGTTGGTCTACCCACAGATAAAAGTCAAAGATAATATAACTTGAAAAGATCAAGGGCCCATTTATAGAAATTTCTAGGAAGCACGAGGTGTAAAGAAACACGACGCGGCGCGACAAGGCTATGCCACCTAGCAAGCACGACAATGCTAACCAAAGCACGATAAAACTCGAAGCAGGAGGTGGAAAAACAAGGATGTGCCACCGAACAAGCACGACAAGGCTAAGGAAAGCACGTCAAGGCTTGAAGCACGACGTGTTGCAATACTATCTTGACACGTCACAAGCATGACAATGATAGGGAGCATCAAGTGTCGATCAGAGAGGTAATGAACACCGAGTCCTCAATAAGCACGAGGCGTCACGATTGTGCGAAGACACCTAACAAGCACGAGAATGTCAATCCTAATTTTCACTTAAAATCATCATTAATTTATTTCTCAATCCAACAAGTAATATTTGAGCACGTCCATAATTTTGGGGTGTTACATTCTGCCCTCCTTAGAAGAATTTTGTACGTAAAATTCACCAAACACAAATACGAATCAACAACTTCAAAATTATGCTTAGAATTATCCCAAGGCCGATGAACCTATCCTGGTTACGCTAACCTAAGCAATTCAAGCCTAGTTATCGCTCAGATACCATCTGTGACGAACCGAGTCGTCAATCACCCAATTCATATTATTCAAACAATATCACAACGCAATCCCAATCAGATTACAGAACCCAAGCGGC